>CP092092.1:36353255-36403255 GCA_029203775.1 Neoneuromus ignobilis | reverse complement strand
TATATACCATTATACACCTGAGCCTGTTTTTATGCGGTAGATATGTTCCGTAAAAAAAATCGCACAAAAAAAGACTTAACTTACATTGAAAAATTAGGGATACGTTCCGTAATTTTCAAAAACCGCATAAAATCAAAGCTACAATGTGAAATTACTCAAAATTTCAAATATCTGCAAAAAATTGATACAAAACAAAGCTTTTTACTTTATTTTTTAATTAACTATTAAGAAGTTTGAGATATTTCCCATATTATAGGCGATATTTCCCAAAATCTCAGCGATATTTGCTCAATTTCAGCGATATTTGCTGAAATCCCAGTGATATTTCCAAAAATCCCAGCGATATTTCCCAAAATCTCAGCGAGATTTCCAAAACTCTCAGCGATATTTCCCAAAATCCCAGCGATATTTTCCAAATTCTCGATATTTTCTCAATCCAATACTATCAAAAACTTAACAATTCTTTTTGAATTCAACATTAAAATTTTTTAAATAAAATTGTAACCTTTATAATTCAATAAAAAAAACCGTGTGTTAAATTTTGTATTTTTATTTTATTTTTTAAGAAAATATTTTTGTTTTATAGTTTACTAATATTGATTTTAATGTTTATAAGAAAATATTTTATATATTTTGTTAATTAAAATTAAAATCTTTATCTATTTATCAAAAATTCTTCCTAAAAGTTTTAAACCATTACTAAATACTTTTTATATATATAAATACATTTATAAAACAGCAATAGTGTGACTAGTTTCGAAGACAAATACCTTGAGTAGAATATAAAAAACGTTGCAATTAAGTAATTTAAATGAAAACTGCAGACACAGTAACTTACACAATTCGAGAAGTACATATTATTTATTCAGTTCTGTACATTCTGTTTAAGATAACAATCAACTGATGTTCTTTACAGAAGCAGGAAATGTTAATCGATGACTGGTTAACATTATTCAATGTTTTTTCGAACATAGTTGGCATGCTGATTTTTTTTTCAAGTGGAAGGTTCAAGGTTTTTCAGTGCAATTTACTTCTTTAAACATTGCAATAGTTGATGTTTATTTAAAAATGAGTAATAATTATATAATCAAAACTGATGTACATGTGTCTATTATACAAAGTAAAACGATTATTTTTCAATGATTTCTTGTTCGTATTTTATATTAAAAAGTACCAATAAAAATAACAGTAGATATTGAATTAAAAACAATTTTATTGGCGGTTTTTGATAAATATGTTATAATTGAGTAAATCAATGCACATGCAACTATAGTTGCTAAGAGGCAAAAAAATCACTATCAAATAATTCCAAGTGATTAATAAAAAAAGGTTGTTCTTTTTTGAAATTTTAATAACTATTGTATTCAAAAATGTAAATTTTATAAATTCGTAATTTATTTAATATTGTAATTAACTGACTTTTTTACATAAAAATATTATATTTGAATAAAACCGTACTTTGTCAAGTGAATTACAATCGTCTTTAGAAAATTAATTTTTATAATCTAAAATGTGACATACAATCGTAGGATTTTCAGTATTTTTAAACAGATGCATGTATTTATAATTTTACTTGAAAACACAATAACATGGCAGTACGTTAAAAAAATAACACACTTGTCTTAAACATTTTTTTCAATGTTTTGTTACTCTATTTATAGCAATACGTGTATAGTTTTATTTCAATGAATCAGAATAATATACGTGTTTATGACCTTCGAAACTGTAAGTGCAAATGTGACGTGGGTGTATGAATGTATGTATGTATGTATATATTTGCAAACAGTGACTGTGGGGTGTCAATGGTGTTACTTCCTAGGTCGGAATTTGGCCTCTTTAATCATTCATCTCGTAGTCGAGGATTTATGTAGATACAATAAATACACCGAATTTTAAATGAAACGTTCTGAAATCGAGTTTACATTTCACACCGAGCTTCAGAATTATAATCTAGGGTCAAATTAAATATTCATTTGTATTACTACTTGAAATTTGAAATAAATCAAGGCATTAATGTATGTACAGTGGGTCAAAGTGAAACTCATACAGAGTTATGTTTCCAATAATTTTACACATATATTTTAATATAATAACAATTTTTTTTATTTTTTTTTTTTGCTTAATTTCTTTATTAAGGTTATTTTTATTATATTTGAAAATTTCAATCGTAAATTAATACTTTTACTCCAGAAAAAGTAACAATTTCTGAAAAATGAACAAAAAATACATCAAAATGAAACTCATACAACGAATAAATTATTTATTAAATTAAAATTTACAACCGATTGAATTATTTTAGTACTTAGTAGAGTAGCCTTTATTAATTTTTATAGTCTTTAAACGATTCGGGATGGATTTAAGTAATATTTCACAATAAGCTAGATCAATTTTTCTCCATTCTTCTAATAACGCTTTTTTAAATCATTGTTATTAATAATAGTGTGTGTTCTAATTGAAACTTTTAAGTGATTCCATAGATTTTCAATCACACTTATATCAGGTGATTATGGTAGTGTTTCCAGTACTTTGGGGTAATTATATAACAACCAACTACGTGTTTTATAAGCTTTGTGCTTGGGGTCGTTGTCCTGATAAAAATTAAATGTTTGTAAAATCACAAATTTTTGAGCATTGGCTTTCAAATTTTTTCTTAATAGAGAACAATATAAACATTTTACTTCATAATGCCATCTATAAAATTAAATTTCCAACCCCTCTCGTAGACATACACCCCCATACCATAACATGAACGCTCTTATGTTTGACTGTAGAATGTAAGTGTTTTAAAAACATTTCTGTATTTGGTTTCTGCCATACATTAATTCTCCCATTGGATACAAATAAATTATATTTTTAAATATTTTTCCAATAATCAAAACTCTTATTAACATGTTCCCAAACGAAGCTTAATCTTTTGATGCGATTAGCTAGATTTATGAAATTTTTCTTCCTGGCAATACGAGCATGAAACCCATTTTTATTTAGTATATTGCGAATTGTTTGGGGGATTACTTTTTTATTTAGATACTTTTCTACTTCTAAAGTCAATTTGGGCGCACTAATTTTCGGATCTTTAATTTTTCGTAGAATCCAACGCTCGTCATGGCCATTAAAAATCTTGCGGAGACTCTTTCTGACTTTATTGTCAACACTTTGACCGTTTTTAAATCTTTTTATTACAGATTGCACTGTAGTGTGGCTTCTATTAACTGTTTTCCTAATTTCCTGTAGAGTTTTTCCATTTTTATAATGAAAAATTATTAACTTTCGCTCGTCCGTCGATGATTGTCCCCTTTGGCTACTCAAAGTGAAAATCCAACTTATATTTTTTACAAAATTATTACAAACGACTTAACAATAGGTTTTTTTATAACCAAAATGATCAAATACATATTTGAAGAGTATACTTTCTTAATACAGCAGTTTTCAAGCGAGTGTAATTAGTTGTATGAGTTTCATTTTGATGTATTTTTTGTTCATTTTTCAGAAATTGTTACTTTTTCTGGAGTAAAAATATTAATTTACGATTGAATTTTTCAAATATAATAAAAATAACCTTAATAAAGAAATTAAACAAAAAAAATAAAGAAAATTGTTATTATATTAAAATATATGTGTAAAATTATTGGAAACATAACTCTGTATGAGTTTCATTTTGACCCACTGTATATATAATGATTATTTTTTGAAAAAATTATAGAAAATACTTATTAAAAATATATTTAAAAAGTAGGTAGCAACTGATACAACTGTAGATTTCTCTACGTATATACTTAAAAAATTAAGATTTTAATCTATATTTTATTAATTTTCATGCATGTTGCAATATTACAAGCTCTATGTGACATTGTCTAAATTTTTAGTAGTCTTATAACAATATTTGTAAAACGTATGAATATTTTCTTGTCTTGTGGAATTTAGCATGAAATTCAAGGTAAACAAATTATCTTTAAGGTGTGTCTAAAAATGTACTTTAATATTATCTAACAGGGAAAAAATTAAAATTCGAAAAACATATAATAATGTGAAAAAATTGAATAAGTCATAAAAAGAATATTATTTGAACGTAAAAAATACATATTCTCAAAGTAATGTATTAAATATATTATCTTATCTCAAAATAAGTTTCTCAATGACATTTTGGAAATATAAAAAAATTTATTAAACTAATCATCACATTAAATCTTGGGCAAATTTTGAATAAATGAAACTGTGAAATTAGAAATAAATTAAGTGAAAACATTGCTATTTCTATTCGTTTTTACAATCAGTGAAAGTTTTATCCCCCTTCTCTCTCTTTATATATATATATATATATATATATATATATATATATATATATATATATATAATATATATATATATAATATATAAAGATATATTACTTCCATACAACTAATTATACTATATTAAATTATAAAGATTATTACTTCCATACAACTAATTACTAAGTGTATAAATTTTGAATTTTATTTAACATAACACAATAAAAAAATATAATATTAATGACTTTTTGACATTATCACAGTTATACACTGTTAGTTAAAAAATATACTATTTAATTTTTTAACATTAAATTTTCAAATAAAAGATTATTTAATGAAAAGATTTCTTTTCCTGAAATTAGTAAGGAAATTGATAACAGTTAATAATAATTTATATATATATATAAATTTATTTTCACACATAATCTATGTAAATAAGGATATAAGTAAGAAATAAAAAGTAGGTAAGTGTAACTTGACTTTGACACTATTTAAAATAAAATATAAGTAAGCACGCAGTCTAGTCAATTGTCTACGAAAATATAAGAAAACAAAACATATAAATATACAAACAATGCAAGCAATGAAGGTTAATAAAATTACACACAAAGCAAACGATCTACAAAACAACACGCACAAAAACAGACACATGTGCAATAAAGTGAAAGAAGATATTTTATAATCATACCATGTATTATCTGTATCTTTGCTAGTTTTATTTGGCGACGTACTGTATAAAACAGAGAACATAATTAATTATTAAATCATTTAAAAGAAAAAAAAAGAAAAAGTTCCTTCGAGCCGGATTTGAACCAGCGACCTATGGATTACTATATGATAGCCAACTACAGTCCACCGCTCTACCAACTGAGCTATCGAAGGTGATAGTGTATTTTGTTTTGAACAGAATATAAAGTGAATCGCATATAGCATATCTATTTAATAATTTTTTTTTTTTATGAAAAAAATACACCAAGTTGGTTTTTTAATAACAAATTAAAATTAAGAATATTTAATTCCTTTGATTTTAAAATTATAAAAGCATTAAATAATCTAAACACTGATATCAGATTAAAAAAAGTATATTTGAAAAAATAACAAATAATAATATGACAATAATCTAACGAATAAGATTTTTAATTCATTTCAAATAATTTATAACAATTCTCATTAACAATTTAATTTGTTTATATTTTATATCTTGTTAGACATTTAAATTTGTTTAAATAATGTGTTTTTTACTGACTATTAACTAATGTAACTATTAAAATAATTAAATAACAACAAATGTCTTTTTTGGGTAATATTAAACTCTATATTCTAGTTAAATGAATTAAAAAAATTATCGTTATATCAGAGATATAATTTTTCTTTCAAATTTGTATTGTTTATATTTAAATTATTTAAAGATATTTGATATCACATATACATATATGTATATGCTATTTTAAATATGTTATTTATTTAATTCAAATCAGTTTCAAGAATTCGAAATGTTTTTAAAATTGATGATATAGAATAATTGTAAAAAAATAATTAATTAAGGCATGTTAGAAAAAATGTACATTTAAATGTTTGTTTTAATACACTATTGCATTAAAATATTTCGCATATTACTTAATACATATATACATAATAAATAAAAATAAAAAAAAGAACCGCCCGAACAGGGACTTGAACCCTGGACCCTTGGATTAAAAGTCCAATGCTCTACCGACTGAGCTATCCGGGCTCATATATAGTAGTGTCTGAGTAGCGATTATAAGCCAATCACTCACCTAAACGTTTGTAATTTCTCGTGCACATGGGTAAGAACGGTCTTTTTCAACGGACCGGGACTGCCGCTAGGCGATGCCCCCCTGCTGTTCACTTCATCGCGATGCTCAGCTACGATTGCTCTTGCGAGTTGAAGATCTTTTTCATTCATTTTATTTTCTTTATTGAAATCACTAGTCACCTAATAAATAAATTACACTATTACGATCATTAATATTTTAAAACAAGTGAATATTTATTATTTTCGATGTTAATTTTTATAATTTAGAGTAGAATTAGGTTATATTTATTGTCAGAACAATGTACATTCACCAAAACTGTAAATGCACGTTTAAATTTATTATTGATCTACAATAAGAATATAAATGAATAACAATGACAAATAATATTTAAATATACGTTTAAAAAATGTATACATGTATACACAAGTGTAATAAATATATGTATAACAATTTTGCAGAATTTTATGTCACGAAACGATAATTGTATAATTGTATTACTAAAAATGTTTATATTTTTCTATAGAACAGTTCTGATTGTGGTTAAATGATCAGGTTTTTCACGAATTACAATAGAATCATAAATTATCATCAGGTTTTGAGGTTATGTGTTTTTTAAACAATAGTTTCAAACTATTTATAATATTCAACGTTATATTTGTTAAAATATATATAACAAAATAAAATATTTATTATATCTTACTCAAGAAATAAATCTTCTGATAGTTAACAACACAACACACGTATATGTATGAATATGTACATATATACACTATTAGATAGATAAACATGTATATAAATGTACATACGTGTATATATGTGTATATATATATATATATATATATATATATATATATATATATATATATATATATATATATATATATATATTGTCGCAGTTTTTATATACAAATAATTTTATTTCTTTATGTACAATATTTCATACAGAAATTAAATACTATTTTTCAATTTCTTTATTTTCAATAATAAATAAATTTTAAATTGTTATATATATATATATATATACATATATGTCATTATTTTTAAAATAAATAATTTAAACAATAAATCATTTTTTAATTTGTATAAAACTATATAATTTTAATGAATATAAATAAATGGAAAAATTCTAAATATCCTAAATAAATTAAAAAATACTAATATATTAAAACAACTTATACTTTTTGTAATCTGTAATTTATGTTAAGTATGATCTAAAATTATCTTAAAGTTGAAAAATAATTAAATTCTTATCTTCATTTCAAATATAAAGTTCCTAACAAATGTTTTTCTTTTTATTAGTTTCGTTATTGATATTACTGACATGTTTTAAGAATTTATTGAATACATTTAAAATAATACAATATATATATATATATATAAATTATATATTTAATTACAAAAACTCAAATCTAAAAGTATGTATATTCTTATGAATATATCTTAAAGATAAAAAATTAATATACCTTATAAAAAACATGAATAAGTAAATTATAAATAGTATGAAAATGATTTATAAGAAAGTCCAACTAAGTGCAAGTAAATTACTATTAACAAAAACTTGTATAAAAAATTATGTTAAAATGGGGTGAAAAATGTTTACTGTAATAATAAATTCTTTATTGATGAAAAATGTTTTTTTGACAAAAATTAATCTTTGTAAAATTAAAAATAGATTATGAATTTTCATTTAATGTGTCGATTTCGTATTTTTAATAATATTTTAAATTTTCCGTGCAGATATAAAATTAAAAATAAGGAAATTACAAGTTTACGCGTCATAGAATTAACCGTCGTACTTTTAAGAATTCTCTATATTTTTATATTAAATAAAGGATATCCTGTATTTTTTTACTTCGTAAATTATAGAAGTGGATATTAAAATGTTGCAATACTAAACGACTGAACTGTTTAAAACTGATTACAGATAATAGATAACTACAATAAATACAATAAACCTGTATATGGTATTGTTTCGACTGGAGTCATAAAGACAATTACCGATAATAAAACCAAATGTTTTATAAATTACGTCTCGAACAAACGAACTAAACTGCATTGCTGACTTGAAATTATCATTGCATCAACAATCTGTACAGGTAAGTAGGTATAACAAGAAAACACAACGAGCTATTCTCACTGGGCCAAGGTTTGTGCCTCGGGCATATTCAGTTCAGTTGCACAATAAACCGCTCTCCCTTTCATTAACACGTCAGATGCCGTGGGGTTCCTCGATACAATGTCATTATCATTATTTAGGTCTACTAGACAGATTTCGATTCGTATTCAATTTTATTTCGATTTGTTTTCCTGCCTTTGTAACTGTAAATGTTTATTCTCTAGTCAATACTATGAAGATTGATTTATAAAGATTAATTCGTGTTAATTGTACATGAATCAATTTGTTATAAGTAGAATCTAAACAGGGCATTCTGATGTCCCTGAAATTGGCACTTGAGTAAATAAATGTGTGGTTAAGAAGACGAAATTTGAATTTAAAATTAATACACAAAAAATGTTATACTTAAAAAATTATTACAGAAAAATAATGTTATATTATTTCTTTATAGTTATTGGTATAACTGATGGACATTCCAATAATGTATATCAATTAAAATAATATAAAACACACTTGAAAAATAAATAAAATAGTTTTTCACTACAAAATTCAGTAATTTTGAATTTTGTTATTTTTAGATTTATATATATATATAACTTAATTCATTTGGTTGAATTATTTTATATAAAGAATTTCAAGTTTTTATAGATTTGAAGTACATTATTAACGTCTAAATAATTATTTTTCTTTTTTTGAATATTATTAAAATGTTTTATATTAGGGCATAATCAATTAGATATTGATTTCTGTTAATTTTATCAATAAAGTACAATAAAAAATAATCTAACTTTTCCAAATAAATACAAGATTTTGATAAAGAATTAATTTAAAATAATTTTTTTACATTAATTTTGATATTATGACAAATTCATTTTAACAACAATGAATCAGTCATTTCAATTCACAAGATTTTAAAATTGTTCAATAATTACTTACTGTCAATTGTTTTTTTTTTCAATTATACTACTTAATTAAAAATATTTTCAAAATTATATATGTTGATATTTTATTAACAATACTTGAACAATAACTTACAAGTATTTTTAATAAAATACTTAGTTAAATGACAAATAAATTATATTTTTGCTTGCGTATATATTTCTCATTAAATTCCATAAACATATTTCAATGTTAAGGTTATAATTACACTACGCAATAAATAAATATAAACTGTTAATTATATGTGAAGATATTTACAGTTCATCATACCACACGCATTTATACTCGTATACATATGCATACATACATACATACATACATACATACATACATACATACATACATATATATATATATATATATATATATATATATATATATATATACAATTTTTACACCTGTTATTAATTTTTTATTTCTAATACATATTTTATCCATTTAAGATTTCAACCTTTGATCCCCTGCTGATATTTTATTTTCTATGATAATGAACAACAACCGTTTTTGAAAATGACTCAATATGACACGTGTACCTATTTTTGGAAAACTGAATGACAACATTTTATTTAAGATAACTGAAATGTAAAATCGACACCATTCATTGACAAAATAAAACGACGTATTCAGACACAATAGAGAAAAATATATCAGCTCGTTTAATCAGTTGTAATGAATAAATTTATGAGGATGAAATAGTATGTGACTAAAATATTTATTATATTAGGTTGTCAAATATCTCCCTTCCGCCTTTTTGTCTTTTGAATTTCGCGGCTATGTACAAAAAAAAAGCGGAAGGGAGATACTTGACAACATAATATATATAATTTATATAAACAAAACGAAATTCATTGTAATAAATATAAAATTTCAATAGATTGTTCAGAAAATATTAAATGAATATTTTTTTTTTTTTTTTTTAATAAAAAATATTATATTTAGAGAATATTCTAATTTATTACAATATATATATATGTAGAAATATGGAAAATATCACATAGATTTTAATTATTTTATATTTATTTGATAAATTAAAAATGACATCCTGATTTTTGTGACACTGAAATTCAAATAAGAAAGATAGATAAATCTCAAAATAAACATGCAATGAATTATAATTGTAAAATGTATATTTATAATTCAGTTACACAAATCGAGGTTGTCCTGTATATTCGATAAAAAATCCGGTTTAAAATGATTCCACTATGGACAATTAAGAAACGTCTATTATCTTATTATAAAATCGTAAGTAATTTAATATATTACTTATATGTACATATACTTAATTTCATGTCTCACGTAATATTTTTAAAACAGTCGTATTTAAATAATTTCTCTTATTTTTCGTTAACATTCACTAATATTTATAGTTAAAATACAGGTTCTTGAAACCAGTAATTCATGTGACTAATCACAACTATATTTCAAGAAAAATATGTTTGTTGGAATGATTTCTTATAAACATCAATATATTAAGAATATATTTATAGTATTATCTAAATGAGAATCAACAAAAGAATAATAATTTTCTTTCAATAACTTTTAAAAGATTTTTTACAACAGATTCATAAAAGTTTTTGAGTCTGTTTATTACAATTTTTTAATTATAATAAATAGTATTATTTTCTTAAATATCATAACTACCATCATTTAATACAGTTATTGTATTTTGAAATTATATAAAGTATACACTGTCAATTTATCTCTCTCTCTCTTTATATATATATATATATATATATATATATATATATATATATATATATATATATATATATATATATATATATATATATATATAATATAGTATTTTATTTATATATAACGGATACATCAATTCATAAAATATTTAAGCTTTTCTATTAGTTCTACAATATATTAATTATTTATTTAAATTTCATTAAGAATAAATGAGATGTTTTATGAAAAAACGAGACAATTAATTAAATTATAAACATTTAAAAACTACATTCAAAACCCAAGTTATTTATTATTTAATTATGCATTGTTTACATATACTTAAATAATTGTTTACGAAACCAATTTTAAATTTTCTACTTGTTTATTTTTCAATTTGTAAAATCATTGATTTCGTATTCTATTTTCGAGTCATCTTGACCTATATTCTAAAGGTTATTTCTATGACCATTAGTATTAACGCCTATTGACAGAATGTTCATTTTATAAGAAAATGAAGTGTCTATTTTCTTTATCAGATATTAAATTATGTTTAATAATAGACAATAAACTGATATGTAAGTAAAAAATAGAATATAAATATTATTTTAACACATGTTGTTAAATAGTTGTGATTTCAATATAGAAATCAATCATTGTTTATAATTAATGTGAATATAGAAAATAAAAAATAAACAATTTTTTTTTAAATGTATTATTTTAATATTTATTTATAGATAATTTATATGATATATAATTATTTTCATTTAGAACTTTATTAATATTTATTTTTTATTTTATTGAATACAATAAATTTGGATTAATAAACATGACAAAATATTGAATGGAAATCAAATTAAATTATTTAAATACACTGATGCACATAAGTCATGGCACACATAGGTAACATAAGCAATTTATTGATATAATTCAATGAAATCGTTGAATTAAAAAAATATATTTAATTAAAAATAAATATAATGAATATTATATTTATTTTCAATTAAATATTTTTTTTTAATTTAACGACTTCATTGAATTATATCAATAAATTGCTTATGTTACCCATGTGTGCCATGACTTATGTGCATCAGTGAATATATATATATGATAGTGTAATAAATTCAGAATAGACTTAAATAACGAAAGATACAGATAATAATTTACATATTTAAATAATGACAAGTTTAACTTTATAAAAAAATCTTTTCTGAAAAACCTTTAGAGTATATAAACTATTCAAAATCTAAAAATATATCAAGAAGTAGCTAGAAGATGTTAAGTCTTGATTTATTTATAACTATTGTTAATATTTTTTATAAGATCCATAAAAGTAGATGAAATTTTATACGCAATAAATCATTTCCTTTTATTAATGAGGTCGCTTAGAATAAACACACATATGTTACAAATTGTTTTGACATGAAAATAACTGATTTTTATAGATCATGGTTAAAACAACAGTATATAATTAATATCACTTCACTGAAAATACACTCTTAGTAACATTATTCGACAAAATTCTTTAATTGCATTCGATTTATATAAATTTGGTAATGTTTAAAATGCTGTATTAATATATCAGATGACTTTTATTCATATGTTGTTATTTTTAATAATTTTATACATTAAAATACATTTAAAAATAGATTATATATATAAATTAAAATCTACTAGTTAACACCATAATCCTATTCGATTATTATAAATTAATATAATAGCTAATAAAAATTTACAAATAAATCACAACTCTAGAAATCATTTTTTTCTTTGTGTCTAAAAATTCAACAATTAGTTATTGTTCACTATAATTTGCAAATAAATAAAACTTGAATCTGTGCCAGAAAAATGATAAATTATTATAGAAAAATCTATAAATGAAATAAAGTGAACAAAAATCAAATAATGAATGGTCAAATAAATACATTTTTATGATTTTTAGGAGTCTAATTCATTTATTGATTTATCATACATTATTTAACTTTAAAATATTGTAACATTAATCAACATTTTTTTAATTTGATATTTTATGAATGTTGTATGCATATTAATTTTTGATCTTTTATCAAATCTGTCTAAGTTTAAATCTACATTTGTGAAATAGTTTATATTTATTGCTAAAAAATTATTTCTCAAATGTTTTGTGGAATGAAAAAATGAAAAACAGTTTAATTTACTTAAACAAGAAATAATTAACTGATGAGATATTGTAATAAAGAAAATACATAAAAATATTAATATAATAGTGTTTTTATAGAAAAAGTGCATATATATATATATATATATATATATATATATATATATATATATATTTGTATGAGTACATGTTAATCAAAACGTGATTTTGTTGGCGTTAAGACTGGTAAAGCATATTTCATGTTCACGTTCTTGATTTATAAACTTAGTTTCAATTTCAGTGTATAAATATTTTTATTACTGTTGCAATCGATTATATATATATATATATATATATATATATATATATATATATATATATATGGTAATATTAATATACAAAAATAATTCTTAAGACTGCTTGAAATTCATGTTTCAGCGAATGGTGTACTATCGATGGCTATACCATTAGATCAAGGTTACCTCATCCGTTCATTTTCAGTTCAAACTTTACATAAATTATTTAAGATATCCAAGTTCAATTATACATAAATATCATATTTTTGATTAATTGCTAAAATTATTACATTTCACTTATAATTCTTTCTAAGAAATATTCGCATTTGACAAGACATTAAAAAAATTAACATTTATAATTGATAGCCATTAAAATTTGTTTATTATGCTAATTACTTTATTGTAAAAATATATTATGTTTCATTTACCTACAATGTATATATATATATATATATATATATATATATATATATATATATATATATATATATATATAATTATAGAGCTCCCTCCAAAATAAATTATTTTTTAAAAGTCATTTTTATCAAAAATTAAACTTTTGTGTACTTTATTTTTTATTTAGTTATTAGTATATATTTGTTAGATAAAACATCAATGCTATAAAAATCAATGAATTCTTAAATAGATTTTATAGTTCAAGGAGATGCATAATTCGTATATTAAGGCTTCTTAGTTATGAATTATTGCTTTAATAAATGAATAATATATTACTATGAATCAATTGAAAAATTCTAAAATCAATTCATTGAATCGATTAAAATTTGCAATTTCCAAGATTTATATTAATCAATTATTGAAGTTAAATTTAAAAAAAAAACAATTAATATGAATATATATGTATGTGTTTGTATATTACACAGAATTATTAAATGTAAAATATTAAAAATCTCGAGTAGATAATCAAGATAAAGTTATAATCTTCAATTTTAATAGATTTTTTTTAAAAAAATTATACTAAGTTATTTTATAAAATTTTGATTATTAAAAAATATACAGTTTGTATTTAAAGGAGACTATTTCGAAATTATTCACGTTTTTAACGAATTATCTAGAGTAGATTTGCTTCTAACATAATTGATTTGTGGAAAAAATCAAGAAAGATATCAAGAACCTCGTTCCAAGTAAATTATATAAATGGGGTTACATGATTGGAAATTTTTGATATAGAACGATAAATACCATTTAGCCTTGGGTTACATTCTAAAAAAAAATTATAATGATATCAATAAACATGTTTCTCAAACAATTGTGCAAAATATACCACCTACATATCTACACTCTCGCTCTCTCCATCTCCCCTATATATATATATATATATATATATATATATATATATATATATATATATATATATATATATATATATATATATATAATTTGTCTGTAAATCTGCGTGTGTACATATAAAAATATTCAGTCAAGGAACAATACAGAGATGAGATCCAGATATAAGAATATACACTAAAATATATGAAAAGAAGGCCATAGAATGTATAAACTGGATATATTTTTAAATAATCAATTGATTAAAACTGGTCATATATATATATATATATATATATATATATATATATATATATATATGCATGTGTAGAAAAATATTAAAAATGTATAAAAAAGCACATGTTTGAATAAAATAAAAAAATCAAAACATTTTTTTAATTGACCACAAGTGAACAATAATGATTATTACAAATATTATTATATATATATATATATATATATATATATATATATATATATATATATATATATATAATAGGGTCATCCAAATACGAAGCCTGGATTTGTGTTTTATTAAAAAGAAACTATACACATGTTTCTCTATACACCCCCTATACATTTTTCTTTTTAATAAAAAAAAATCTAGGCGTCACATTTGGATGACCCTAGATATATGTATATATACATGTATATGTATATATACATATATATATATATATATATATATATACAGGGTAATAGAGTTTCAAATCATATTTTATTTTGTCATTCATAACAATTTTAATGATTTTTTATCCAATAAAATTATTCTTTGATTTTTCTCTATTTTTAGTTTATGAATTTTCTAAAAAATTGGCAATATTAATTATTCTTAAAAATACATATAAACAGACACATATATATATATATATATATATATATATATATATATATATATATATATATATATATATATATTTATATATATATATATATATATATATATATATATATATATATATATATATATATATATATATATATATATATATATATATATATATATATATATATAAACAAATAATCTTAAAATCGGTATGAAAAAAAAATATAAGACATTCAATTGTATAAAATTTTCATAAATTGCATATATTGAAACTTTTGATTAACTCCTATATATTTTATTATTAAATGATAAATAAAAATATTATAATACTTCAATTTAACGCACACATATTTTTAAGTACGATTGTATTTTAAAATAAAATTGATTGTATAATGTATAAAAATACTATATATATTATTTATTATGGGAATAATATATATATATATATATATATATATATATATATATATATATATATATATATATATATATATATATATATATATATATATATATATATATATAAATATAAAATTCTATTATATGGTTGAAAAGATATTTGAAATTTTATTAACTTGTATAGCATAAAATATGTGATTTAATATTATAAAAATATGATAAATTAAACCTTTTTTTATCAGTATATAAAGTAATAATATTATATACATAGATACATATATATATATATATATATATATATATATATATATATATATATATATAAACACTTACTATTTCTTTTTGTGTCATTCACGGCCAAAAACCACAAATAAACCACAAACACTATAAAATACACTCTACTAAAAAAAATATAGAGATAACAATTACTATATATAAATATATTAGAAACAACACAAATGATAATTATGTAATTTAATAAAATCACTATTAGAAAAATTCAAATTCGCGTTATTTACACACATGTATAACGTGAATCAAAAACAAACTTGTACAATAATATATACACATATATAAATATGTGTGAAAAAAATGTACTTGCACTCACTATACGCGTTTCATTGAACACCTGATCGTTTTAAAACAGACAAAACGATACTTGTGTAGCTCTAAAAATATCGAGATCAACTCAAAATCTGAACTACATTCAATAATATGCGCGCGAGTCAGACCGGTTTCACTTTATCTCGTTAGACGAAATTCGCAATAAACGATTTTACAACAATCGAATGTCAATGGCGAAACGTCGTGCGATACAGTAATCGAACTGTAGAAGGATCTGTTCGGATTATTTTCTTCGTTGATTCGTGATTCTGTATATCGACTTTTCTTTCTTTCTTTGATGTACTGTTTAACACTTGACATTCGGTTAGAATCAACTCACGTCGTTGAACAATAAGCCACCACTACTGATGCGAGACTAGACAATGGATACGAAAATAAATCTATAACACATGTATTGATAGACTTCATACTAGACATAGCGTATTCGTACGTTTACATTATTATAATTTAATTGAAAATAACAGGTTTTCTAGTTTCAATGTAAACGCGCATGTGGTGTTTTGAATATTAACGTTCTGATGTTATATAATTAAAACTAATGTTTATATATATATATATATATATATATATATATATATATATATATATATATATATATATATATATATCTCCCTTCCGCCTTTTTGTCTTTTGTGACAACATAATATATATATATAATTTTTTTAAGCGTGAGAGAATTTTCAATTAAATCCATATCGAAAATTCTATTCAACCTAAAAAAATCTTTATACATATATATATATATATATATAAATTTCTAAAAAAAATAAATCATTTATTTTCTTAAAAAAAAATTTGAAACATTTACTTAGCCAAGTCTATCTATCTTGAAATATTTATGTAGAAAAATATTTTTTCTTTGAAAATTCTTCACTTTTATTATCGAATGAAGATTTCATACTCTTCCACAGTACTCTATAAAAGATCTTATCAAATTTAATTATAATTGTTTTAACTATGCTAAAAATAATCCAACTATTTTCTTTTATATAATTTAGATGTTTATAAATTTTACCATCATCTTCTTAAGGAGATATTCTAGTCTAGACGCACGAATTTTAGGTGTTTTTTCGGGCGCTATAAAAAAAACAACAAATATTTTTACTATCCATTTTTTATGAGTTATTTATTGACATTTTAAGAGTATAAAAAAGTATTATTAAAAACAAAAAATTCAAAATTGAAAAAGGTACAGGCTAGCAAAGTGGAGACTCGAAAAAAAGGTGTCTCCTGGTTGAGGTGGTTCCAACCCTTCCGGTCAACTGAAACAATTTTTTTTTGAAATTATTGAAAAAGAAGGTTGTAGTAGTATCTCCGCCTAGGGAAATTTAAAAAAAAAATTTTTTCGCAAAATGGCAGCAGTGTGAAACAGTCATTTATTTTGCTCTATTTTTTTCAACTTTCGCAATTTTTTAAAAATAGTAAAAAACAAAATTTTCAAAAAATCCTAGGCGGGGGTAATCACTGTTATATTGAGAAGCTCTGTATCAAATTTTAAGTAAATCGGTCCATCAGAACTTGAGATATCACGTCAACCATGTCGAAAAAAGTAGTTTCGAGAAAAACGCGTTTAAAGTTTGGAGTTCCGGCCAGACCGGATTGGTCGGCGCGTCACAAAAATTGCTATAACTCCGAAAATAATTCGAATTTCGAAAAATTCTCTTAAGGACATATTCTTAAAGGTCTAAACTTTGAAAATATGCAAAAAATCGATTTTTTCGAAATTCTAGACTAGAATATCCCCTTAAAGATGATTATAATGTGATTCCAATACATACATAAAAATATTGAAATGTATTTGAGGATATAGAAAAATATAAAGTAATGATGATTACATAAAACATTGGACATAATTTAATTAATTTTTCATGTTATTTTATTATTAATAGAAATTATAATTTCAATAGAGTATTTTAGTAAAGAAATAATATTTTATAGCAAATTTGATTTGCAATAATTATTTAATTTATCAACTATTTTCCAACTGCGATAAAATAAAAAAGTAATTATTATCATCAGTCCATTTAATGAATACTGATTATAAATATTATTAACGTTTATTAAAAATGATAAATGTTTATAATAAAATGAGTAATGGGTCACCAAATGTGACATTTAAACTTGTTTTATTAAAAATAAACTATACACATACTTCCCTATACACCACTTCAAATGCCAATGCCAGCAGCTCAATAGAATCTTTTTTATCAAAGCTTACCGACAGTTGTTTTTTACAAGATGAGGTTGTCAGCCTCATACTCAACCCTTGAAAATAAGGGACTCTCCGACTGGAAATCGAATGCAATCTACAGCATGACAAGCGGTGGTGTAAGCCACTATGCTACTCAGTCGGGTATATATGTATATATAAATTAATAAACATAATAAATTAATATACATATCACAATTAACTTGTTGGAATAAGAAATAATAAAGAGAACTTTTATATTTTTTTAGAATTATCAAAGTGTATGTATTTCAAAATTATTGAATATTAATTTCTATACAATTTTAATCAGAATTTTTAACACCACATGTATTTATTAAAAAATAATACTTTTATGTTAAAATCATATTTTTTTATTTTTAAGTCTGTTATATTTTATTCAATATTTTTTTTATTTTATTCATTGAAAAACACAATAATCTTTAATAAAAATAAACAACCCATGTACAAACATTCCATTCACCATCATCAATTAAAAAAATGGTATTTATTAGTACGTGCCTTTGAATGTAATGGACGATACTTGAAAATAATTAACATATTTAAATTACTGTAAAAATTAACATAACATTAATAGTTTTTATTGCGAAATGAATGAACAAAAAATATAATTGTATGTGAAGTCATTGTAATTATATAAATATTTATACGATTTACATACTTTTTAATTAATTATCTACCATTGAATGTCTACATGAAGGTTAATTGTTTATAGACTATTTTTTGGAACTATTAGTCGATTGTCTTTGAATTCTTACATTTTCTTCAAAATTATTTATGCGAAAAATTAATTAATGACTATTAATACGATGTAAAAAATAATTTCTAATTCTTATGCTAAATATTTTATAGAGTTTTATAACATAAAGATAAATTCATCAACAAACAAAATTAAAATCTATGAAAGAAATAAATATGATAAATATTTTTAACGATCGTTGTGAATTTTAACGAACAACAAATCAATTACAACAGCATAAATATTAATATAAATCAAAATTTTATATTACTTTTTAATTGGTAATTCTATGCTATTTTATAGCAATGACCTTTTTTACAATTCGACGTATTTAATTATTACAATTATTTTTTAAGTTTATTTTTTTTTAAATTTTATCTCGTTTAAATATTTTTATTAATATTTTATCGTTTATTTATCTATTTAAATATTGGTTAATAAACAGACGAAAAAAAATGAGTAATTATTAATGAGGTCAATCCTATAATTTTTAAATTATAAAAAAATGTACAAAGCTGCATTGTATTTTTAAAAGCGAATTTAAAAAACGAACAAACATCTTTTTCTTATTATACAATTAATAGTATAAATATTTTAATTACATATTGTATTATTTTATAACTCTACCAAAATAAATATATATGTTTTTTCTCTGAAAACAAAAAAGCGATTAAATGTACAATAAATTCTATAAAAAAGTGATAAAAAGAGTTAAAATATACATTAATTTTAAAAGACACATTTTGTTATAATTTTTCAAAACCCTACTATATTAAACTTGTTTAAAAACTTTTTGGAAATAAGGCCAGATATGTTCAATTACTTTATAAGATTTTTTTATTGCATTTTAATACTTTAGTTTAAATATAACATATTTTATAAAATCGCAAAATTATAAAAACTGCATAATTTATATCTATGTTTTATTCAAAAATTGAAATATCGTTTTCAATATGAAAACTTAATTATAATATCAATTGAAAATATAAATAATGTAAATGATGGTATTTTTCATAGAATTGTATATTCAAGTTCATTATTAATTTTCCTGTAATTTATATTTATAACTTTTTACGATTGTCTAATAAAACTAATGACAACTATGATTAATAGAATATCATTTAAACGACTTAAGTAAAAAATGGAAAATAACAATTTTCTTTTATTTTAAGTAAGTATGAAATGATTGTTTTTTAAATTGATAATTTATCAATAACTAATTTAAATTTTGAAAAAAGTAAAAAAATGTAAAAAATATTAATAGGAGAATACTTTTTCATAACTCAGCATTAATTTATTTAAAATATTTTTTTATATATTTAATTTTTAGCTAGTTTATTGAAGTATAAAGGATAATATCGTTAAAAAATGAAAAATTAACTGTTCAATATATATTTTTTGAAATAATATACATTTTACTACAAAAATACTATTTATAAATATATATGTACGAATATATATTGACTTCTTTACTTGATTTCGTTTTATTCAAGTAGAAAAGTATATAAAAATGTATATAGGTGAATACATGTAATTATTAATAACACACATCAAAACTTATAATAAACCAGTATGATTTTATTTATCTACGTGGCCAGTAAATAAAGCGCTACTAATAGGTATCATTTTCATTTTTAACATTTGCAATATACATACATATATATATATAATGCAATAATTTTTTTTTATAAAAAATACAATAAATAATAAGCACTTTTAAATTCCATCATTCCATTTCAAAAAGACAGTAGTTATTATTTACTCCAATCAACTAATAGTTAATAGTTAAGAGAATTTTTCGTTCGGATTAGTACTTTTTAAAAATACAGAACTATTATTTCATATCAAAAAAACATCATTATGATACAATAACATTTAAATAAATATTTTTTAAATACATTGATAACATGAATAAATATTTTTTTTTTTTGTAATATTGTAATTTGTGACTATAAATATTTGTGCCGTTTAATGATTGTCAAAAAAATATCTTTATTTTATTATCATTTAATACTAGAAAAATGAATTACTGGTAAAAACATAAACTGGTTTATATGTTCATTACGTGATGCTAAAGCAAATGATTAACAAATTGAAAATATTACTTGTATGTTTTTTGTCAATTTATTGTAAAAATGGAACTATGTTGAAATTTATGATTGAAATATCTATTTTTTTCGTATTAATGAATCGTAATTAGAAAATATGTTTAAAATACAGTTTTGTATTTAATAAAATATCTAATGAATAAGTGTGCTCATAGTAACTAGTAGATACATTAATGAACACAATACTTGTATTTGACTTAATACATGTATTAGTGATAATTTAATAATTAATATAGACGGTACGTTCTTTAACAACTGAATTTGATAATGATTCATCTCATATAAATTCCATCATTAACCTCTTTTTTTACTGATTAATGAAGGCCTTTCCCAAAACTACACCGACCAATCCAATGCCTTTCGCATATATATATATATATATATATATATATATATATATATATATATATATATATATATATATATTATAATTAATTTACTTAACAACAGTTTCATTTAAATCAATTTCAGTTGTTAATTGCAGCATCACTATATTTATCACTATGTTATGTTGCTTTCACCTTTCTATGAAATGCATCACAGATTATTTTCTACATTTTTCTAAGTGCATATTTACTTGTATAAACAGTATGATATATTTAAGATATTCATAATTATACTAGTGCAATTAGATAAAAAATATTGACATCGACAAATAATTTATATATTTATGAATGAGAAGAATTTTATCATCAGGGTATGCTTTTTGGTTATGTAGTTATGTTAGAGATACAATAGTTAAAAATAAATCTATATACATTAAGTTTATATAACGAATTTATTTTTTATTTTAAAAGTACAAATTGTTAAAAAGTTACCAAATTCCATATTTAGATTAATATAATCAAGTAATCTCCACTCACTTTCTAATGTCAATTTCATTCACATTTTTATTCATTTTTTTAGTCATATTTAATTCTCAATTTAATGTCAATTTTATCAAGTGTAGTTAATTTTTGTAATAAAACTTAAATTTTTCATTGATATTTATAAAATAGAATTAAGTAAAAAAATACTTTTATTCATGTAACATTAACAATATTTATTTCTTTTTCAAAATTTCCAATATAAATGCTTACTTTTAAGTCTATCCATTTGTTTCATATGATAATATATATTTATCTTCTTAACAGCCGATCCTTGTATTTTAACAATAAGTACAAATTATTTAAATACATCAAAATATTACTGAAAGGAAATTATTAAAATTATTCAGAATTATTTATTTTTATTGTTACACTCTTCTAATAAATCTTTTTATTGGAAACTCATACCATTCTGTTTTAATATTTTCCCTTCAATTATTAACAATTTCGTAATTTTTACATACATTTTTAGTAATTACTTAATTTATAGTTATTAGGTCTATATTATAAAAAATTAGGTACGTTTTGTAATTGTATAATTATTGAAAAATTAGTGAATTCTTAGAGTAAAATTTTATCAAAGCAATATTCATTAATCATTGTTTGCAGATGATTAGATTAGGATAAATATTTTTAAATTTTATAATCTTACATTCTAATTCTAATAAATGTTGTTTGCGTTTTTAAATCATTTTTTCCATTTAATCTAGATAAGAAATAAATTCAAATATATACTTTGCACCCATTTTTCTCTACAATCTAACTATAAAAACACAAAAACAAAATTGTAATATATTAGGGGACAGTATATTTGTTAATCTGTAACACTGAATTTATACAATTCAGTTAGAAAAAGAACAAATACAGAAAAATAAACCTATAACGCATTTAAATTTACTTAAAAAAAAGATATCCATAATTCTATTTTGTTAAAATCAATTCAGAATTTAAAAAGTTTTATATTTATGTGTTTTAAATATATTATTAAAAAATGTTTCAATGTAGGAAAAAAGTAATAACAAAGTGTATATTTAAAAAATTAATATTATTTTTTAAAAACACAACAGTCAAAATGGCAGTGTGTTATATAATTGAGGTAAAATACATAATTGATATAATTTTTACTAATGTAATAAATTGTTTTCTACTTCAATTGAGCATTAGTACAAGCATTTTTTTTTTTTTTGAGGCATTAATTTAAACAAAAAAGTTCAATAAAATATCAAATAATTAACAAAGATATTATAAAACAGTATATAGAAGATAAGGTTTCTAAGAGTTACTAATTAAAATATTCATAATATTATTTAACTTAATAATTACAATATTCAAACATTCATTGAATTATTCATATTAATTTTTAAATGTTTTATATTAGATTCTCGCTAATTTGCATGCTTTTAAAAATGGTTGTTGCATTCAGTTTTTTAATATAATAGTACTTATGAATTGCACAAAGAAGTTTATATCTTATATCATTCTTATTTTTACTTTAACACATTAAATTTATTCTGTACTTAAATAATACTACATCAATTCAATATTATATATAGGCATAATATATGTAATTAATACATTGATAATTTTAAAAATTAAAAGAAATGTCACATTTATGACGTAACTGTTACGACTTTTATATTAAATAATATACTTATTTTATAAAAAGACTAAATCACTAAGTGCAATTAAAAGAATTTGATAGTGTTTAAAAATACGTCCAATCTCATTATATTTAGCGAGATATATTAATTAGATCTAAATCTAAATAATATTACAATATTTAAATAATACATGCAATTATTGAAAATCTAGAAATTATATTTTCTGTCTTAATTCCAGCAAAAACTGAAAGTTTATAATTTTTTGGGTCATTATTAAAATCACTTATGAATGTTTTAACAGAAAATTAGTTGAATTTGTATTCAAAATTAAATTTTAATAAAAAATAAAAATGTAAAAATTACAATATAATTAATAATATTGTACTTTTACTGTATTATTTTTAACAACATCCATATTCTAATCTTTATAAACAATCAATGTTCTAAATATATATATATATGTGACAATGCAATATTTAAATTTCTTAAAAAATTAGTACCTGAAGTAATAAATAAATTTATTTGTAAGCTGATTACAAATTTTTTTATATATACTAAATCAATTCAACAATCAAATATATACATATATAATTAATGGACAAGTTCTTATAGATCTTAACCGCCTTACCTTTGTTTTCTTTTCCTATGTGCGTACTTAAAATAAGTAGGTTTTTCAACTTAAATTTTTTTCAAGTGTGAATTTTGTCTGTAAATATTTCATAAAAGCTTGTAAACATAAAATATTTTCAGGTATTATTTTCAATTATTTACATTATATTCAGAGGTTATCAATAATAAACACTCCTATTGTTAATTGTAATTATTATTGGTAAAATTGCTATTATATACCGGCGGGTACATAATATAGGTTAACAGTATTTGGTAGGTAGTCATGACACAAATACCATACAGAGGGCGGTTAAATGAAGAATTTGTATATTGTTGCGTTTATACAATCTACTAGATGACATTAACATTGCCTTGAATTTCTAATAATTTTGTGTTTAGTATCTCTACTAATTAGCATAAAGGTAAATTTCTAATATCACATATTCAACCAGATACACAGCCAAATAGTCTCATAAAATACAGACATACATTATATAATTATGATATACAATACATCCAATTGTCATGAAACAATTCATTTCCTTGTTACAAATCAGTGAAAATGATTTTATATAATATTACAGTGCCCATTACATCGGACACTCCAAGCTATTATTAGCATAATGACAAATTATCAAAATGTTTCGGAACTGTTTGTAAAGCTTCTTCGGTAGACCTTTGCAAGGAACAATTAGTAGGCTTAATACGATTTGTATCCACACAATCGATAGGCATTTTTATCGTTTCCATTTGATAACTATGACCTTCCAAAGTTAATTTTATAATCGTATGGAGTGGTACATTGACGTACGGAATCTTTTCTACAAAAACGAATTACATATTAATACAAGTATTTTCATTTTATATACATATTACAATCGTAACATTTATTTTGATATTAATATAATTACCTAACGGAGTATCAAGAAAATAGCCAAGAATACACCGTAGTACAGCTTGATGTGAAATAACTAAAACGTTAGTCTCGCATTCAAGCGCTGATAAAATCGGTCTTAAACGTCTTATAACATCTTTATAGCTTTCTCCGCCTGTATAACGATAGCAGAGTTTATCAGCGTCCCGTCGACATAATTCTTCAGGATATTGTTCTTGTAATTCTTCATATGTATGTCCTTCGCATATCCCCTATAATCAAATATCATTGATTTACAAATCACATGTAATGTTAAATTTATTAATTATATAGAATTTAAACATACAGCATCAATTTCATTGAGGGCTGCAATTGCTTGTTTAGGTGCAATGACTTCAGCAGCTGTTAATTGTGTTCGTTGGAATTTACTGGTCCAAACTTGAAGTCCTTTTAATCCTAAGGCATTTATATGACGTGCAAGAGCATGCGCGTATTTTTTACCACGACAACTAAGGTCTGCATCACCGCCGATGCGGCCCAATACGTTATATTCACTTTCACCATGCTGGAAATAAAAATGCAATGAATATTGTTGAGAAATTGCGGTAAATGTTTACTTGCATGTGGTTAGAGACCGATTTGTAATATTGTTTATATAAAAAAATGATAATATAAATAGATCAGTTTTGTTCAAAACGTGTGTATATAAATAAATTCGAACGATAGTCATTGCAGTGTTTCAATGTAATTTTGATTTTATTTGCATCAGGCTATGTCCACAGACTTTCTTATTTTTCGTTCTAAGTAACATAGAAAGGGAATGTAAACATATATGAGAACGGTAACTTATGAATAAAGGTCAAAATTAACATCATAAAAACAAATATGATTTATTAAAATTATTTATATATATATATATATATATATATATATATATATATACATATTCATTGCTATTTTTAAAAAATAAACTGAATAACTCTCAAAGTAGAAGTAACAAATTACAATTTAAAATGGTCACTGTACAAGTCAACATATACAAAAATAAAATAAACAAACAATTCAAAAAAGTTGCTTTATAAACGAAGGTCTTCAAGTTGCATAAATCAGATAAGACATAAATAAAATCGAGTTAATGCATAAAGCAAGTAAAAACAACTAAGACAATGTTTATTAAGCCTAAAATAAAATATATACGTGCACGTTTTGAATTTTAATATCAAGCTGTATGGATATAATAATATATTACAAAAAGAATTTATAGAAATGTTCTGAAATAATGGATTCATTCAAGGTCTTTCTAAAGCAATACAGTTTTTTTTTATCGGAAAAAACATGAATATTTCATTTGCTATTATTAAAGTGCGTTGATATATGAACAATACGCACGCAATTTTATAGAAACACGTTGGTATATATATTTATATAAAAATCAAATTTAAATGCGTTTTTTGTGTTTTTGTATTTTTACTAATAATACTTGATTTAGAGAGTTCAACGTACGATATGAAGTTCAATTTAATCTATGGAAATAATCACAAATTGATTAATAATTTTATATCAAAAATATTTTCAATTGCATAAATAAATTATCAACGATTTATCAAATAATTTAGTGATAGAAAAAAATCATATATTAGTATCACTCACTCGTGAGAAGTATAAAACTTGTTGGGTTGGTTTTGGAACGCTTATATATCCAAGAACTGTCGATTCTTTTATTCCTGTAACTCCATGTGCAACTATACCACCGAGACCTCCATCAATCAACGTAGCAGTCGGACATGGCGCTTCATCTCCAGCCCCTAATTCTGTAGGCTCGTATTGAGTTTTGTAATGTGCCAATTTTAATGTAAGATCGGCACATGCACATTCAGTAATCATATCACGATAATCTGCTGAATGGATAAGAATATCTTTTACGTTCCGTTCGAGCATCTCTTGGTCTTCGCAAACGCATTCGATGAACATTACACGAAAGCCTAATTTTTCCGTAAACATATCGTACACTTCTTGTCTTTGGTTTCGTGTTACGTTTGGTCCATCGAGAATCTAAAAGAATGGGTAATATTTCTATAAATTAACAATGTCGTTGGCTTCACATAGTATTAATTGTTTGTTAATTACTCAGTAACTTACAGCAATCGAATGACCTTCTTGCAACCACTTGGCAGCATCTGCCATAGCATCTCTTATACTTTGTTGCCGAACACGTAATGCTTCTTTATTTTCAGCTCGGAACATTTCATGACTCCCATAAGGGAATATTATACGTCTGCGATATTCAGTCACGTCAAAAACTATAAAATACATTTGCTTTAATATAAATTAAAATTAATGTACAACAAATATTTATTAAACATAAATAGTGTTTTTTTTTTTATTAGTAAAAATATAATTGTTGTTAAATACCTTTAGCAGTTTCGTCATTGTAGTTGAAAAATCTTGCAAGACGTCTTGCAAGAAGACTTTTACCACGAGCAGGGAGGCCAACAAATGCAATAAGTAATGGTGCAAATTGTCTCAAAGGCTTGAAAGTATTTTTATTAACTGGAAAAAATAAAATAATTACATATGCAAAAATTGCAATTTTTTAATCAAAAAATAAAAAATGAAATTGATATAAATGTTTCTCAAATTGAAAATAATTTTTTTTAGAAATATCTGAGTAAATCTTATTGTTGCAATTTATTTATTCAGAATATATTTAAAATAATTTATTAAAAACTTTATAAAAATATAATAATGTTAAGAACAGGAAATAAATTGATATTTGAAAATAAATATCATCGATTCAAATTTTTTTTAAAAAATTTGAATTTGTAATTCAAGAGTAAATTACAGAATTCATATTTAAAAAAATCATCAACTTTTCAATATAAAAACTATCAAGGTTAAAATACCTGTATAATTAATATAAATTATTTGATAATGTTCTCCAAAAATAAATTTCATTACGCAATACATTTTTTATACACTTAGACGATTATTTTTTTAAAAAAATATCTGTTACTGTAAAATTACAAACTACTGTTTATAATTATAATATAAATTACTTATATATTCGTATACAATTAAAATTTATTTTCAATAAAGGAACCACAATAAGACTTTATAAGACTTGTTTATTTTTCACTAATGCATGTTTTGATGGTCATGCCAACACTTCGAATCGTAGTTTAAGAACAGTGCCAAACCTAATCTAATTAAAACTGGTGGTGTGTAAAGATAAATTATACATTTTCCTTCTTTATTGAATAAAAAATAATTTTTACTCAATATGTTTCTATGAATGAATACTGTGGTTTTCTTTTATAGAAATATACAGGATGAGTGGTCAAAAAAATAGTATATTAATAATGACATCATAAATATCTGATCTAATATTCTAATTTTTTCTATTTCCAAAAATCAATTCTTGTAATTGTTCACAAATAACTGATTAGATAGTGTATAAAAAATTAAGTGCCTTTTTGAGTATTGCCTGTACAAATAATTTATTTATTATAATCAGACCATATTGTTTCACTGTTATCGTTTGTTTATAAAATATTTAATGATATATAATAAATAACAAGATAATTTCATCACATTATAAAACACGTGTTTTTGGAATCGAGCATTAACATAAAATTACATTTATGTAAAAATATTGTTTATTTCATCAGCACGTTATCAATACTTTCCAATTATAGACATTAACAAAATGGTTCTAGATAAAAAGATTACGGGAATCCTATTGACACCCATACGATTTTCAATTAAAATAAAAAAATCTGCAATCGCATAGTTCTTGTAATCTCACAATTTCCACGAAAATGTGATCGATTGTTTATAATTTAATTGATTGCTAATCAGACCACCGCAGAGATAAAATTAATGTTATTAGTTTACATGTCATGCACTTTTAAACTTTAGATATAATTTCTTTTTTCTATTTGTTAAATATGAGTATTAATACAACTTAATATCTGTATCTCAAATGATGTTCTATAAATATATGCAAGTACTAGGTTGAAAATAGTGTCATAAAAAATAATCATCTGATGAATGGTAATAGAAAATCGTGACGAGTTATCGTACTCGACGTAATGTTTTTTTTAAAAAAAGTATGTAAACATGTGAAGCAACTGTATACTCTGAAATTGGACTTTGTATATTTCACTCAGACCTAGATTTCATCACAATTCAATAATAAAAGCAATGTTTTATTATTGTACTCATATGAAATTATAATTCAAATGTGAAATAAATATTTCTGATTTCAGGAGTATTTCAAATTTAAAATGTCAACAATGGTATTGTTAAATGAAGTTTGGAGTTCTTCATATATATTAATTCTTAATATATACTCTTATATATAGTTGCTCGAAAAAGTCTGAGTACATCTATCAATACGGATATATTTCTCAATAAAACAAACTCATTAATGTAAATTTGAAAACAAATATGTTTTTTATCAATTCTATAAACTACTATTTATTTATATATGACAAACCAAAACATTTTAAATTTATAACAAATAAACTAAAAAATAAATAACACAAGAGTTCATACAAATTGAGCAGAAAAAGTCTGCGCATACATTTTATTAAACGGTAAATCATCGATTTTTTTGCAATATTTGCACTTATTGTTATTTTAAAATTATCACAATTTTATGTCATAGTTCGTATGTTGCAATTGAAACACTAAAATATCATTTCTAGTAATTAATAGTAAAGTTTTTTGCAAAAAAATAAATAAGATGGAATTCAAAAAAAGGAAATGCCTGTTAGCGAGTGTAAAATTATTTTAAAGTTAGGAAAAGAAGAAAAAAGTTTTCGTGAAATAGGAAAGGGTATTGGAAGACAACATTCTTTCATTCAAAGGGTAGTAATCAATTTTAAATCCACATTTGAAACCGCTTTCTAGCCAGTCGTCGAAGTTAACATTTAGATAAAGATGTAAGATTGTGGCTTCAGTGAAAGAAAATCACCGAATAACTCCACCCCAAATTACAAAAGATATTCGAGTATTATTTTTAAACAAATCTGTGCTGATATTGTGCGAAAAAGAATAAAAAAGGGTGGGTATCATGAACGTGTTGCGCGTAAAAAATCATTTATTTCAGGTATCAATAGATAAAAACAGATTGCATATGCAAATGAACATATTAATAAATTAATCCAAATTTGGGAAAACATGATTTTCTCAGACAAGAGCAAATATTTAATTTTTGGAATAAAAGGACTCAAATTTGTATGTACATCACTAAATAAAAAAAAAATTTTGTTCCTACTGTGAAACTCGGTGGTGGTAGAGTAATGGTGTAGAGGTGTATAACAAGTAAGGGCGTGGGACAAATGGAGTTTTTCGAATCCACGATGGATAAATATGCTTACTTAAATATTTTAAAACGAAATATAAAGCAAAGTGCTGAACAATGAAGACTAGGTTCCGATTATAATTTTTTGTATGACAATGATTCGAAGCACACAGCAGAAGTTGTTAAGCTATAGATATTATATAATGTTCCAAAACTGTTGCATGCACCTCTCCAATCTCTAGACCTAAACCCTATAGAACATATGTGGAATTTTCTCGAAATAAATTCGCCAACATGGCATAATTGTAAAGGAAATGTTGAAGAAAGTTATAGAAAAAGAGTGGAATAAGATTAGTGCTAAAGAAACCACAAAAAGTGGACCATTCCATGCAAAAACGATTATAAGAGGTTCTTAAAAAAGAGGTTATCCAACCAGTTACTAATTCACTTGAAAAGTTTATTTTACTTTATATTATTTTCGATTTTCATTTTTTGTACGCAAACATTTTTTGCTCAATTTGTATGAATTTTTGTGTTTTATTTTTTAGTTTGTTATAAATTTAAAATGTTTTGAATTGTCATGTATAAATAATTAATAGTTTATAGAATTAATAACAAATATATTTGTTTTCAAATTTACATTAATAAGTTTGTTTTATTGAGAAATATATCCGTATTGATAGGTGTACTCAGATTTTTTCAAGTGAGTGTATATTAATTCTTAATATATACATATGTATGTGTTTGTGTAGTCATGTTTATAAGTTTATTTTTTGCTTAATATTTATGAGACAATAATAAAGTTAACGTGAATATAAAATTAACTATTCAACATGAATTTTGCAACACGATGAAGCAACAAAACAACAATTAATATTATTTATAAAAAAAATAATTACCAGACGATTATTTTTTTTAATTCCTATACAAACATAATTAAATTATTCAAATATCCTTCACGTACTTTCTTTAAAAACTATTAATTTATTACAATATGTTGTTGAGTAGAAAACGAGAAAGTTCTGATTACAAATTTTAACTAATTCTAATATACGTTTATGTTTTTTTCACAAATATATACTTAATATAAAAGTGCATGATTAGAATTTTCTTTTTACTACAAACTAATCGAAATTAGTAATACAAAAACATTATTTGTCATTTTAATGAAATGAAATTCATATAAAACAATTCGATCATTAACTTGGTTGTACTAGTAAACATGTTTTTAGGGTAAGACAAGTTTTATTAAAAAAAAATCGTGCATTGAAGTGGAAAAACGAATCAGTATTTGAATAATTCAGTCCATTTACGTCACTACAATGTAAACAAGGCAATCAAGTAAAATATTTTCTGTATTTTAATTGTTATATCAGTACTATGGGATAATCGAGATAAATATAATTAAATTAAAAATGACAAAGGAGTATTATACAAAAAGATAAATTTAAATTAATTTAGAATAAAACTATAGAACAATACAAATAAAATTTTCATATTTATAGATACATCCAAATCTATTTATAAAAACTGTTGTATTTTCGAACAACAATAAGTGATAATAAATAATTACTTAATGATAATATTAAGATATATGTTTGTTTTTAAGAAACACCGAACAATTTCAAGGAAAAATATTTTTTTGACTTGTAACTGATAAATTATCAAATTAAATTTATTTTAGTACTAAATATAAGCTTTTAAATATTTCATAGTTTTTTTTTAAAAAAAAGTATTTTTGACTTTTGAAATAAACTGATTATTAATCGACCAAATTGTAAAATTTATAGGAAATATCAACGATTTTGTTGCCAAATCGACGTTAAATAATAAAATACTACATTAAATGTTGTAACATAAAATTCTGATACAACACTACTGAATATTTCATCATGCAAATAAATTATTAATTTTACAAATTAAGTCTTGTATACATGTATTAAAAATATTCAAAAAAGCAGATATTGGTTACCTTGAAAATTATTTGTAATAGTAATATATTTCATAAAAAAAAGTTTATGATTGAGCCAGGAGCTAGTCCTACATTCTATTTGTAAGACGGTTATGTGAATTGCATATAAGACAATCACCCCGACCATTATATATCACTAAACTAGGACACTCTCTTCTACAGACTCTTGCCAAAGGTTAAAATCTTCAAGTTGGGTATTGGCTTTTCATTTGAGTTCAGATTTTTATATTTAGTATTGTATAATTTCGAGTTAAATTTTACTTGTACTTTCATAATTTCTACAATATTCAATTTTAAAATGCAGCAATTTAATTTTTTTTATAGAATGATTTCTAGAATACATTGTTAAAATATTAAATGCTTTGTTTAAGAGATGACACATAGTGAAGAATGATAGACAATAAATATTAAATTAATCTTTTTAAAAAATTGAATGATATACAAGCCTAGATTATTTTGAGTGTTTAAGAAAGTGACGTAGCTAGACGAACAATGACCTAGACACAAATTATATTGTTTATTACTAAATAAGTTCAATAAAATTAATAAAGAACATTAATCTATACAAAATGTTTATCGTTGTAGAAATATTTATTATGTCTGTTTATGTATGTAATCATGAATTTTTTCAAACAGAAGTAATTTATTATATATAAACATTTGTGTCACTTAGTTTTTTTGTACTTTGAAGCACAATATAAATAATTCTTATATGGAAGACTTGTTTTGTGATAAATCGTTTTGTTTTTATTAAACGTACTATTTTATTTTATTTTGTTCTACTACAAGTAAATAAACAAAAGTATATAATTATTTATTAAAAAATAAACTTTTCAATTAAACCGTATATTTTTAAAAACTAGAAACATGAATTGGTTTTAATTTTTATGAAAATATCTTTTGTTTATTTTTACTATAATATGTTATTCAAATATTTACTTTTTGTATTTAAGTCTACATGTTAATTACTATTAATGTATTTAATACCTCAACAATGAAAATCTTTGTTAAATAAATTAAATTGTCAATATTACTGTGGTTAATTGACTTTTTTATCGACTATTCGAAAAGTGTTCAATAGTCACTGATTGTTCATGTTTTTCACTTATATGTATTCCAGTAACTACAATATTTTTTTAAGAGAATATTAAACATTTTTTAAAAATCTTCTATATATGAAAATCTAAATTATAAATAAACTCAATTAACATTAAAAATATCTAAGTAATAAATAAAATGAAATATTAACAGTTTATTTTGCTTATTAAGTTTTATCAAAGTTCAATAATATCAGTTAGAGGATTTTCCAATTGCATCTATTTTTTCAATTCTTTGATAATACAGTTTTTATACATTCAGTGATATCGGTTTTTGAATTCGATGTAAGGAAAATATTAATTTTTTTAACGTTTTGTACAATATAGAGATAAGAGTAAAATATTTTAAAGATTATTTCATAAACGAAAAAATTTCAAATATTCATCCAATTTCAAAATAAGGAAAAAATTAAATTAAAATATAAATTATCAATATTTTAAATGAATAAATAGTTGGAAATATATAGAAATTCTACAAAAGAATTAAATAAAAGTATTGAATTAATGACAAAACTGGAAAAATTTACGAGTAGAAATATTTTTTACCCTAGGCGATGAATAGCTTAAATGATACTTGAATTAGTAATATTAAAAATTAATTGTTTTTATAAATACGTCATAAAACAATCAACGAATCGATAAAATAACATTTTATTTTACATTTATTTAATAAAACTTAAAATCGAATTTATCATATATATATATATATATATATATATATATATATATATATATATATATATATATATATATATATATATATATACATATATATGTATTTTTTTAATTATAACAATACCAAGAAAAATCCGGCCAGATTGTTATTGCAAAAAAAGTGCAGTGCAGTTTCAATAATCTGTATAGATTATCAGTCCAACAACGCAAAAAATTATCATAACAGATAAGATATTATTGATTATTTCCTTTATTTTATCTCATTTAACAATTACAGTAATTGATTGTACTGGCATTTCGTGAGGGTACATAAATTAATTGAACTCTGAATATAATAATTTAACATCAATTAAGAAAATCCAAAATAACGTACGAGTCATCATCGGAAAAATTCTTAGAAATAAAACTGTATATTTTTTGTATAAACAGTAAGCACAAGAATAAATATTTACCCATATATAGATATACAAATTATATCTTTTTATTCGTGATATAATCAAGTATATTTAAAATTCCTTTGTGGTTAATAATACTTTTCATTATTTACATACCCATATTTTTGTCATTAAACTGAATAAGGGAAATATATTACATTTACAAAAATATGTCATTGTTTTTCAATGATATAAGACAATAAAAATAGATAGACTATGCAGAAAAAACGAGTACGTAGCTAAAAAATTAGGTTGAATAAAAAAATGTTCGAGAAATACATTATTGCATTATTTCCGGGCAAACCATGTGTCAATATGAAAGAAATTTTAAATAATCAACACGATTAAAACATTTTATACTGATATGTATTTTTTGGAAAAATATCTAACTTTAATGATAGCAGTAACAGAAAAAATACATATATTTAATTTTATTTTTAAATAAATATCAAAAAAGGCAATGATCTGTTTTCTATTTTGATACACACGTTGAGATTTGACAATTTAATAAAAAATTATAATTTGAATTTGTATTTTTAAGTTATATATGATATTACATTTTTGTTTACTGATTTAACAAATTGTTTATATATATATATATATATATATATATATATATATATATATATATATATATATATATATATAACTACGCCATTGTTATTTCTATACATAAACATAAACCACATAGAAATGTCCAAAAAAATACACACACCATATTGAAACCAAATTAATACCACATTCTTAAAATATATATTTATTAATGTGTCACATTGTCCTTGTTTTCGAAAAAAATTGTTGCTAGGTTTTTATATGTTTGTTCACTTAAATGCCAAGCCCATTTCATCTGTGTGTTCTATTGGTCAGTACAGAAATAAACATAAGCAAAATTGTGACGTACATACAAAACAAAATAAACGTTTTTGTCTTTGTTGTCTCTATAAGAATGTCAATGAACTCGACTTACTTTAATAGGTAGATCCAGCTTACTTATCAATATGCTTTAAATGTTGTTACTTATGTACATATTTGAGCTGCATTTATATTATATACATTCAAGTATACATTTTCATTTTTTTATAATTACTATTTATTAATTATAAAGTTATTTAAGTCTACATGTAAATTACTAATAATGTATTTAATACCTCAACAATGAAAATCTTTGTTAAATAAATTAAATTGTCAATATGACTGTGGTTAATTGACTTTTTATCGACTATTCGAAAAGTGTTCAATAATGATTTATTGTTCATGTTTTTCACTTATATGTATTCCAATAACTACATCATTTTTTAAGAGAATTTAACAACTATGTATGAAAATCTAAATTATAAATAAACTCAATGAACATTAAAAATGTCTAGGTAAAAATCTAATAAATAAAATGAAATATTAACTGATAATTTAAGTCGCGATAAAAATATGAAAAATAATGGTAAATATATTTTGAAAATATTAAGAAAATATAAATAAAAAGATCCAGAAAAATAATAAAGAAATAGTATAAAGGTAAAAACTGATTTGTTGGGATAAGAAAATATATTAGAAAATTGACTGATGGAGAAATATATAAAAAAAATATTAAATTTTGACGGAAATGTGGATTTTCAAAGGGTAATAATTATGACAAATCCAACAATTTTTTTTAAAAAAAAATATCTTTTACAAACCACTTTTCAATTGTCTTTAATATTTTAATCTTCTTTATCATATACTTATAATAATTGATAATTAATAAAATAATAGGTTATTTGAAGAAAACAATGAGGAAAACAAATAGATATAACAATTATATATAAAACTACTTCAATATTTACAACAATTAAATATGATATAATTTTTGATATAATATTTGTATGAATTATCACTATGCAGATTAATATCTGTTTAAAAAAAATCTTTTTATAGGCAGTTGGCAAGTGTGCTAAACAATTTTGTTAATACATTTAACTTGCGTCAATAGAAAGGTAAACATTCGAATACAAAAACATGTTTTTATTAAAGTTGTTTTCTAAATATACAAATTATATTAAAATAATCAAATATATCTTGTTTGTTTTTGCTATTTGCAATTTTATTAAGAACCTATTTACAAGAAATTCATTACTTATTTTTAGAAATTCGGTATTTTTAAAACGAAACGTACACAATTAGCAAATTGTTGAATCAATATAAGTATTTTGGTAACAAGTTATTATCGTTACTTTAATGGATAAAAATAACTGAAACTGATAATTTACGTTTATTGAATTTATATGTACAAATTGAATTAACAAAAATTATTTGAAATATTTGTCAGTATCAACCGAAATTAATCAAAAGATACGAATATCTCTAAAGACAATAATATCATTTAAGACGAGTATGCTAATTCGATAAGGCAACAAAATCACACGAATATTGAAATCATTTGGTAGCAATTCATGTGATCAAAACGTGAATATCGGTTTGTTTGTTTACATACTTTCACAAGTTATTTAGTTTTCTGTTCAACACACCCTAACTAGGAAATACAGTAATATGTCATTGATATTTATAATATCAAGATACTTCAGTAATTATATAAGAAAAAACCTTGACAAATAATGATCTTATTTTAGTATAACTTGTAATTAACGATCAAAAAAAACTCGAGATGTTATTTCCTTAAAGATCGGTAAATATAAAAAATATACTAGTCTTATATTTCCGCATTGAATTTTATTTGTTTGTGGATTTTAAACAAAGAAAATGCGTAGATCAAGATTTTTATTAATAAATTATATATATATATATATAATATTTGGTAAATTTTTAAAGTTTTTTTTTAAAAAAATAAAATATAACAAATTCTACAAGTTCAATTTTAAATTAATGACATTTTATAACAATCAATTTTATGAATATTAATTAATTACAATTTTTTAAACATTAATGAAAGATACTAAATCATCTTCTTTATATAAAAAAATCTATTAAACAATTATTGTAACTACAATAATATAATTTGTCCAGGTATAAGAAAAATGAAAACAATGGTGCTGTCACAAAAATAAAAAAAAAAACTGTAATACAATTATTGTCACAATGACATTTTACTTAAGTATTATGTAATTAAAAAAATGTTTTCTTATTTTACATTATTTGAATATTATTAAAAACAAATCAATTAATACTTGAAACATTTTTTTAAAGAAAGGATATTTATTAATTTCTAATACCAATATGTAATTTCGTACTGGTTTTTTAACCTTTTTATTTAATTTAAAATGTAATTAGTTTTACACCTAAAATGAATATATATATATATATGTAATTTTCTATTAATTGTACAATTTATCTTAATAAATGACATGCCAAGTGATATTAAATATCAATAAATTTAAAATAGAAATAATGATTTTCCACAATGTGGTGTTTTATCAATTATTAACATCAATAATCTCAATCAATTGACATCAATAAAAAGGAATTAAACTTCTATTCAATTATATAACATTTTGATTGATTCAATAAAACTTGCAATTATTTCATAATATATTTAATACATCATCATTGACCGACTAGTAGACACGCCGACATTATCGGAATTTTCTGCATGCAATTAAAAAAATCCATAAGAAAATTAAACTACGTTAATTTAAACCAACATGACATTGGTGTATTATCAGAACTATTTTGAAAATATTGACCTAGAGACAACGATAAGCAGTAACGTGCATGACGTCACAGAGACATATATATAAACGGTAGTGTGAAAACGACAAAGATAAAACACAAACAAACCGGTAACGCTATCTGCTCGTTCCTTAAATTCGAGAATTTTGAGAACAAATGTACTTAAATATAATTACCTGGTTTCATCTTGCCTGGTTGTTCGGATTGTTCGGACATCTGTTGTGGTGGTGCCATTTTATAAAAATTAATTATGCAGTAACGTTGTAAAATAAAAAAATATTCTGTTGTTTAAAATTACTCTTTGTGTGTTTATAAATATATTTAAACAAGGTGAGGTTACTTTTTGAAGGTCAAATTTAACGAGTCACTCCGAACAATTAGATTATTGTCAATGACTTTAAATAGGTCTAAATATGATCCGGTTTATAAAATTAGAATCAAATACCAATCAAGTTATTTATTTATTTTAATTACTTAACGAGATTTAATATACTTAAAATACGTTTTAAAGTTAAATAAGGAAGAATTATTATAAAATAATATTTAAAAAAATTAAAAGATCACAATATTATTTACAGGTATTTTAGAAAAATCACAATGTAACCTTATGTTAGATTTTCACTGAATAATCGTGTTCTGAAAAATGATCAGAAGACGTGTGCCTTATGAAATTTTGCAAGTCAACCCTCATCGAAAGTTCAGGTCTTATTCCAGTAGCCAGATTGTCTCTTTAATTGAAATTGTTGATATGAAATACACTGGTGATAACGCAACACCGCGAACAACCTTACGAGCACAATGTAAATATACACAATGCAATAAACACGAAGAAATATGATTTGTTTAAATTACAAGTCTCGAGCTGTTTGTTTATGCGACAGATGTGGTGAAGATTGTTTAAATATTACACGTCGGTTACTTTTTTTATTGAAAGTACAATAAATATTTGAATTTAATTATAAAACGTACCGCGGAATGCTTATTTTTTTTAATAAATTGACAGTACATCTACCACAAACGGTAAAAGTAAACTGATGGAGAATGACTGGGTACAATCTCTTTTGTACAATCGATCGGTGATTGTGGCGCACCACGTTGACGATTCGAGAAGTTCGCGAATGAAACGCGTCCATTTAAATATATTTTGTGTGTACAATGCGTTGTTTCATATTTTAATGTATATATATTGTTACACGTAATATTTATAATGAATACCTTAGATAGTACGGAATTATTAACAATAAAAAAGAAAAAAATCGAGAAAAATCGTGACATGTGGTACAAATAATACTATATCATTCATTTCATTGTCAACAATGCAATATCGGAATGTTTATAATCATTTCTAAGAATGGCATTATCTTCAAAGTAAACTTATGTCTCATATGCATTCATTTTCTTATTAATCATGCATTTTGCATGTGACGATCAGCTATGTGAATAGAATATAATAGAAATATATCTTTATTTAATATACATATATGAATGTGTGTATATGATTGATTTATTATTTGAGAGGTCGCACAAATGCCATACGTAATAAAACTTGTACTTTGAAATCATTTTAAGTCGATTTCACTTGTAATTGGAGCGCAAGTATTTTAAAAGTGGACACGAAATTATAAACATATTTTGTGTCCGTAAACGTACTAATTGTATTTCGTTACTGGATAATTATCGGTTAAATCGAAAATATTTGCGGTTGAGTTTCATTTCATTTTTTCTTTTTTTTTGGTTCTTGGAAAATATAATGGTATATATTTAATAATATGGTTTGGTTAAGAAATATATTTATTTATTAGTGTACAAACAAATCACATATATATATATATATATATATATATATATATATATATATATATATATATATAAATAACACACAAAAGAGAGAGAGAGAGAGAGAGATTCAAAGAGAATGTTTCTTAGTAAAAAATTTTAAATGTAAGTATTTTGTTATACTAACTATGGTTACATCAGAAAGTTTATACAAATATGTTTATAATTACTTGGTTAGTAAATTAGACTAAAAAGAAAATTAAAGAAAGGACACATAAATAACATTGCAGTAGATATTGTAATAGGAATATAAATTACTATTAAATGAAGAGAAAGATATGTTGGAAAAGATCTATAAATTGTTATACATTTGAGTTAATAAATAATAATTTGTGTTCATAATAATTTTTGTATTATAATATTTTATTTTTCTAATGTCGAATATTTGTTATACATTTATACAATTTATATTTTTAAGAAATGTTTTTTTTGTTTACATTAAATTATGAACATTTTTTTAAAAAAATAATATTACTTAACACAAATTAATTTTAACCCTAACCCACAATAATTTAAAGTGTTCAATAATCACTTATTGTTCACTTTCAAAGTGAACAATAAGTGATTACTTTAAATTATTGTGGTGTTGGGGTTAAAATTCATTTGTGTAAAGTGAATCAGCCACAGTTCCAAAACAAGAAATAATATTACTTATCTAAAGTTTTTATATATTATATAAAAAATACAGAAAAATTATCAAGAGACTAAGGAACAAGAATTTATATATATAAAAAAAGATTTTTAAAAAAAACTTTAAAAATTCTACCAAACGGAGAATAGAGCTATAAAAAATCATTTTCAAATAGTATACAGATATAATTATTTGAATTATTTACAAAAAATTGTTAAGAACTACTTATCAAAACTTGTATTTTAAAAAGTTATATTTAGATGGATGCTTCAGTATATTAATTGATGGATAACTATTTTTTTAGTAGAAAATTAGTGCAATAATTTAAGTTATATTTTTATAATTTAAAAATATAAATTAAATTTAAAAAACAAATAATTACGAAATGACTTACAAATAATGAAAAAACAGCTATAAAAAAATGAAAATTAAAAAAAAGGTTTTAAAATTAAATCGAGAGTGAAATTATGAAATTTTCGTTTTTTTTAAAAAAAATTCAAGCAACATATATATATATATATATAATTTATAAATTATAAAAATATAAAATTGTACAATATTATTTCTAATTTAACTACATTGTTTAGAAATAAACCAAAAAACGTTATTAATAATGAAATAAATTTATAATTCACCTATAAATATGCAAATATTAGGTTGGCAAGTATCTCCCTTCCGCTTTTTTTTTTTTTTTTTGTACATAGCTGCGAAATTCAAAAGACCAGAAGGCGGAAGGGAGATATTTGCCAACCTAATATAAAATAGGCATTTTGATAGTAGTAAAGTAGCACAAATTTAAGTTTTTTAAAAAATAGACTTAATTAAGAAATTCACTAAAAAATAAAAATAGGTATAAAAGAAGGGTTTACAAGTTAAATGACATATTTTGTCTTTGTAAGTTACAGTTCATTGACCAAAGAAATATAATGCAGAGGCTCTTATTATACTTTTTACGATTTGTGATTTTTTTTAAAAAAATGCATGACCAATTTACTATTTTTGAATTAAAGAGCTGAATTTTAAATATATATATTTTTTTAAAAACATCATTAGTTTCTTATACAGTTATTATAGATACAAATTAAATGTATGCAAGTAAAATGTAATTTTTTAAAAAATATAATATTTATAGGTTGAAATTATTATTAAGGTATCATATATGTAAATAAGGTCGAATGAAGTTAACCAAAATAACGGAACTTAAAGACAGTATGTATCTTTACATTGCAATAATTCATTGATTTAATTTGTCATCCACGTGCAGCAGGTATTTATGTTCCAATATCGTAACAACTTACTGTATTAGTTGCATTCTATTTTTAAACCAGGAGAAAATTCATTGTATGTAATCTATACCATTCCATTTTTTATATTCTATTTATATTCGATATTATACTTTGTATTATGACAATTTATAATTGTTTTATATTCACATAAAATATTTATTGATAATTTAATTGTTTTGTTTTACTGGTGTGTACAAAAGTTATTTTTATTTTAATGGTTAATTTATATATACATACATAAATACATACACATATACATATACATATATATATATATATATATATATATATATATATATATATATATATAACTAATTAAAATAAAAATTACTTTTCTGTACTTTAAACCAACTAAAATTTAAATTACATTTTGTATATAAATATATAAATGATATACAATGTACAATTAATTTTTAAATCAAAATAAGTATATTAATAAAAAGATTATATTTTTTTAAAAATAGTATAGAATCAAATTTCTATTATTGTTTACTAATAATACTTCCTAGGGTCTATGCGGTTAATTTTTAATCGAAATTTAATGATGTAATGTAGATAAATATTTTTTTTTGAATTTTTTGAATTTCGAAGAGAAAACGAAAATGATCAAAAATCGATTTGCGGTTACAGAAATCTTATTTCTTAATAATGAACGTGATTTTTGATGGAAAACGATTATTTTTTATTTACTAAATCGATTTTTAATAAAAAAGAATGACTTCTAATGATTTTCAAAATTTTCAATTTTTGACCTCAAAAAACCACGACCTATAGTATGGAAAATTTCATGAAAAATCAACATTTTCAAAAATTATTTTTTTTCGTTTAAAATCAAAGCCTGGCTATAAAATATGACGAATCAATGATTAAAATTTCATTTTTGAACGTAGAACGAATTTTATTAAGAAAAAACTGTGAATCATGCTCATTTCATGACATTTATGTACGACTCGAATAAAAATTAATAATTTTCATTTTAGAGCACTTAAATAGAATCAAATTTATATTATTGTTCATTAAAAATAATTCTTAAGATCTATACGATTAATTTTTAATCGAAATTTAATGATGTAATGCAGATAAACATTTTTTTTTGATTTTTAGAACTTCGAAAAAAAAACGAAAATGATTAAAAATCGATTTTTGGCTACAGAAATCGTATTTCTTAATAATAAATGAAATTTCTACTGGAAGCCAATTCTTTTTTACATACTTAATCGATTTTTAATAAAAAAATAACGACTTTTAATAATTTTTAAAATTTTCAATTTTTGACCTCAAAAAAACCACGACCTATAGTATGGAAAATTTCATGAAAAATCAACATTTTCAAAAATATTTTTTTTTCGTTTTAAATCAAAGCTCGACTATAAAATATGACGAAACAATGATTAAAATTTCATTTTTGAACGTAGAACGGATTTTATTAAGAAAAAACTGTGAATCATGCTCATTTCATGACATTTATGTATAACTCAAATAAAAATTAATAATTTTCATTTTAGAGCACTAATATAGAATAAAGTTTCTATTATTGTTCATTAAAAATAATTTTTAAAGTCTATACGATTAATTTTTAATCGAAATTTGATGATGTAGTGCAGATAGATTTTTTTTGGATTTTTTGAATTTTGAAAAAAACGAAAATTATCAAAAACCGATTATATATATATATATATATATATATATATATATATATGCATATGTATTTTAATGAAAAAAATGATTGAACGAATTTAAAACTATTTTTATTTATAACATTATTTTATCTTTATAAGATACCAAAATAATACATTACAACTCGAATAGCTAATTAACAAATTGAGTAAATTTTTAATTTATTTAGATGACATTTTTATTTTTAATTTATTTGTTATCTCCAATTTAGCTGTGTTCATCTTAAATTCATTTCCTAAATAAATAACGAGTTGACTGTACGTTAAAAGAACTGGCAATGGGAACGAAGGGTGAAAACTAGTATCGTTCTAAAATTAAAAGATATATTTTCATAGTTGTTATTAATGTACTTGACACAGTTACTAAAAAAAATCTTTATTTGTATATACATACATAAAATATAAATGAAATAAAATTTACAATATCAAGCATGAAATTAAATATTTTATTGTCAGATATATTTCGTTTTCAGAGAGATTACTGATCTAATAATATAAATTTATATTGAGATACTCAACAATATTTATTGTCGACTTTTTAAACCTACACATATTTTCATAACAACGTTTCATCATCTTTCGACTGAACAACACTTCAATAAGTATTTTTATATCGGAATAATGATTCCTGAGTGAAATATAATCTATACTTGACATATTGTTTTTGCTACAGGAATAAAAATGTCATTATCAGAATCATATCATGAAAAATATTTCATAACATGATTAAATTCTGCGCAGTTATACGCAATAGATTTATTTTATTACCATTTACCTGTAACCCCACTGTATAGGAAGATGTTATTATCGATGATATGAAAATACTTTTCCATTTAAGTATCTGCTAATAAATATAATTGGTATTAAATTATTTTTTACTTGCAAATAATAAAAACATTTATGTTTTATAACGGATTTATTATTTTATTATTCTAATAATAAATATTTTTAAAATTTGCATAATTATCATTTTTTTTTCTCTTAAAAACTGGAATTCAAAAGCTAATCTTCACTTTAGAACATGACATTAGTTCAGACACATATAGAAAAATATTTATTTTCAAATGTAATATTTCAATAAGATAAGTACTATGACGATGGGTACATAATTGTATTTATACAATTTATGAATTATTTGTAAATATATTAAATCTGTTTCTAAGTGACCTTTTATTTGCAATCGATTATAGTTTATATTTATTATAATTCCTATTGACAACATTTTAAAATAATGAAAGTAAGAGTAATTAAAAAACTTGAAACGGAATAAAAATGAAATTAAAACGATTTTAAAATAAATTTATTTCGATTTTCTAAAAAATAATTACTCGTTTATATTTAAGATATTTATTGTTACTTTTTGGCTGATAAACATTTAAAAATAGTCATGACATCATCTTAAAACTGAGATATTATAAAATTAATTAATTTATTACAAAATAAATTTATTAATTTTAAGACAGCGTTCTTTAAATTATTATTATTAAACCTCAAGTAGCAACTTTAATCTTAGAATAACATCGATGTCAATATTATAATTGTATAAAAAAAAATCGTACCATATTTTTAACCTTGAATTTGAAAAAATGCTCATTAATTTAAACATCTTGTGTGCATATTTTTCACTATTATATTTCATTTTTACACACATCTAGATAAAATTATTGTTATTAGAACTTTGTATATTATGGTATTTAATTATAAGATTAATTAATGTCAATAATTTCAAAAGTGTAAATATGATTATTGAAAGTAGAAGATAGTGTGTTTAAAAAAAGGTTGTTGTTTTCGTAAAATAGTAAAAAATCTTTTTATAAAACAGATATTCTCAATAAAAAATAAAATAATAAACGAAAGATTATTTTAAATGTTTATTTTTAAAACTGCAATTCTTTCGACCTTGGATTACATTTACCAGATGTATACAGTATTTTGTATGAAACGAATGTTAATAAAAATTATGTATTCAGAATTTTAACGAAATGCTTTAAAAATTCATAGAAAAGCGTTCTTGTTCTTTTTATGTTTTAATTGTTGGATATAAGTAATATTTTATTTATAATAAAAATGCAGTTGTAACTTAAACAGGTCAAAAGATACAATACAATTTAAATTTTATTTCATATAATTATATAACTGATACAAAACATCTAATCATTTAAATAATTATTTCATCAGAAATGTTTCTATAGAAATTTGATTAAATTTTTTATCAAACATTGCGATTAGAGTTAACTATTCTTTTTTTTAAAAAAAGTTCAATGTTGTTATTCGTGAAATCAAAAATAATACATAATTTAAATCAGGATATAAATACAAGATAATTTTGTCATATTAAAAAAATATCATCTGATCCACATCTGTGATTTATTATTAGAGATCATGACATTAGGGACATTTTGTAAATCAATATAAATACATATCTGACTATATAAGAGATAATTTTTATCAGAAATCATTTCACAACTTCTTAGACATAATAATCTAAATAATAACAGATCAGTTGGAACACAAAACGTAACTGTATTCAAGAACTTTGAACTGAATCTTTGTACCAGTCTCTAATATTGGAAAAAAATTCTTTCGCGTAGTTCAACAGAGAAGATATACATATAATTTATAATAAATTGCACAACTGACGTAGTTTTAGAAAACCTCTCGCTTCTAATTAAGCTCGTTCATGTGTCTGGCAATATTTTGATGTGTACAAAGTTCAAGAATGAACGCATCTTGATTGAAAATACTACAAATATATATATATATATATATATATATATATATATATACACATATAATATATTTGTCACATTAGTTCTACGCTTTGCATGTACATACATACATTCAAGTATAAATCATATGTTCTGTTTGTTCATGTGTGTGTGTATGATGGAAATATTATATTTATTAGAAGGTTCAAAGTATAAATGTATTTATGTACAGTGCGTGGTTAGAAAAAATCAAGAAAAATACTCAGTTATCGAATGTTTTTCTCGTCTGACGTACAAAGAATGAAAAATAGTCTGTATGTGAAAGCTATTTTTCATGCTATTAAATAATAACAACTTTATCTTGATATTTGCTGAAAGCATTTTCTAAGAATTTACAATGCACTTATTAATTAGTTAATAATATTTCCATAAAGTTTATATGTGCATATATATATGTACATATATTATACGTGACTTCTAAGTTTATGATAATACAGAGCAGGAATAAACTATATACATATACATATGTAACTGTTATCTATGTACTATCAACACATTTTTTAAAAAAATAAAATAAAATTAAAAATAAATACACACACACTTATATATATACAAGTTTTAACTTGTTTTATTTAAGTATATGAAAAGCTGCAATGTGAATTTAAATTATTTTTAAACAGTAGAAAAAACAAAATAACTATAATCTAATAGAAAATTAAAACTTTTTTTAGTACACAAAAAATATATTAAATTAATGCAATGGAGGTGTCACCAATGATCAACATTCAACTTTCCAGACATGTCGTGGAAGATCTAATTAACTTAATAAAATTGTATAAAATATATACACAATAATAATTACAAGAAAAAATACTAAACTATTGTACAATAACAATTATTTTTACGTATTACAATATTAAATATTTGTATTTAATTCTTGTTGATTGTTTACAAAACAAACAGTTCTATTTTCATGATAAATTTTCCTACATTAATTATGACGTATAAGTAATATGAAAAATAATATTTGTCATTGTGAATTATACAAGGCAATCGAAACAAGATTTTACGTCATGTTTTCATCAAATAGTATTAAAATAAATTAGTGTTTGTCATACAAGTTGAATACAATAAAAAGAAATATATATTTAAATAAAAATATGTTCTTAAAAAATAATACTTTTTTTAATTCTTAATTGCTAGTTTTTTATATTCATCTCTAGGAAAAATCAAAACTGAGGAAATCCTTATAAACAAATGATTGACATTAATAATATAGTTTTTAAAATACATACATATTTTTTATTTATGATTGAAGTATTGATTATTCTCGATAGAAAAATCGTAATTTAATTTAAACTTCGAGGAAGTAGATACAGGATATAAATAAAGTTAATAATTATATATACTAAGATCACCTTGAAATATCACAAAATGAAATAATATTTTAAATTATTTCTATAGTTTAAACTTAATTATATTCATACTAACCTTTATGTCAAATATGTAAGGATATTTTATAAAGTATAATCGAAATGAGACAATCACTGAAACATATTGATAATTTATTAAACATTATAACAAAAAAACATAAATTCCATAAAATAATTTAATAGATTTATTTGAATAGAACGATCTATTTTAATACTTAGAAGTTTCACCTTCAGATTAAAATTAATTTGTAGGTTTTCAATCAGATTAGGAGATGATTTAAATTTTACCTTGTCATTTTATAATAATAATCATTAATGGTAATAAATATAACGGTTTCCATTTATCGATTTGTTTAAAAACATCTATCAATAAAAATGATTTTTTAAAATAAAATAAAAAATATATTTTCTTTATAAATATATATTGTGTGTGTATATATATATATATATATATATATATATATATATATATATATATATATATATATATATATATATATATATATATATATATATATATATATATATATATATATATATATGTATATTTACACATGTACTCGTTTATATTAAATTAAAGAATATTCATTTGTTAATATGTTATTTGTTAGATGTCTAGGAACGAAAACTAAACATTATATGAAAAAAATATAGGTGGCTGTGTTTTTTTATTTGTTGTATGCAAAAAAAGTGAAGAATGTTATTTAAATTGTAAATAAAATGTGGTAAAGAATGTAGTGTTTTTAAAACGTTCTGTAATGTAATATAAAGTTCTTAATTATTTTAAAATATGGACGTAACAGCTTTTATTTTTATTAGGTTAGTATATTATTATTTTTTTGATATATATATATATATATATATATATATATATATATATATATATACACACACACACATATTTATATATATATATATATGTTTTTGTTTATATATATATATATATATATATATATATATATAATGAATATAGTAATTTACAAATGGTTTTAAAATGACTGGTACTCTTATTATGATTAATAAGATGTTATTTTTCATCAAGATATTCTTTACTTATATTACATAAAAATGTAGCATATTGGAGTAATGTAAGTCAATGGTTGAAGAAGAATAAAATGGCTGTGTAGGAGGATATCTTCATAGATTATTAAATAGTTTTGTAAAATGTATAATAAAAAAAATAAAAAAAAACGGTTGTTATGATTTTTCTTATTTTTTAGGTTTTGGTTAGAACTAATTTTTGTATAATTTCAAATAAATAAAATCAATTTCCATGTGTTTTTGTTTTTAACTTACATGTTTGAACTACAAGTTTTATTTGTATTTTTTAAATAAAGAAATAAATTTGTTTTTGTATTTTTTTCTCAATATATATGCTTTAATGAATTCTATATCTATTTTTAATAATAAAATTGATTTCTATGATATGTTTATAATAAATATGGTAATTTACAAATGGATTTAAAAAGACAAATTATTATTAAGGTTAATAAGATGTTATTTATTATCAAGATATTCTTTTACTTAAATTTTATATTTTAAATGAAGTATATTGGAAAAATATAAATCAGAGCTTGAAGAGGAATAAAATGGCTGTTTAGGAATACATCTTTATAGATTATTAAATAGTTTTGTGAATTGTAAAATAAAAAAAAATTCCAAAAAAAAAATGGTTATTATGATTTTTCTTAATTTATAGGTTTTAATTATAAGTTATTTTTGTATATTTTTAAATAAATAGAAACAATTGCTGTGTGTGTTTTTTAATATACATGTTTTAATTACAAGTTTTATTTATATATTTTTAAATTCATAAAATGACTGATATTTTTTCTTGATTTATAATTTTTAATTATATGTTATATTGACTATATGTTCTATTTACTATTTTTTTCTATTTTAACTATATGTTTTATGTGTATCTTTAAATATAAGACATATTTTCC
>CP092092.1:36185755-36348255 GCA_029203775.1 Neoneuromus ignobilis | reverse complement strand
AATTATATAAGGCTTCCAAAAAAAATATTTTATAAAATGGTTTATGTAAGAATAAAAAGTTTTTTAAAAATAATTTTGGAAAAACGATGTTTATTTTTAAAAATTAATTCTAGTAAAAGAAATTACAATTGTAAATATTATTGAAACAAATTATCAATGATATTTACGATAAATTATCAATAATATAAACGATATTTGATATAAATTTTTATATATTATTAAATCAATAATCATTATAATATACAAAGATCTATTTTCATAATTTATTATAATAATTAACTAAATATTGAAAAGTTCACTGTAAAATTATCAAATTAGGAATAAAAATGAACGTTTATCAAAATTAAAATAAAATGAAATATTAAAAAAAAAATACTGAACTTACCGTTTTTAAAGTTGAAAAATTATTTTCTGTTAGTGGATTTTTCATTTTACTTCACTAAAAAAATATTTTAAATGAAAATAGAATATAAAAAAATAATGAAGAAAAAATATTAAAATTTAAAAAGAAATAATACATAAATATAATGAAACACAATTTAATAATTTAGGCATGTTTAATTACAACAGAAATGGGCAGAAAATTTCGGTTTTAATAAAAATTATACAAAAATATGTAAAAAGATATTCTAAAAATAAATTGTCTATAGTATAATTTTTTTGTATAAACAAAACAGACAATGGTAAATTTTAACTTACGATAATATTACCCAATTAATTAAAATCTACCATAATTATTTTATTAGTAACATTGATTTCTTTCAATTAAAATATTGATATAATGACTATATTTAATTCAAAGATTAAATCATAATTTTCAAATTGAAATACTGTAAAAAATTACACAAGAATTATAAAAGCAATTATATATATATACATATAATTCACATACACACCTTAAGTTAAATGTTTAATACAATATTTCTAAATATTTAAGTGTTGTAAAGATTAATTTTTGTAACTAGTAATATGCCGTTTATTTTTAGAAAGGAAACATTTTTACTATACCTTTTTAAAAATGTTTTAATTACTAAAATATATTCTCTTTCATCAGATTTACACTTCAATTACATTTATATCTTATTGTAATTTATAAAAATTTTGTTTTGAACCACAAATATTTCATCATTGTATGATACTATATGTTACATCTATACAAAAATATGATCAACATTAAACTGAAACAGAATAGCAATACACAAAAATTTTAGTATACAAGTTTAATAATGTATATGAAGTGTTATATATAAAAATACAAAATTATATAACAATTCTGTATTTCATACATAAGAGTTCATAAGAAATATTAATTAGTTTTATTGTCAATAAAACAATTGCATTATGTTAACCTTTGCTCAAAATTATTTAATTACTGAAATGCTAGAAATCTTAAAATAAAACAGGAGATAAAAATTAAAATCTTTTCACAAAACAATTACTCAATACACTTTAGCACTTTATATGTCATTTATAACTATGTAACAAATGATGTAATTAATTTGTAGTCTATTTAGTGACTTGTAGGAAATCATATTTCCCCCTATTATATAAGTCCAATACTATTTTTGTTTGAAAATTTAAAATTATATGATTAATTAGCAATATATTGCTATATTCTCTTTATATATATATATATATATATATATATATATATATATATATATATATATATATATATATATATATATATATATATATATATATGATATTTTAAAAAATAAATAAATTTCAAGATTATAAAAACAATAATTTGGCCATTACATTATACTTAACAAGTACAAAAACATATTTAAAATGTGACTTGAATACCCTTTTCATGGTGAATATGACAAAAATAATCAAAAATCCATTTTTTATGAACTATCTTTTTCAGATCCTTCAGCATCAACAGAATTAATGTCACTATCTCCATCATCTACATCTTCACCAAGATCTCTTAGTCTATTTTTAAATTGTGTTAATCTGGTATCTTGATCAGTTAATAGTTCTAGAAGATCTTCTTGATCTTTACGTAACTTTTCCAGTTCAGCACTTCGTTCAGTACTTTCCATTTCGGTTTGTTTCAATCTTTCTGTTAGATTAGCTACTTGCTGATCTGTAGTATTATTTTCATCATTAACTGGAGAAAGTGACATATCTACAACAATTTGTGCTCTCAATAAAGTGTTCTGATCACGAAGTTCTGAATTTTGGGATTCTAATTCTTCAACTTTTGCCTAAGAAAAAAGATTTATATTATAACTATTTTCATTTTATATCTTAAATCAAAAATATTAATTTTACTTCAAGTTTTTCTTTTTCTGATATAAGGCTGTTTATTGTTGCTGTAAGTTCTTGTAGTTTTCGATCTTGTTCCCTGATTAATTCTTTATATTGAAGTAAAAGTCCATTTTCCTGTGCAGATAAACTTAATTCTGTGAGACCATTTTGATCAGAATGTGAATCAATACCATGCATCACGTTTTTTATAATTAAGCCTAAAAAAGCAATTTTTTTAATGAAAAATTATATGTAACAAATTTATATCCTTTACCTTCAAGAGATTTATATAATCTGCAAAATTCATAATCTAATAACAATTCTGATGAAGATCGTGCCCTTACTTGAGGAGCTTTTGCAGCTGTTGCATAAGCTTCATGCCGTGTTACAGCAGAAAGTGCTGTAGAATAAGCTTCGACACCAACCCTTCTTTGAATCAATTGACGTAGAGCTTCAATTGTAAATGCAGGGACTGAATCATCATTAAAACAGACACAAATTCCCATAAGAAATGCACACATTCCCTAAATAAAAAATATATTAGAAATATCCAAAAAATAGATATGTCATAAAATTATTCTACTTGTAATAACTCTTCATTTCCATCATGTTCATTAGCTGAAGCTTGAGCTGTTAAAAATGCTGTTGCACCAGATAACGCAAGGAAAGCACGTACAGCTGCAGGACAATGTGCTAGCCATGTAGCAAGAAGTGCTAACATTCCTAGTTTTGCTGGAAGACGATTATTTCCACCGGTTTGTAAAGCCGTCGTGATATGTTGTAAAAGTGAAACAGGATGTACACCGGCATTTGTCGCTAGTAATACACGTAAAAGTTGCTCTTTTTGAGCAACATTATCGACTAGAGCATGTGAGAGAGCTATAGCGCTTAACCAGTTTGATAGAGTATCTGCATTAAATAATCCACTACAAAGAAGTGGCCCTAAAAATAGGTTTTAAATATAATATTATTTTCACATTATTCTATTTATTATATTTACCCATAGATAATGACTGTGCTGTAGTGTTTGATGAAGGAAGAAGAGTTTGCACTACTTGACTCTGACCTATTTCATTTTTATATAAAAAACATTCAAAGCAATATAATACGGCAATACGTAATGCAAATGGCTGTTTCTCATTTACCATAGACATTAATAAAATAACTAAAGCTGGCCTTGGCGGATTTGATGGAGCCATAACACCAGCAAAGTACTCTTGGTTATTTAAATTTCCACGGATTACTTCACCGACCGTATTTATTGTTTCTGTTAATATATCAACTGGGACTCCACTGGCCATCAAAATATTGCAAAGAGCTTCTAATAGATTACAATTACGCATTATTTTTTGACAAGAACTTACAATCTGAAATTATGCTTTTTTGAGTATTTGCATATATTTATATATGCATATATATATATATATATATATATATATATATATATATATATATATATATATATATAAGCAAGGATATATATGTGAATACAATGTTTATTAAATGATAAAATTCAATATAAAATAAATAGAATTATTATATAGAATAAATTTCAAACACTTGAGCAAATGATGCTCATTACAAAAGCCAATATTTCTATCATATATATTGGTATCATATATTTTGGAATTTTATTGTCTAATATATTCACCTGTTGTGGATTTCCTGGTGTGACCATTGTTCGTACAAGTTGAAGTATACAATGAATATTTGATACTTTTTGAGGTGACCAACCTTGGTCTTCTAGCTCAGGAGGAATAATAAACATAGGTGCTAATCTTTGAATGTAACTACCTTCTTTATAAAAGTTCTGGTTACTTGAATTATTTTTTAATAGATTTAACATTAAAAGTAAACAATCTTCAACAATAATGCCACCATCAGTATCTCCTTCTTTTTTGATAACATCAAATAATCTATCAAATGCATTTTCAAATGCTACTATTTTTTGTATATTTGCATTGCCTTTAGTTAATTGTATCAATAACAATAAAGTATCATTTCTTATAACTTCCCTGGTATCACCTAATAAATCCATTAATTTAGAAACAGCCATAGGGCTGACTAAAATTATTTCTTGTATTTCTTTTGGTTTTGCAACAACTAATGAAGTTAATAATTTAACTGCTGGCCACCTGACACGAAAATCATATTCTTCTAGGAAACTTAATATTAATGAAACATTTTCAGGATTTTTAATTAACATTTCTGTGAACTGTTCACCTACATTCATATTTGATAATTGAGGATTATGTTCTTGTTCTTCTTCAAATATTTCATTTGATGTTATATTACACAATGTATCAAGACAGTAACTGATTATTTCTGAATCTGTGCGGTCGAGTTCGAGAATTTGACGCAAACAACTCATTCCTTGTGCACCCACTTCTACACGATATTTCCTTGATAATGCTTTCAGGGCACGACATGCATCTCTTCGGTCCTCGAGTAATGTCGATGATGTTACACGATCTACTAAACGTTCGACCTGTTTAAAATTAAGTGAAAATTAATGAATGACACAAACATTCATAAAAAATTTAAGTTATTAATTTTATTATAATAATAGTGATGCTTGAATCCAAATATGTTTTATAGATTATAATTTGAAGTACATACTGTTTCAGCTCCACTTGGTTGTGTACCCGCTTGTGGAGCACCAACGATTGATTTTAAACCACTTTTGAAATATTCCATAATGTTCCTTTGACGATAAATTTAAAAATATGATACCAGTGACAAATACACGTCAGTAAAATGAAGCCATTATAAAGTATAGACAAACACCATATGCTAAAGATTCAAACCTTATACATCCAATTTAAATTTATTTTTACAATTTTAATTTTATATTATTGACGATTCAATTTAAAATTAATCTATTCAAAATATTCGATATATGAGATGACCATTTCTTGACCTTATGTTATATTATCTTTTAAAATGGTACTTATTTTTTCATTAATGTTTTTCGAACAAGATGTTCAATGTAATATATTAAAATATTGTTTTTATTGACCAAGAGAATGTTTTTTATAAATATAATTCAGTGTTTTATGTAATTAGCAAATTTAAAAAATTAAATTACATCTTTTTCATTGCCAGTGTAGCATATCTATTGTATGTATAGTTGTTCTTTAATGGAAAATATTGTCAAAATTCTTAATTGTTCCAATACTTCAAATAAAATTAATATTAATGATAGTTGCCTTTATCTCATTTATTTTCAGTAACTGTATATTCATATGTGGATATACAGTTGTTGCCAGGCATTATATACAAAGGTCGTTTGATAAGTATGGTAAATTTATTTGCTAAATTTAATTAAATTTTTCAATTTAGTTTTTACTTTTTCACCATACTTATCAAACGACTCTCATATAAGGAATTATCTAAGGGTACTGCCTTTAAACAAGAAAAAAGTAAATTATCAGTAGCGAATTTTTTAATTAAATTAATCTAAAGGTGGTAAACCACTTACAAATGTTATATACAGGTGGAATAATTTCTTTTTTAATAAACAAAATTACGTTTGAATTATTTTTCTTTATTATATTTTATATGGTAATTAATAATTTATTTCATTTAAAAATAAAAAAAATAAGGATATAGAAAGGACCATCAAAATAATAATAAAAAAATAAAGTATTAAATATATACATATATTTTATTGTAGCAAATTTCAAATTAATTTTATTAGGATATAAATGTATGTTTGCAATAGCATAAAACAATAATCTGATAATTATTTATAACACACCAGAAATGAAAGCTACAAATACATACATATTTAACACCAAATGCATTCATACAGATATGCATGCGCTTTTTTTAACCACACGCACATCATACATACATACACACACATACACGCATATATATATATATATATATATATATATATATATATATATAAACATATGCACAAACAATATGTATACAAAAACATATTAGGTAAATGTGTACATCATTTTTTATAAACTGTTATTATATAGAATTCCTAGGTAACATTTATTATATAAACACAATTGAAATATTAACAGAAATATTAGTACATTTAATGAATTTAATTGTCTATTTAAAATGATAATGTACTTATTATAAATTAAACCATTAATTAAATTTTAATGGCAAGAGGGCTGCAACTGAAAATGAACTAAAATCCGACATGATTGGGAACAAGAATTGCACAAAAACAACTATACAGAAACGTAATAACAAATATAAATTTTGTACTTCTCGGTTGATGTATGTTCCCTTGCTAAAATAATGGCACAGTAAATGTGAATTATTGTGATGATTCAATTTTTAATAGAAAAAGAATGAATTAATAATATATGATTAGAGATGTATAGCTTTATGTTAATTTATAATTAATAAGTATGTAATCTATTTTTTTCTACTTAAACAATTAACATATTATTTTACTAAACATTTTTAATGATTGTATTTGTTATTTTTTTATACTTTTTAATTGAAATGAATTAGAAGATTCAAAAAGTTTAACTAATTAAATTACTTATATTTTCATGATCTTTCAATTGCAAGTAAGCACCATATTTTCATGATACAAAATTCAACACTTTGATTTATTAACATATATATATATATATATATATATATATATATATATATATATATATGTATATATATATATACACATACACACAATACATATATGTTTGAAAAAGATTATATACTTTTATAAAAGTATCATAGATTATAATATATAAAACTTTAAATATACACAAATGTACAGAAAAATATAATCAAAGTGTTAAATTACAAAAATATCACACGTTAATTTTATTATCGCATGTATATGTAATAATAAACATATAAATGATTTATTTCTTAAATAAAAAAATATCTAAACAATCTCATTTGTAATATAATCAATAACATTTTTAATATAAAAATTATACAATAATATTAATAATAATAAAAATATGAGCATCAACATAGTTAAGAAAAATCATTCATCAATAAGTTATTGTCTTAAAAACTACAACCAGTATAATTTCATATTATCATTTGTAAGCATACATACATTTATATGTATGAACACAAATACTTATATAAAATTTAAAAAAGCTATTTTTGTTTAGTTTTTAAATTGAAATTATATGTAAAATATCGGTATTATTGAATTGTTTTCTAATACCAATTTCTCAGTTCAAGTTTATACATTAAAAATATAACCGAGTTCAAATTGTATTTTATATGTAAGTATTAGAGTGTTTAATATAAATGTGTATATGATGTGTGTATATATATATATACATATATACATGCACACATTTATATACATACATAAATATAAAATAAATAAAAGTATGTTTTACTAAGGTCAAATGTTTACAAAGAATGATCTATTAAATTTAATGCTAAAAATCTGCATCCCAGCCTGTGATATCATCTGGTGGTGGACCATCACTGTCAGGAGGGTAATCATCAAAGTTGGAAGTGTCAATTACACTTCGTACTTGAGGACTAATTGGTGGTGTTAACGTTCTATTACATAAGCCTTCCCAGTTGAAACCATCAAACCATCTAAACACAAATAAATTCGGTATTTAGTAATTAGAAACATTAAACTATTACATTACATTGTAATCAAAACATACTTATGTTTTTGTATTTCACTGATTCCTCCTTTTTGATATCCTAATCGTTCAGCAGGATTATCACGACATAACTTTTTAATTAATGCAGTTGCATTCCTCGTGATATTTCTTGGGAATTCAATTGCATCGATTCCTTTCAAAATGATATTATAAGTTTTCATAGGATCAGCTCCTGTAAACGGAGGTGTACCAGTCAACAATTCATACATCAATACACCTAGAGACCAATAATCTGCGCTAATATCATGTCCTCTATTTAAAATCACTTCAGGCGCAACATATTCCGGTGTTCCACAGAAAGTCCACGTTTTGCGTCCTGATTGCAATTTTTTAGCAAATCCAAAATCTACTAGTTTTACATAACCGTTATTATCTAATAACAAATTTTCTGGTTTTAAATCTCTGTAAATTATGTTTCTCGAATGAAGATAATCGAACGCTTCCACTACACAGGCGGTATAAAATCTCGTAGTTGAATCATCGAAATGACCACGATCGCGAAGTACAGTCCACAATTCACCGCCGAGACACGATTCCATAAGCATGTACAAATATTTTCGATCTTTAAATGTTTTAAATAGTTTAACTATGAATTCGCAATTCGCTTCGCCCATAATTTCTTTCTCTGACATAATGTGTTGTTGTTGTCTCGTTTCGACGATTTGCGCTTTCTTCATCTGTTTGAGGGCGAATGATCTTCCTGGATCACATTGGATTTGAACTAATTCAACTCTTCCGAAACCACCGACTCCGAGAGTTGCAAGAATACGTAAATCGGATAGTTTAACGTCGCGGAATTCATCGTTCAACCTTCAGACAAAATCAAAATATAAATATGCTTCAATGAATGTTTGTAAACAATTAAAAATCTCGGTGTCATTTGCATTGATAATAAACGTTATATATAGTGTTTAATTTAAAATATTTCCATACAAATTTATATTGTCACAATTAATATAAATAATAATGACACAATATAAACATACATATAATTTAATTTTAGTTTAATGTAATGAACATTTGAAATTTCGAAAGTTATTTCAATGAATTATATTTAATATTTAAAAATGATTAACTTATTACTTTATTGCCAATAAAATACTAAAAATGTACTTGGTGATTGGTCTAATTTAATTTATATATATTTCCCATGATGTTTTAATAACAAACAATTAATATATGTTTTTATAAAAAACTATATACTTGAAACAAATCATTATATTACAAAATTTAATATTTATTTATTGCGAAAAAAAACAACATTAAATATCGTTAATATATTTATCTATAAAAAAGGTCCGTACATTTCATAAAAATACGACAAAGGCCGTTTGTTTAAAACTATGTTTTAAAAAGTTATTATATTAGTCATTAAATTATAAACGAAATGTAAAAAGTCAGTTATGAAGAATCAATTTTTTGCCTATGTAAATAAAAGTCATATTTCATACTGTATATTCTAATTACAATACTTATTACAATATTTTGTAACTATTGAATAATTAAGTACAAAAATAGTTGATTTTATGGTTGTCATAAATTTTATATAAGAATAGTTTTATTATTTAGTATAATGGCTGTTTGTGTAACGCTATAAAATTTAATTCAGGAACATTAACATTTTAGACATTTTTATTTACTACTATCATTATTTTTTTATCGTAAATTATTTAACTATTACGATAATATAAAATAAATTTATTTACTTATAAAATAAATTGTCTCAAATTTTATTCTTATATGGTGAACTATACACTTGATCAACTCCTAATTTCTTATTATATTATTTTTCTTACCTTTCTTCTCATTTATCCTGAATTAGTAGCAATAAAAAAAGTAAATGAAATTATTTAAAATTCATACATTTTCATATCAATTATTTCATAGACATAAATAGTACATATATTATGCATGCGGATGTGAAGTATGCAATTAAATATCAAATCAAGAAAAGAATTTATTTAAATTTACAAATAATTACAATATAAATAATAATGATTAAAGTGAAAGCTTCACTTGAAATATTCGATAAACGTTAATTAATGGTTATAAATATTAAACTGTAATTATTAGAAAAAAGAGAAAGAATTAACGAAAAAAAATACACGCGTATGATTAATTTCAATAATTCTTTAAATGATTTAGAAACCTATTTTATTTCACTGATAAAATAAAAATAAAAGCGTAATATTGAAAATTAATTTCGAGTACATACCTCCTTCTTTCAATTCCTTCATCTTTGTATCTAGTTCTAATTTCATCTAGATTCGAAATTAATTGATTAAATGTTTCTCTATCGATAACTAGACACGTAACACCTTCAGGATCATCACAGACAATGTTCGCAGTACGTAAATCGTCACTAAAAACGATTATTTAAAATAAATCAAATAATAAAAAAAAAACATGCTAAAAATATTATACCCTTGGAGTGCTTTCTCGCCAAAGAAATCGCCTTTTCCTAGTGTACGTATATATTTTTCATCTTGCGTATTGGGTTGTTTAATTGTTACTTTGACACGTCCTTTACTAATTATGAAGAATGTATCACCTCTGGCACCTTGGCGTACAATGTAATCGCCTTGGGCGTAGAACGTTTCTTCTAAAACGTCTGATATTTTGATAAGTGTGTCTTCTGGTAGATTTTTGAATATCGGTACGCTGAAAAGATATATTAGTAAATAGTCTATAAAATAAATATGGTTTGAAAATTTATGGTCGTTAGTCAATAATTGTTATTTATGAACTAAAAAAGGAAATTATTTTATATAAATAATAATAGAATAGAATGTTTTAGGATTATTTGCTTTTATTTATTTTATTAGTTAGTAAACACACTTAGAGCAAAGCAGATTTTTCTATAGGTGAAAGATAAAAACATTTTTTTTTAAATAGATAAATTTTCGAATTCACAATTGAATAGTTCTTGATACAGGATGAGAACATTGAACGAGGTGATTGTAGAAAGTTTCAAAATTTATACAAAATTGTATTCTCGTAATTTATTTTTGAATATACACATTTTGGATATTGTTATTCTGTGGTGTGTTTTTTGGACTTTGTATAAAATATTTAATTAATAATTGGCATTAATAAAAAGTCAACATAAAAATAGACTTGCAAACGACTGATTAACTGCATGAATGTATTTTAGGGTTAAATGAGTTGAATGTTTTGTGTCTGTATGTATATAAATACGAATATTCTATGTAATAGATTTAATAATTTCAACGCGGTCGTTTGAGTTATTTACGATTATTAGTTTATTGCACATGCCGTTCTTTCCTACATTTACCTCTTCAAGAAATCTGTATATTCGGCTTGTCTGATCAGACCTGTCCGCATCATAATCGTTTGGAAACATTGTCGTTCGATTGCCCATAATTTACAATCTGTTGCGGCTTTGATGGTGGCAGTACGTTTGCAGTTGTACAGAATGGCGAGTTCCCCCAACACTTTTCCTGGTGCCAAAGTGCTTAAGTATTTGTTTTCGCGCGATACTTCGACACGTCCCTCTGTAATAAAAAAAAATAAATCAATATTTATCTAAATCGATTAAAGTGTAGAATTAAGAATGATAATATAAGAAATTAATTGAATTATGAAATCAGTCGAGTGTGACGAATGTTAAGGTGTTAATTTCCAGTTATTCTTTTTATTCTCGAAATAAACAATAAGAAGAATACGTAATAACTACAACAGTTTTTCATTAATGTGTAATTTTTGGTAAACAATCGAACTTAATTCACATTTTTAAGTGTTCGTTGCAAGGACTTCATATGTAATATTATTATTTGATGTATTTTTAAAGATGTGTTATAAGAAAATATGTATGTATGTGCATACATACATACACAATAGTGAAGATATCTAAAACCGTATAATTATTATAAATCGACAATACGTGAAATCTAACAATGGACGGATGAGAATTGTTCAGTTCTATTAGTATCCGCAAGGTCGGATCCATCAAGTGTGAAACTATACCGCTTGTTGGACATGCTCTAGGCCCTTGGCACTGTGACCTCTTCGTGTGGTCAAAAATAATAATTTTTGACAGCGGTTTATGACATGTCATGTTTATATGTTATCATTATTTTTTTTATTTGTTATGTGCACAATTGTTCAGGACAATGTGGTATGATTACTGTACATGTTTAATTCTTTTCGTGTTTAAAAATGTCATGTTTAATTGTATAAATTGACATCATATATATGTACATGAATCTACATGAATACTATATATATATATATATATATATATATATATATATATATATATATATATATATACACACACCTTATTTTAAATAAAACAATATATTTTTAAGACCGAAACAATGGTCTTGCTGGCTGAAAAAATATTCAAGTTTAAATATTTACACGTTTTTATTCTTGAAAGTAAACATTACTTGCTCCCTAAACAAGTAACGAATACAAAATTACAAGAATTCGATATACTAAAACTATTGTAAATGGTTTACAAAGAATAACCAGTAATTATAAGACCTTGTATTTCTGTAAACTTGTCCAAGTGTGTTGAAATATAACAGAAAGGCGGTAGTAATTTTTGATATTTGATAAGACTTTTTTGTAAATGTATATGTAATATAGATATTTGTGTTGACATTCTTTTGAAGTGACTTGTACAATTTTCGAAATTATATATTTAAAAAATATTTACATTAAATAGAAAGTGTTTTCGACTTTTATTGGAAAAAAAAAAACAATTTGAATTTGTAAAAGTGAATGAGTTATATTGTATTAATTATAAAATATTAATATCCTTTATTTGTTATATTATATTTTTTGTGAAGTTTTTTCGTTCATTTTGAGAACATATTTAGTAACATAATTCAACAATTAAATACAGTAAATAATTATATATGTTATATATGGTTAATTTACTTTTTTTAATTTTTTTATATATATAAATGTATAATATTTTTAAAAAATATCTAGAACATAAATATATTAAAAATAAAATTTAAAAAAGAAATATGAAAATTATTCTCGGTCTAGAAATTTATTTAAAGATATTTGATGATATATTTTGTATACTAAGTTTATTTACTTTAAGAATGATTTAAGTAATTTAAAAACACTTAGAGTACTCAAAAAAAAAATAATTTAGTAGATTATATTAATAGCAATTTATCAACTGTTATAACAGAACTTTGTAAGATTTACAAAGACATCACGATAGGAAGATGAATAAGCAAGGTACTATTGATATCACTTAAGACTTTTCACTGTTATGTTAAAAGATGTATTCAAACAATTAGATCGGAAAGATTGTAGATGTAATTGATATAAAAAGAAACCATTGTGCCATATATATATATATATATATATATATATATATATATATATATATATATATATAAATATAATGATATTCATAACGAAGTAAAAGCTTAGAATATAAATTAATTTTTGGAGTGATTACGTTATAAAATTATTAATAATGAAGAAATATTTAACAAATCTTAACAAATACGTAAGTTATTTAATTAGAAGAGAAAGGTTTAATCTACATTATTTTTATGCCTAAAAATTAATCCGTTCACTTCGAAACAAATACCATTTTTCAAGGATATGAAAAGTAAAATATATTCTGGATACTTTTTTCAATAATTAATACAAAATGTATTATATTTATTTTCAATGGAATTTAAAACTTCTATGCATTTTTACCCGGATAAGTTTTTAAATTCGTGACCTATTAAAATCAATCAAGGGCAATTAGAAGTTTGTAGATAAGGAAAAAGAAAGGAATGCTAATTAATATTCAAGTTAAATAATAACTATAGTAGCATTATATAAAAAACAAGTATATATATATATATATATATATATATATATATATATATATATATATATATATATATATATATATATATATCTGATACAAGTATGTTTCGCTGTTGCAACCAATCAAAGTAATCAAAGTCTAATAATAGAATAATATCTCATATTGTATCATGAATTATCTCAATATATTATAATACGTAAATGTTATTTGTAAAAAGGGGCAATTTCAAGTGGGTACAAGAAACCGGTTCATAAACGAAAGGCGTGCTAACGCAATTATGTAATTTCAGTCGAGATTACATTTTTCTGCATTTGCAATTACTCATGCAAATGTCGACGTTAATTAATGACAGACGATGATAGTACTATAAAACATCGTTGATTTACTAAATGCTCGTACTGTATCAAAGAGTTAATTAAAAATGGTTTTTGTATCTAAATGCTACAAAGATTATCTGCTATACAAATTAATAATTTGCAAACTCCCCATGAAGTCTCTCTCTCTCTCTCTCTCTCTCTCTCTATATATATATATATATATATATATATATATATATTTGTAAACATAAACATAATTATAAAAACAAGATTCATTTAACACACATGTTCTGCATAAATCGACCACACAGATGATCCCTGCTATATTAATACAAAATTATTATTTAGCATATAAATGTTATGGAAGCATAAAAATATTATCCTGCTAATAAAATTCGTAGTACTTAACAGACTATAGCATTTCGATTTTTATTTTTTATATGAATTATTAAAAATTTCAAAGTGATTACAAATATAAAAAGATTTGCTTATAAAATTTTGCCATATAAAAAAATAAGAAACGATTTCTAAAATAATTATATAAATTAATATTACCTAGTATATGGTTAGATTATTGTTGTAACGATAAACATTTTTTTAGAGAAATAATTTTTTTTTAGAAAAAATAACTTCATGTCGAAAAAATATACAATAAATATTATTAAATTTATATACTATTTAGATGATTATATAAGATCGTCCAAATGTGACGCCTAGATTTATGTTCTATTAAAAAGAATCATGTGCATAGTTTATTTTTAATAAAACAGAAATCTAGGCGTCATATTTGGATTACCCTATACATGAAAAGGAATATTTTTTTAATGAAAAAAATATTTTCTACATCATGTAGTGTTCAATAATTGGGATGATAATTAAACATAAAAAGATCTTTTTTAAAAAAATAATTTTAACATCAAATCGCGATCAATGATTAATGGGGTGCTAATTTACTTGTATGAAACATAATTTTGAATTTAATTGTTTGTTTCTCCGTTCGAATAAAAAAGAACAATTAAGTTTCGAATAATGTTTTTTGAATATTAAAATGATTATATTTTAACACAAATGCATTTGTTACAAAACAAACAGTATAATGATTATTACATCTTCTTTGAACTTAAATTATCGACTGTTCAATTCATTTTACTTTAAAATCCTTTATATATCCTAAAACTTGTACCTGAGATTAATTATAAAATATATAAGAGACTATTTTATTCTAATTGAAAGTTATTATGAGTGATAAAATTCGTGTAACTTAAAAAGATATGTACAAAATTAAATTATTTATTTATCTAAAGTATTAAAAATTTATTAACATATGGTTTTGAATAAGAGTTCAGTGAAGAATTATGATGAAAAATATCATTGAACCCTTCTGGTTCCAAATACAATGATAGTAATATCTTGTTTATGAACATTTTTTTTATAATTCTCTGCTGAATCATCTTGTTAAATTTATTAATGAATATAAATGATATTAAGAGCAAACAGATGTATTTCATTACTTGTAATTCATGTTTGAGAACGGTCTAGTGTTTCTTAGAAACGTATATTGTATGAATTCGGTTAAATATAATACTGTCTATTTTACACCGACTTTTTTTATAAACGTCAATAACATTCTATAAATTAAAAGAATGTAAATCAGTTGTATAAGAATAAGAAACACGTTTGGTCAAGGTATGATTATATCCTTTCTTCGTTCAATAATAATGGACTTGAATCAAATATTTTATGTCAAAGATATGTGCATTGTAATTAATTAGATAGAATAATGTAAGAGAAAAAATTGGATATGACATTTTTATTTTATAGAAAAATTGGATATGATTTTTTTAATAAAATAAGGTTAGAAAAAGTTTATACAATCAAAACTGAATTTCATTTGTAATTAAAATATTTTTAATCCGAATAATAAAATATCACAATTGTGCAAAAATCAAATTTCAAATATTAAAAGTTGTAATTTTCATAAAATATTATTTTTAAATATTTTTTTATTAAATATAAAATATTACTGTGTACTGATATAATAGTAATAAACTATTATAATTTATTTATCTTGAAATATTTTCTAATTTAATGTTAACTAACGACACTATATTTCTCTGTTGAAATATATTGTACAGGAATTTTAATGATACTAGTTTAAATTGATATGAAGTAAATCTTGACACTAGTAAATTTTATCAAACTTACAAAATAGTTCAGTAATGAGAACATAAAATTGATTACACACGTTGAGTTTTCGATACACCTAGGCAATTTTATACGGTAGTAATTTAAGTATTTTATACGGATTGTTAACTTTTGTGATGTTAAACGTTTGTCTTACTTTACATTAAATTAATTAAAGTACTTTTTTTAAAAAGAAAATTTTATGACGATAATTCAGTACTATATTAAAACTGTGCTAAAGAGATTGAACATATTTTATTTCTTTTTAATGATATATCAAAATGGCATACGCGTAGATTAGAATAATATACTTAATGAATATCAATAAAATATGTGAACATGCTATATACACTTATCAATCATAACTAAGAATTATTGATCACTTGCAAAAAAATAATTACTATATTTGTACTTATTAAACAGTGAAATAAAAATACCAATTAAAATAATAAACTTATAATTTTATAACAACTAGTTATCGATATCATAATTATGTTTAATTAGCGCCAATAAAACCTTGTGAAAAATAACAGTTCGTGCAATTTAGATATTTTTCGTATTCTACTTTACCTGTTGATGCATGCAATGATATAAAAATTCATTGAAAATTATTTACTTCCGATAATTCAATTGCACTTGTTCAATGTCGTCTGTTTCGTGCAAATTGTAGAATTTTAAACATTTCCTTTTTATTTTGCATTTCATTAAATGTTTTATTTGAGAAAGTTTTTTATAAATATTGTATTTTATAATTTTTTAATCAAAAAATACCTGAAAACTTATTAAATCGATAATTTTTGAGATACAGATTTTTTAATAAGTTTTTTAATATATATATATATATATATATATATATATATATATATATATATATATATATGATAAAAAAAAATAATTTTGAAAAAATTAAAACATATTTTGAAAATGAAAGATGTAAGATTTTTTATCAAAAAATAAATAATAGCATATAATACAAATAATATAATTTAATATAAAAATTAAAATAAAATAAATACAATTTATTTATTTGTTGTTTTTTTACTATTTTACTGTTTCATGTTTTTAAAACTAAAAAAAAGTGAAACTTTATGGAGTTCAATAGCACTAAATTGATATTTATTGCTATATAGAAACATCTAAATCCAATTCAAGGAGATGGCGAATAATTGTATATTTTTTCCAATGAAATTGTTTAGAGAATCAGTCACGTTTTTTTATAATCACACGTTGCATAATTTATTCAACTGGTACATCTCATTCGAATTATTTTATTCCAATGCGAGTTAAAATAATAACCTCAGGTACATTAAAACAGAATAAATCCGAGAATTTAAATATTTGTTTTAAATAATTTAAAGTTGTAAAAACCTTGTTTTTATTTTCATGGTTTCACAGACATTCAATTGAAAAATATTTAAGTTTAAATGTTATTTTAGAAGTTAATCAATGATTTTATTATAAAAAAGACATTACATTCAATTCTCAACTCAAATGAATAAAAAAACTAGTTTAATTCAATGGTCTGTTTACTTCAGAAGTTACATCATTGTATGATACAAACATCCACATTTACACAAAAACAATAATTGAAAACCACAAATATATGCTTTAACATACCAGAAATTGCTGGCTTAAACTTTGAATGAAAATTACACGAAAATGACTTGTAAATCTATCAACTACACAAATTGCCACAAATTTATTCTTAAAATAAATTAGTAGGGTTATTTGGAAATTACAGTGTTTTCTGGGAATGTCTTGACGTATCTTGATGTTTGAAATTGTTTACAAAGATCAAAGAGGAAGTACTATTCATGGTAATACATTGTTTTATCGCTCATTCAAATCAGTCTAATTAAACGTTGTCGAGTAGTTAGTATGGTGAATGGTTGAACAATGTATAAAATTGTAAATCTGACATATTACAATATTATATTTTACATAGACAATTAGTGTTTTAAAGGTTTAATGAGCTTTGGTCTTGAAATAATTTTTAAATATTTTTTGTCACTATAATTAATTATTTATTAAATAAAACGAAAACAAATAATTGAATAAAAATATTGAATTAAAAAAATATCACCTTATTTTTTAATAAAGAATTTGTTATTAAAAAGTTTCAATTATATCAATAAAAAGATGTCAAGTGCTTTATTTAATGCTGTTATATGATTTTAAATGCTGTTATTCAATTTATAAAAAATAAATTCTAGTACATTTCACAAGAAATTACTAGAAACTAGTATATCAGACATTTATAAATTGGAACTCAGGTAATAGTACAAGTTTATAAATGTATCATTTTTTATGAAATCGTTACAGAATTACTTTATGTGCATGAATGGTTTATCGTGATGTTAAACATTTGTCGTATTACATTCAAAGTTGTATTAAAAAAATGAAATGTATGTAAAAAAAAATATTTTTTCTGTTTATAAAACTAAAATTAAACAAAAAGAAACTGAATAATTTTAAAATGAATTCAATGTCATAAGTGAAGATTTAATCAAGTGATTTATATAATAATTAAATCTGTTAAAATATTAAATCGATATAAAATTTGATATTATTTTTAAATAAATAGTGATATTAAAAATAATACAAGCTAAAAGTCCTATTAAAATTTTAAAGAACATTTCAAATAAAACATTGAAAAAATAACTTATATAAAGTAATGAATAAATGTCCTGTCATTATTTTTTATACTAATATTTTTATTAGATAATAATTTCTATAAGAGGATATGTTTATAGTAAAAAATGAGTAATATTTCCTGTACGTCAGCACTACTTTTAAAAGAAAATTAATAATTATTTTCACATTCAATGCTGATACAAAAATAAACATACTTTTATAATTGTACAGTAGAACGGAAAGTCAGCACATTTTAAATACTAACAGGCATTGCCTTTCCATCACGACCAGAGCATTCGAAAAAAAAATACTAAACCGGAAAATGATTTATTTTACCACCGGCAATATTGTCGACGTTTTTTTCGTATAAAAACTATACTAGAATCTGTGACAATCATTAAAGATCGATGAGAAAAACTGATTGAATTATTGTCAGTACACAGTTCGATTAACAAACGGAAGAGTATGTAATAGAAAAAAAATGTTTTGTATTCAGGCGGTTATTTTTCGAAGATCATTTAACAAATCTATGAAAGATTTATAAACTTTGATGTGGTTCAACGTGGGCAAGGCTGCTAGTCAGGATGTGTTTTTAAATTTATGGGAAACTCTGATTGAAATACAAATAAGGTTAAATAATTATAATGTAAAACTCACATTCAATACAATATATATATATATATATATATATATATATATATATATATATATATATATATATATATATAAATGTGTGTGATACTTAATACAAAATTGATTAAGAATAAATTGATCTTATCCCGGAAATAGTACAACGTGATCTATAAAATAAGTATAATTAAGAGATTTCGATTGAAGTTCAGTTACTGTTTTGCTACTGGCTATTTTTTATATATATATATATATATATATATATATATATATATATATATATATATATATATAATGGAAATTTGCCGGTAAAACCTAACACAATAATTGCTAGTATATATAGACTAGATTAAATAAATACATCTTGAAGTTTGACCTCGTGAAGGTATATATTGCAGTTCTCACCGGACGGCATAAGCGAAACTACTCGCTAGCAAAAGTAATTCGCCTTGAGATTTTTTCTGTTGTCGCCAACGAACACCTTAGTTAGCTGGCCAACAGAACAAAGAAGAAAGGTGAGAACGGAGACACGCCGATTTACTTTTAAGAAGTGGCAAAAACAACCGTTATGTTGTTATTTATTCAAAAAATATTATATTTATATCACTAGTTTTGAGTCATTGTACATTTTACTTTCGTTTCGTCTATTTATAGAATAATGTGCATGTCGTATTAAAATTTATTTATATATATATATATATATATATATATATATATAAAGTATATATGTAAGCATATGATAAAAATAGAACAAAAAAAATAAATTGTTTAGTGATTGAACTTTTGTAAATATATGTTTTCTTAAGCAAAATAGAACTTTAAATTGAATCCTTATCGAAAGTTCTATCTAACCTAAAAACATTTTTATATAATGGAAAAGTTGTGTAACTCATGTTGACATTTATATATCAGATTATATAGGTTGTTTTTTAAAAAATTCGATTCGATAAACATTTTTGTTATTTTTTAAAAATCGTCAACAGAAAACATTTCACACCCCCAAATAAATTATTTATTAACTCTTTTCGAATATTTATTAAAGGTAATCCCTGGTAGATAGATTCCTAGAAAATACCGTGTTGTGTGAAACTAGGAGACTAGGAGTCAGTAATTATTATTTTCTAATATATTTTCTATAATAAAAATCGTGTTATCTAGTGCTGTAGAAGCGTTTCCGCAATTTTTTTAACGTATTAGAGTGAAACCGTGTTGTAGGAGGGTTACCTGTATACATATGTATGTGTATGTATATATAAACGTATGATAAAGGTGTTTTTTTTTAGGTTAAATAGAACTTTCGATAGGGATTCAATTTAAAGTTCTATCATGCTTAAAAAACAGTCAAAATCTACTGTTTTAATAACTTTTTGATATTAATTTTATCAATCTTTGCAAAAAAAGGATAGGTATTAAACTTAAAAAAAATTTATAAAACAATATTATATATGTATATACTACTAAGAAATAAAAATATTCTAATGTAATTTTTAATAGTCTTCTATTTCAATGCAAGAAAACATCTACAAGTTCCTTCGTTTCAAATCATGCGATTAAAATTCAAAGTATTAATATGCATCTAAATTAATAGGCTTCAATTATATTAAACTGTCATTGAGCTGAATTAGAAATTCATTCCAAATCAATTGTCCTGACTTACGGCATTGGTAGGAGACAATTTTTTTGGAACAAGTTAACAACATTGTCAAAAAAAACACACTTACTGTAAATTTTATACTGAAATGTTTATTTTGCACGAACGTCTGTTTATTTTAGAACTCGAATTCACCAACTCCCCCATTTTTGTACAGTAAAATCAACCCACCGACAAGAGTTTCGAAAAACATGACGTGGCAATGAGTGGGCAAATATATGGTCAAATGAATGAGTCGCTGGACTTTTTTTATATCATTCACTTGAAATGAATCAAACTCAGGTATATTTTTAATTATTTTAAGTCATGAAATCCGCGAAAGTAAAAACAGTTAATATATATATATATATATATATATATATATATATATATATATATATATATAAAATCATGAGTATGCAACATATGTTGTTAATGTCAAACGGTATACTGTGACATAATTTTTATAACAACCGTAAAACAATACTTTTACAATGTGCTTTGGTGAGTGTCGAATATCACGTCGTATAAATTTATCAGGCGAGTCTGAATATAAAAGTCAGTCTGGAATGTAAATTTTTTTGTTCGTTCTTTATAACAAATTTGCTAATGTTGATATAAATAACATGTTCTTGTTATAATATCGACTTTATCCTTGCAGAGACCAATGGTTGAAATATTTAGTTACATTTATGTATATACATGCACACAAGTGTACGTGTGCGTAGGTGTTTAGCAAAGAAAAGATTAAAAAAATATTTTAATTCGAATATATGAAGGTCTTAATGAGGAGATTCTAGTAATCAAACAGGAATCTTTTATTTTCGTTTAATGTCACAAGCTCAGAAAATTACTGAATTAATTCTTGTATTATGTAGGTGGATCAGTCAGATAAATTCTTGTTTATATATATATATATATATATATATATATATATATATATATATATATATTCATGTGTGTGTGTGTTTACATACACACATATATGCGTTTGTAATATGTGATATGTTACTTCGTACTTAAATACATATTTATTTTTTAAAGAATTAATAAAAAAATTATAAATATATTAAATTTTTTTTAACAAATAATAACTGTGCAATTAATTTTGATAATTAGATTTTTTTATAAGTTATGTATTAATATATTGGAGTGACAGAACATAAATACTAATAATAATATAATATAGTTTGAATAATATACAAATTAAATATAATGTAAATAAAAAACGATTTTTCTCTATGTATTCTATCGCACGGAATCCAAAATGTGGACTCGATTTTTGTTGTTAAGGTTCGTAGTACAAGTTAAACTAGAAACAACGAAATAATATTGTAAATATTAGTTTATATTTTTGAATAGTTTGTTATTTTAAATATAAATATAGGGTTTTCCAATAAGCGATTCAGAAATTTAAATAGAAATAGAACAAAAAGTATTTTATTAATTAGTTATTTCTTTCTTTCTATTTTTAGGCATATTCTATGGAATTAACGATGGAACACAATTTCACTCATATGACCATCATGACTTCGCAAAGCAGTGCATTTATTGAGTCCAATTTTAGTTATTCTTTCACATAATTGTGGTCCAATTTCATGAATTACACTTTCAATGTTTATTTTTAATCATTTTGTTGTTTGTGGTTTATCAGCATATAACTCCACAGAAAATAATTCAATGGAGTTAGATCATATGAACTTAGTGGCCAATTGATGGGTGGTCCATTTCGTGAAATATTCGATTCATTAAATTCTTGTTTCAATAAGTCTATTGAATTTTTTTTCAAATTTCTAAGTTGTTGAAGTGTTAAACGTTCCATGATAATCTATGACACTATACTGAATTGAAGTGTCGAAATGAGTTTTAAAAAATTTAAACATGACTGCCATCAACTGTCAAAGTTTCTGACATTGTTATTGGAAAACTCTATATAAGAATATTTTTATCAAAATTCATTACTTTTAAATATCAATTAATATTACTTTCAGATATCAATAAATAAAATTGATTATTTAAAATATAAAAAATAAACGTAACTGATATATAAAAACAGAAATATGTATGTATATACGCAAATACATATATAATTTTTCAGGCATTTATGTGTAAATAAATTAACACCAAAACATTGCACTTAATACACTTATTTCAACTATGAATATGCATGAACAAATTTTAAATGTATTAATAACAGTGCAATTAAACTGTACGTTTTGACATGTAAATGGATGTTTTATCTGCATCTTGAATAAGTGATTGAATATTTTGCTTTTTGATAATATTTTAATTTTTATGCACCTTTCACTTGCATACAAAAAGAATTCACTTGATCGATGAAATAAGTAAATTTTATCTGATTAATAAGTAATGTGTTTATTAATGAAATATGTTTTGCAATTTTTATTTATAAAAGATCTCAATTTACATTATCTGATTGAACATAGTAAGAAATAATATATAAAATATCATTGGCAGAATGATGAGTGTGGTTGATAATCATCAGATAATGACTGGCATATATATATATATATATATATATATATATATATATATATATATATATATATTTAAAAAACTAAACAATATTTAAAAAACGTTTAAGAGTTAAACACCAATATAAAAATCATTAAAATATTACTTCATTACATTTGAAAAAATCAATTTAGAAACTGACAGACTATAATTTAAACAATACTGTCTGTATTTGCGTGTTGATGTATGTATTTATTAAATAAAAAGTATTAAATTTTAAAACTAAAAACGAGTGAGAATATAAAAACAATTGTTCGTTTGTTAATAACCAGTATAAGATTTTACAAAAAAGGATACTCTCAATGCACAACACATCAATTAAATGAAATTACTTTAATTATGCTTATTTTCAAACAGTTAAGTTTTTGAGCCTTCCATGCAGACAGAAACTATAATTTTATAGTTGAAATATTAACGGGTTAAAATCTCACTATAGTAATTATAAAATAATTATAGTGGTATGAATGACACTATTTGCATGAAGTTAGATTTTAAATATAATTAGTCTGTATGAATTCAAACGCTGCTATTAACGTATAATGGCACATAAAACAGAGGTTGTGTGGCCAATGTGCAAGGCTGACATATTTATTCATCTAACGTTTCATATTTTTTAACATTGTAAAAAGTGTATTCTTTAAATCTGTTTAATTAATTTTAACAAATACATACATGAATGAATTTTATTAAAAAATAATAATATTTTATAGTTTTAAAAATTATTATATATATATATATATATATATATATATATATATATATATATATATATAAAGAGAGAGAAAATACATAAACATAAAGAAAGATACAAAAATTGAGTAGTAATGATAGATTAAAAGAGAAATAATGAAGATAATTACTCTTAATTTAGAAACTTTTGCAATGGATGAGTTTTGAATAATTTTTCTCATAATTTAAATTGTAAATACAGAATGTTTTTTTAAGTATGATCGAACTTTAAATTGAATTCCTATCAAAAGTTCTTTAGTTCCCTTTTAGATATACATTTGTGCGTGTTTGTGTGTATATATAAAGGTATGATAAAGTGTGTTTTTTTAAGGTTAGATAGAACTTTCGATAGGGATTCAATTTAAAGTTCTATCATACTATATAAATACTTTTTATTTTTCTCATCAAAAATATTTAATCATTTATATTTATCATCAATTTTCAAATAACATTCAACTTTCAGTCATATTTCTTTATTGTTAAAAAAATAATGATTTCATTGTATTAACGTTTGCATAAGAAATAAATACTATATTGCTTTTTACACAAGATAGATATTACTTAAAATTATGAACTCGAATATTGTGCTAGAGGCTATTTAACAAATCGGAACACCTCTCTAAATTGATTACAATATCTATAGGGAATTATAATTAGATTTTTTGTTTAAAAAAACTATTTTAATATTTCAAATAATAAAAAATTGGACAGTTATGATTAAGTAATAAGTAATATTTAAGTTTAATGAATTTAAATTGAGACTTGTCACATATGTGATTTATTAACAAGTCGACTATTTATAAAAACAAGAATGTTAAATATATAGGGTCATTCAAATGTGACGCCTAGATTTGTATTTTATTAAAAAGGAACTATACACATGTTTCTTTTTAATAAAACACAAATCTAGGAGTTACATTTGGATGACCCTATATTTGTGAAATAAATCATAATGAAAATATTGTATAATCAAGTATCGAACGTATCTTAAATATCTATTGTATTATTAACATAAATTGTAGGTTAAAAAGATAATTTAAATTGCAATCAAACGAATAAAAAAAGTACTTGGCCGATTACGCAATTGTAGGACACCTATCAGCACGCATATATGCATACACACGAATTACTTAAGAACATTATGGCATTTCCTGTACAAACAAGACATTTTTGGTCATCTAATTGACTAACATGCACATCGAATTTGGGACGAGCACGCCTTAATGACAGTAAACACACGTCAACACACACTAATGACACATTTTTGATAATAATTACCGGAATCGTTATATTACGGCAACGATTTCCGTTTCGGTCGAAATATAGTGACATATTTACAGCATATAATTTTCGAGACTAATGGGTTTACTTTTTATTTAAATGTCATTTCGAGGTCTTTCGCTAGATAGAACGGATTGCAATACGGTACACGAATTATTACAACGCTATATTATAACATTTAATTATAATGTCTGTTTAAACATGTTTTTATATACGTGTATGATATTTATATATTATATATATATATATATATATATATATATATATATATATATATATATATATATATATATATATAATCGAATAATATAATTTTGAACAATGAAACAATTTGTCTTAATTATTTGAAATACCAATTGAAAAGAAAGTGAAGCGCCTGTTAACTTTTTCCATTAATTAATTGTGAATGAATAATTGGTTAAAAAAATAATTGATTAATTTCTTTCGGTATTAATTAATAATAAATGCATGGTAAATCGGTGAAAAAATTAAATTTACAAACGATTTTAACAGACAATTTGCTTGGAATAAACAAAGATCTGATTTGAAAACAAATTTAATCGAAAATCCAATTTAATTTCGACATTAAATAATTATGCATTTGTAAAAATATTATACATTCATTAATAGAATGTAATGTGATTTTTTTTATTAAGAAAGTGATTGTGCTTTCGATGAAAAAACTTGTTTAATATGTTTTTATCTTGTCAATGTAAAGTAACAGTAAATATAAACATTTACACATATGCAATAAAAATAAATATCACTAGTAATAATTTAATAAGATAGTTAGTGTTTTAATTATAATATAATTTTTAAAAAAATACCTGTTTCCATAAATGTATATCCAATTTTGATTGAATTTTTATAAAGACTATAAGGGTTGTTTTACCTGTTTAATTATTTTTTGATTAATTTTTTTAGTATTTAATTTTTAATACTTGTTTTGCCTTGAAGAGTAAATTTTGAAGATCTTCCAATTAGCCTGAGGTTAATACAAGTGTTATTTTTTAAAAAAACGAATTTGAGATTTTTGTTTAATATCTGGTCATTTTTTTTTTAATTTTTTAATATCAAAATAAAAACATATTAATTTTTATAATGAAATTTCATAATTTTAAGATATATATATATATATATATATATATATATATATATATATATATACAAATAAATATAAAAATGTTTTTTTAGGTTAGATAGAACTTTTGATAGAGATTCAATTTAAAGTTCTATCACGCTTAAAAACACCTATATATGTATGTATAAGTATGTGTGACAATTTTAAACTGTTAAACGATTACTTCACATATTAATTGCATTTCTTTTCATAATCCATCATAATACATATGACATTTTTCACAACTTAATCTAGATAATCGTGAAAACAGGTGTGTAACTTTGCTCCCATAAGGTGTTGTACTAGGAAATGATTATGAAAATATTATGTAAAGTTTCATTTACCAATAGACACCCTGAGAAATGCATTAAATTATACATATACACATGATTATATATATATATATATATATATATATATATATATATATATATTTATATAAATGTTATTGTGTGAAAGTTGAAATAATTATGTGTATCAACACTTCTACGTCTTAATTAAATTGGTGCATATTTATGCTCAGGAGTGCATGAAGTATTGAGACATAGACACATTATTGTTTTTCAACAAAATACGCACGAATGTGTAAAATAACAAACATTGTTCGGTATTGAATTACAAGATAAGATTTCTCTCGATGTGATATTTAGAGCAATGTTTGAATTTTATTATATAAAAGTTGTAGTATGTATTCTTTGCGTGAACATAATTACCATGTTACTAAATAACGAACAGATTTTATTTAAATAAGTTTCGAATAAGAAATTCAACAATTTAAATATACAGAAATGTATAAAAAATATGAAATTGAAATAAGGGAACAAATACACATGTAATATTAATGTATGGAAATTTAAATAAAAACGAAATGTATTATAAACAGTTTAAGAACATCTCATGATAAAATAAAAAAATAAATTTTGAATTTTAAAATAACTTAACATATTATTATCTGTAGATCATGGAATATTTCATTTTTTAGTTATAATAGTTACACCTTGTGGAATGTTTTTTTAAAAAAATATATATATTTGGGTATGGAATTTTTATTAAAATTAATAGTTTAATATAATTCAACAAAATTACAAGTTGTTAATCATTTTATTAAACGATTGATTTTATTTCCCGTATTGATAAAAATTATCTGCAGTTATTGACTGATATATAGGGTATACACATGTTTATTTTTAATAAAACACATATATAGGCGATACATTTGGATGATCCTATATATTGAAAATGTTATAATTTTAAATACCATATATATATTTCCTCTTTACATTTTTTGCTTTTAAATGATATATGCTTGTATGTGACGTTTTTCAATTATCAAAGAATTTTCTTATGAAACAAATTAGCGTCATTAAATAATAAGCAATGATTTATATAAGCAAGTGAATAATTCATTAAGAGTTTTGGTACTTCCGTGACTAAATTACAAACGGTCTGATAATGAAATAAATACACAATGAATGTCATAATTCAGCAGATATATTTTCGGCACTGCGTAGTAGATTGAAAATTGTTTATTAAATAATTTATCCTAAATATCATAATTTGAAGAGAAACGACCATTAATTGAAATAAAAATAAACTTTCATTATGTTAGAAATAACATCATAAATAATATTGCAATATTTATTTTCTCGAATTTTCCAACGAGTCTATAAATAAAATTAATTATCAATTTCTGTTGAAATGAACAATAAAACAGACTTAAATGATTTGATTTGTTGTTTTTATTATTATTTAAATCGTTTGAAATGTTATGAACAGACGTTAATTTTTATTAAATATTTTACATATTAACTATTTGATAAAAATTAAATATAAAATAATCGTTAAAAATTAATAGAAAAAAACAGTGACATTTTGTATATTGACAAAATGTATTCGAAAGGGTTAAATACGTCACTGAAAAGATGATTATAACTAAATGATTAAAAAAAAACATTTAACATATGGATTTCGAGTTAGAATTAAGAATTTAATGATGTCATATTTCATAAAGAAAATAAATGTCTTGAATATTTAATGACTTTTGATGGGAATGATTCTTAAAACAAAGTAAATGAAAAAAAAACGTGTGTATCGTGATTTTTTCTACGAATTAATTTTTTTGTGTATATTTATTTTATAAACTATTCTTTATTTTATAAATACATATGTCACTGATTGATTTTATGATTATTTTTGAACAGATAAATTAAAATTTATGATTTTTTAATATATACAGTAGTTATTATTTGAAAAATATTGAACAGTATGTGAATTTAATCACAGATCTTATTTTTTAATTTATTTTAATAAACACACCTCTGTTAAGTTCATAAATTAATAAAAATATGAGGAAATCAAAGTATACATTTAAATAATATTATTAATTAATATAATCCAAAGTTTATTAAAAAATAATAAGTTATGACTGATCTTATAAAATTCAGTAAAGTAACAGATTTTTTTTAATATAATAAATATAAAAGTGACATGAAAAAACTATTATGAAACATGAATAATAAAGTTAAATATTGTCAAGAGAAATTGAAACTAGTTCACCAGATGCTCATTAAAAATACATTTACATACTTAAACAAAATGTCTCGTTAACCAATGATATTTCAATAAGATGTATTACAAAATTATTATAAAATAGTAAGATGTTTTAAAGGTTTTATTAGCAGATCGAGAGTTTAAAAAAATTATGTCAAATATACAAAAAATGTATCGAAATGAAATAATATTTTGGAGAATAACGTTAATTATATCTATTATAAATTAATTTCTATATTTTTTATTATAAAAGTTACTTAAAGATTCCTTTCACTATTAATGAACAAGGTTTCCAAAGATTAAAAATAAATAAATCAAATTAAAATTAAGAACACGAATCACGGATACTCACTCGATTACATCAGTTTGATCATTTAAATTTTATTTGAAATCAATGTTTTTTTTTTGCAAAAAAAAAACAAGGACACATAATGCAAGAAATACTCGAAAATTACTGTCATATTTATTTTTGTTAAAGAAAGTATTTCATATTTTTTTGTGATTATATATTAAATATTTAAATCTTTATATAATATTTAACAAAAATGAATTACTCATTCGAATACTACAAGATTTTATGTTCAATAATCACTTATTGTTCATTTTTATTTAAATATTTTTTATGAGAATCAAGTTTTGTAAAACAGCACTCTGATGATGATGGCATACATATAGAAATGTGTATTAGCTTCTCAGCTAATCAAGGTAATAATAAGTGATTATTGTACTCTTTTATAAAATCTTGTGGTGTTGGGGTGAGAGATTTATATTAAAGAGAATTTGTCATAGTATTAACACAAATAGTAAAATTTTTGGTATGTTTGAGATTTATTTAATTGAAAAATGATAAATTATTATTTCAATGAAAAAATTAAAAATATTTCAATTTGAATGGTATTTAATCTGAATTTTTCAAATATAGGTAAATGAAAAAAAATCTGTTATAAATTGTACAAGATGTTATGAGACAATTAAGGTCGTTGTAAATAAGTATAGAAGAAGTAATTAATTCCTGGGAACATGCATATAGAATGTCAGAAAATCTGTAAAAATGTAGTCGTTTCGAGAACAATAAGAGTCATCATTAGACTACTGACTGTTCTTCATAATGTATTATACTCTGTAAATAAATTAATGTCTATTTTTTCAATGCTTTTCATCCTTAGTTCATTAACAGCATCTAACAAAAATACAAAGTTGAATGTCTTTTTATAGACTATGATTGTTGTACAGTAAAAAGTTCTTATCCGCCGACTCCAGTCTATGTATCCAGTTATGTTTTTGACTAGTGGCTCTAACAGGTATTAGTTCAAACATCGACACCGGCCGAATCTCTCACCGTATCCATCCGTTTGTATTGTTTATCGAGCGCAGTTCCTTCACACTGTCGATTCAAAAACAACGAACTATAAAAAAAAGCGTGCACATTAAACAGACTTGCACGATTTTTTAATGCTCGCTCGACTGTCATATCTGGTTGACAACGACCGATAGAGTTCACGACCTGTCCGCCTATGGCGTTACCGTCGGTCCCCACGTCGTCGTCATCAATTGACTACCGTCAACGGTGCGTGACGTCACCGAGACACCGACGTACAGAACAATGGATGCGACGATGGTATGCCAACGTTTCCACCTCTTTCGTCGCGTCGCCGCCCTTGCTATGCATTTGCCCAGAAACTGGTTCTCGTGCGCGAAACGCCACCGCATGCAATCCAACATTGTATAAATGTGTGTATGTAATGTCTTTTTTCGACTTTTTTTTTGATTTATAGTCGTCGTCGTCGTAGTCTTGTTACTTATGGCTATTTCGATTCGAATGAAAACTAACTATGCAAGCTCCACAGACCAAAATGAGTGGTTGTTGAACTGCAATGACCATATATATATGCACATACTCATACACAAAAATGTTATGTATACATATGTATTTACATAGAAAAAGACAGATATGCTAATTTAATGGTTTTACAAATATCAAAACAAAAAATAGTTACTCAGTGCATTAATACGTCACTATTTGTTTTAATATTATTGTAAATTCACCTGAGTACAAATAAATTACTACTCTAATAAAAGTATTCAATAATCATTTACTGTTTAATTTATTTGTTTATAGCTGATGTGCATTCCGATGACCATGCCATTATCATCAAAGTGCTGTATTACCAAATTTGATTTTATAATAAAACGATAATAAAAACATTTAAAGATTTGAGAAATAGAAAATACTTTTTATAATACAGATGATAACATAGCCATTGAAAATTGCATCAGCTTATGAACAAATAATGTGAACAATGAGGGAATATTAAACACTTTTAAAATACCTTGTGGTGTTGGAATGATCATCTATTTGAATTTGTAAAATTTGAATATGTTTATTACTACTTTTACTAAAAATTACTATTTGTAAATTAATTATGAAATTTTCTTTTTTAAAAAAAATATATATATAGGGGTTTTAGTGATGAAATACGTTACTATAGAACTATAACGAACTGGAAAATGACAAAAATATATTTAAAAAAAAATAAAAATACTAATGCATATGATATAATTAATAACAGAAGTATTTTAATAAATTATACGTATTAACAAAAAAGCAATTAATAAAATGAGAACAATCCAATTTGTAAAAATGAAAGAGCAATTAATTTTTTATATAAATTTAATATTAGTATATTTTATTAAGACCATTAGTTTTGTAATGATTTATTATTATTTGGAAACATCTGCGTTTCAGTGTATATATATAAAAAAAGTTAAATATCTAATTAAATTTTATAAGTAATAATTTAAGTGTGTAAGATATAAATTCAACTGTAATATTCGACGTATGATTAAAAAAAATGTTTAAATTTAAAAATATATTCCAGTTAAATTAATCGAATTTATATTATTGATTAAAAATAGATAATTGTAAAAATAAATACAAATGACAGTGTGTTTTTTATAATTAATATTAATTAAAGAAAAAAAATCATAAATTAATATACAAAAGTGACTTTTTGTAAAATGTAATTATAGTATAGGGTTTTCCAATAAGAATATCAGAACTTTGATAGCTGGTGGCAGTAATTTTTTTCAAGCTCATTTTGACATTTCAACTCAGTATAGTTTGGAAAATTATAATGAAACGTTTAACACTTCAACAACGTTTAGAAATTGTAAAAACATTAATAGACTTGTCGAAACAAAAGTTTAATGAGTCCATTATTTTACTAAATGGACCCATCGATTGGCCACCGAAATCGTGTGATTTAACTCCATTAGATTATTTTTTGTACGGTTATGTGAAATCATTGGTTCATGCTGATAAACCACAAACAACAGAAGCATTAAAAATTAACATCGAACGTGTGGACCACAATTATGTGAAAGAGTGAAATTGTGTTCCATCATTGATGCCATAGAATATGCTTAAAAATAAGAAAAATAAAAATAACTAATTAATTAAATACTGTTTGTTTTATTTTCATTTAAACTTCTGAAGTGCTTATTGGAAAATCCTATATATCAGGTTGAAAATAAAAAATCTAATTTGAAAAATAGTAAAGTAATTAAAAAAAACATTAATCATACTGTAGTATGATGGTTTATTAAAAAGAATAAAACAGCTAATATAAATTATTGATAAATTGTTAATGAACAATCACTAATTTGAATAAAGTTAAAAAATCACAAAATACAATTTCAAATAAAATAACAGAAAATATTTCTCTCTCTCTCTCTCTCTCTCTCTCTCTCTCTCTCTATATATATATATATATATATATATATATATATGTATATGTATGTATATGTAATCTACATCGACGATCCAAATCTACTTAATGTAATGTATAGCTACATATTGAATGAATAATTTCAAAATGATGCACAACTTGTTCATCGCTATTAAATATCTCTCTCTATACTTTATTAGTTCAACTTAACATATACACCGTTTTACTTTATGCTATTCTAATCACGAAACTAGGTAGTTAATGCGCAGATTGTTCTACTTAGTCAACTGGTCGCGTGAGACGTCAATCCGTGAACGGAAGAAAAATGCACCGCATCTTGCAACAACATCCATATTTTGCACAAAGCTAAGAATAAACACGAAACACATTCATTCTATGAGCTTGTATTCAAATTCAGTTCGAGACGAAATCATTGAAACGTTGTTCGTTACTATATAACACACATGAGTAGTTTTTGTTCTCGGAGAAATTCGTCTACACAACATTTTTATGGAAAAAAACAGAGCGATACAAGTTGAACATTTCGTTTGTGTAATGTATTCTTTCTTTGTACAGAAATTGGATGAATGCATTACAGTAATTCATACAATGTAAATTTCAGTGAATATACATGAATGTCATTTTTATATTGTTTCATGGTATTGAAATAGTACTTTTAATTTATACATTGTAATTGTGTACATTCTTTTACATTCAAAATATGTAAATTTATGATTCGAAGAAAACAGATTCTATTTTGGGGTCTTTAGCTTTTATTCAAAATTTACATATATATACTGATTAGATGAGATTTGAAAATCTAAATTATAAAAAAATTAATGAAATGACAACAGAGAAATACTTAAAACATTTTTTATTTTTCGATATTTCAAGTTGATATTTAAAAATAAATCGTACAAGGCCAAAAATATTGATGTTATTTTAAATACATGAATTCGTCTCTGTCTCATTTATAATTAATAAAGTTAAAAAAGATATCAAAAAAAATAAAATATTTTTCATATCTTCATATGGTGAACTAGTTTTATAGAGAAATAAACAACTGATAAACATTTAGTATTTAAACTTTTTAATCACATTATTAATAATACTGCCTACTTTTTGAAAACTTACTTTCACAAATTTTTAATACAATTATATGATTTATACATGTTTTATTGGAAATAAAGTAAAAAAAACTTTTTTAAATATAGAAGTTTTTATAATGCGACATACATATGTATATATATATATATATATATATATATATATATATATATATATATATATATATATATATATATATATATATATATAGATGTATGTGTGCGAATGTGCATAAGTCCAACGAAACATTTGTAGAATGATAATGAGTCATCTTAATTGATAATTCAAACACGAATTAAATTTGCATAAGGAAGAATAAATGCGAGTTTTTATACATCTTACTTGATTTAGTTCGTCGAGCATTAACTGTGAAATTGCATGCTGAAATCTGACATTTGCATACTTGACTAAAGAATGACAAATTCGATCAAACATTTGATATCTTAATCTGCGCGACCTTTTCATAATGTGGGGTAATGCTACCTGTGACATATTTACACAATTATACGGGTACATTTATATCGTGGCACTCAACTTCAACCCAAATGGATTTGATAAGACATCTTTGTTATTTTCAATTATATATCACGGTTAAATATTCAATCATTGAAATAGAAAATTAATTAAATTATATAACTTATTGTAAAGAAATATATATTCATAAGTTTTTTTCTCTCGATATTATTCTTGAATACCATAATTCAATTTCGGATTCAGTATTAAATAAATATTACCATGCGGATTACAAAATTTTAAATTGTAGCAATTACACTTGATATATCCTTAAAATAAATTTCTATGAATAGACTGAAAATGAATGAGCATTACGAATTGCACGTGGGTGAATGTCAATTTTGTTCAACGTTTTTAATAAATTCAGCGAAAACAATCTAAAAAAGTTTCTTGTGAATATTTTTATTTTCATTCATTTCCGGTTTAAAATAACAAAGCGATGTAAATTACTTAAATACAAAAACAAAACCGCAGGTTAAGACGAACATTGCGGTTTAATTAATTTCAAACGATTCATCATTGCCACAAAATATATTTTATTGTAAAAAAATCTTTTGTACGTTTTGTTTAGTCATCAAATATAGATAATAATTGTTATATACTGATTATTAATATATTTTAAATAAGTAAAAATATTTTATTGCGTTGTACAGTAGTTGAATATATAATGAAAACGTCTAAGTAAATTATTTCAATTAGAAATTAATGAGTTTAAAATAAATTTATTAATTAGATTAATAATGTGCTAAAAATATAATTGAATAATTCAATCAAATTCAAGTTTAATTCTATGAAATTCGATAATAAAAAATAAGTAGTAAAAATGGCCATGACTAATATAATTGATAATAATTTCGAAATTTTTATGAACGATAATTTTTATTTAATTACATGGTGGCTTATTGAAACTACGTGCTGTGTTAACTCAGAAAAATATTTTATAATAATTTAAAGTGATTATTATTCTGCTTGATATTTTTTAAATTGTTTAACCGGATATAATTTACTACCTATATGTTCAAGGTATTGTTTAACTATTTATAAAATTTATACAAGTACCGTTACTACATCAAGATTTTTTTTAATAATCGAAGTAGGAGTTTAGAAATACAATAGATAAATATCAGTTTTATATATCGAAATATGTCCAGGGAAAATTTATAATTTTTTTATATAATCGAATATATTTATGTAGAGTATTAGGATTAAAGAAAAATTCTCGTTTGTTAATAAAAATTATTATGTATATAAAATTCACAATGGAAAAAATATGTTTGAATTTTATAAACACTGATTTACTGATTTTAATAATAATTTAATTAGTGACATTAAAAAAGTTTACACATCTGCGCCAGTTATATATAAACATCACAGCCTGAGAATATAAATATTTATTTTTTGGTAACATATGTACATATAGATGAGAATGTATGTAAATTATTTTTTGTACGCCTTTATTTACTTTTTCCTCGGATAGTTTGAAATTCAAGCAGCTGTATTACTTTTAGAGTATGGTTTATATCGAATATAAAAATATTGAACAATCAATGGAAAAATTACAAATTTATCAAATAATTAAAAAAAATGTGTTTAATTATATATATGTATAAATTTTCAATAGCCTTTTTCTTTTTTTAGTTATACTTGATGATGTATTAAATTATTTTTCTTTTAAAATAAAACTTTTTATTAATCGGAAAATATTTTGCACTAGTAACAATTTGAGTGAAACTTATTATTTTTTTATTGCTTTTAGTGAATAATACAAAAAAGAAATGGATGTAACTTTTAAGTTTTATAAGTCTTTGTTATGATTTTATGTGTTTATTTTTTCATTAAATAATCTTCTGAGAGTTACTAATTTAAACATATAATTAAATATTTGATATTTATTTAAAAATTAAATATAGAAATACACACATTGTGTAAAATAAAATAAAATTTTACAATATTTCAACAAATATAAAGTGTCATCCAAATGTGACGCTTCGATGTGTGTTTTATTAAAAAGAAACAAAAGAAATTATACACATGTTTCTTTTTAAACACAAATCTAGGCGTCACATTTGGATGATCCTATATATAATCTAATACGGTATGCAATTTCTAAAAACAATTTTATATAATAAAAATAATTATACTTTTATGTATAAATGCAAATCTGGTGAAAGGGATTTCAATAATAAAGAAAAATTTTCATATAATTAATTGCTACCATTTTTTATTCAGACTTTAAACATCTTTATTAAAGAAGACAGTGATTTGAAAATATTCTATTGTATATTATTTTTTGACAATTACTTTTTTGTAACAAATGTAATTTATTATTTGAGAGATATTATTTTATCTTTTCTGAATGTAATGAATTAATTTTTTTAAAAAGAGATAAATACACTGAAAATTAGCTCTCTACTTCAGTGTATTTATTTTTAAAATTACATATTGAATTTTTTTGAATATTTTTTTTTACTGAAATGAAAACAAACCTTTTTCCGGCATTTTCTTCTCGGCCAGTGTTTTCGTATCATTCTGTTCGTTCATTATGGCCGACGAGTCGAACCCCGCGTCTGTGCTACACTGCGAAACACTCCTAACAGATAGGTTCCCCGTTTTCCTTTTTCTAATCCCGTACGTATGAACAGGCACGATGAGTCTTGGCCTCGGAATAGCAAAATCACTATCACCGCTACAGCTCGATCCACTATTATTTTTCGTTTTAACACGAGTCCTTTCAATTAACTCCGACGGTCTTTGTTTCGGATCACATTTCGGTTGATCAGTTATCACTGATTCTTCGTAAGTGGAGTTTTCCGGATGACTTTTTTTGAAATTCTGTTGAGGAGATACTGTTTCGGTATTGTTTTCGGACGTTACGTAACGGATCTCGACAGGTAGGAGCATATCGAGACTCTTCTTACGTTCACGGATCGTTCTCTGCGACGAGCATCCATTCTCTCTTACGCTGTCAGATCGATGGATGTCTACCACTTCTTCGTTACGTCGACTAGATAATATACATTGATCTTTGGTGTTGAAGGTTGTACGTTCAGATGCATCGTAGTGGTCACAACGGTTCGAACTTAAATTGACTAGTATATCACTTCCAAGACGATTTGATTCCTTCACGTCATCGTCGTGACCGGAATTGTTAAAGCCGATCGCACATTTGGATTTCAAATCAATGTCACCGACGATACCGTTTCTGGGCGTCGCGTCCACTGAATAACTGTCCTCGCTCGACGAACAACCTTCTTGTTTCTCAATCCATTCTTCGATGGTTTTATTTTTATTTAAAACAATACCGGAACGGTTCAACTTCACGTAATTATCGTCGAAGTCTTCGATGTTGCTTAAACCGTCCGATATAATATCACAGTGATCGGAAAATCGAGTTTTTAATTTAGATTTATTCCTTTTCAGTTTCACCTTTCCATTAATCTGCCGATCGTCGATTTCGTTATTATAATATTTATTGTTGTTGTCTTGACAGACATTCGCCGCGTATGTTTCACTGCCACTACTGAACACAGTCCCGCCAGTGATTTCCTGAGATCCTGTTTCCCCGTCAGTCGGTGACATTATCGTGTTATCAAATTGACGCGAATGTCTCGAACCGTTCGCCGGATTTATGGATGACACACCTACATAAGTATCATCGTATTTATCAGCCCACGTTTTATTAACTCTATCTTTAGTAATTTCATCATTTAATAACTCGTTTCCGTCGCCTTTACGCTCCAACTGTATCTTATTTTCTCTGATAAGATTTCTGTAATAATCGGAATGATATCGTACAGGTTTCCTTTCTTTACTTTCGGACTCACTGCTGCTTTGTTCATAATACGTCGTGTCTTGAATCACGGGCAACGGCCGATTCGAATCTCTATATTTCTCCGATAACTGCCGTTTTATATATTTCGGCGTCAGGCTTCCGTTCTGATCGTACGTCGATTGCAGGGCGTATATCTGACTTTGAAAATCTTTCAGTGAATCTCTTCGTTCGATCATCGCTTGGTACTTGCCTAGTTTCGAATGGCCGTTCAACTCCGAATGCGTATCGTTTGTTGTACTCGTGTTTTCTTTATAATCCCATTCGCTGAACGAAGATAAATCGGCGACAGACAGGGATTTTTGCGCGTCTAACCAGCTCGCTTCGTACAGATGTTCACGGAACTTAGATCCGGGATGGGTTAACCATTTCGTTGATTCCATTTCCGGTATAACTTTGCCAGGGTAACGTTTGATCTTCATTGTAGATGATAATATTGTAAACAAACTATATAGACTTTTTATATAAATAAATTATTTATGATCGATTTTATCATTTTTCTAATTTATATTCGATTTTAATATTAAGTGCACTTCACAGATCTGAGTAAATGTTTTGTTTATAATTTTGAAATATTTTTACTAGAACACATTTTATTTATTATCACACAGAGACTTCTTTTTATTATTCAGTTTTTTTTACGTATTTAACATCAACGAACATTGCACTGTACACATTCACGTACTGAATTCATGACTGAATTATATTGAGTGATTCAATTAAAATTATTTAAATCAAATCCTACGAATAAAATAATTTTAATTCTATTGACCATTTATAAACAATAGATAATCTTTATCAATAAACTTTGGATTCATTCAATATTTATCTAATTTAGACATATGTGTATGTGTATATATGTGTATGTACATATATAATAATTATATATATATATATATATATATATATATATATATATATATTTATATGTATACACACACACACACAGAGAGAGAGAGAGAGAGAGAGAGAGGAAGGGAGAGAGAGGGTTATAATATACTTTTATAATAATTTTTAGAATACCATGAATAAAAGAATCATTATTGTGTTAAATTAATTCGGAGAAATGTTTTTGGCAAGATTCTGACATATATAAACGTGTTATATATTTATATATATATATATACATATATATACATATATAACACAAAAAAGTATTGCGAATACCGTGAAAATTTAAATAAACATGTAGATGGAATTTTGGCCTATTTTTCGAGAATATTTTTTTAAGAATTTCTGATTATCATCACATGTGTTGGCATATGTATGTGTGTGTATGTATGTATATAAATATATATATATATATATATATATATATATATATATATATATATATATAGAGAGAGAGAGAGAGAGAGAGAGAGAAAAGCAGATATAAGTAGAGAAAACAATAAAAGATAGGAGAATGATTTACTTCTAATTTACAACAATATGATATTTAGAATGCATTCCAAATATTTTCTTATACAGATAGTCATTCTAAAATACCATGACATATATTTTTAATCATTAAAATAAATAATAATGATAATAATAAATAAATAGAGTGACGTATTAAATCACATATGAATTTTTTTATATGAAAATGAAATCAAGTATCATCGTAGTACTATGTTATATAAAAAAAGCAGTTATTTTTGTTCATTATTTTTATTAATATTGGGAAAAGTTGATATGTTTTAAGAATTGTCGTGATTTAAGCTTGGTTTAAAAAATAAATTTGATATTTTAATTTTTATCACATCTTGTATATAAACAAATGTGTTTTTAAAATTATTAAATATTCGTAATAATTATTAAAAAAATATATATACAGACAATATCATATTTAGATACAATCTATTTATTAAAAAATATGATAATGGCTGTAATAATTATTACGTTTTATTAAAATCAGAATTTATCTGAAATTTAATATTTCGTTTAATTGTAATTTTATAATACACAATTTTCTCTTATTATAGGGAAAAATTCTGGTAAATGACTGTATTTTTCTGGTATTTTTTAAATATATATATAAATTTTAAAATATCATTTGTATATATTTCCCAAAAATTCTTATAACTACAAATCTGACGTCTAAAAATTCATATATTTTTAATAATACGAAATATTAATAAGTGTAATTAAGTAAATATCTACTAAAAATATTTATTCTATTAAACTATCGTCTAGTTTTTTTTTCACATGAAGCAATTGCAGAAAGTACTCATTAGAAATAATAATTCCGAATTTCATTAGAACAAAATTATAATCAAAATTTTTTCATAAGAATATATTATGATGTACATTTCTTTTAAATAATGTTAAATATACCTTTTATAAAGAAACCTTTATATTTTAATTTACATATTATTTCGATAATTATTTTACGAATTTTACATTCTAAAATATTATTATTATTAAGAGAAATTTTAATTATTAGAAGTTAACGAAATGTTTATATATATATATATATATATATATATATATATATATGTTATGTGTGTATGTATGTATATAAAACGTATTTTATTTGTGTGTGAACGCGAATTCCAACTAAAGATTTTTTATACAGCCATATGGCGATAATTGTTGACGTTTCGTCGTTTCAATGATGTCACAGATACGAACACGCGTTCATTCGACTTGTGACTTCGTTCTATACAATTTTGATCTTTGATCTTCATGCAAGTACGTAATTCATAAATGTAATGTTTGTTATGATACATTAGATAGTTTATTACTGTAGATAACTAATATTCTTGTTTGCTATAAATGACGATATGCATGTTATTTTGAAATTTCCTCAAACATTTTGTAAGGAAATGTATAGCTCGTCATATTAATTGAAAGAATAGATAATATTATATCTATTAATAAATGTAAATAAAACAATCTATCAATTGGACGGAACAAGTTTGTTTAATTAATGATAATATAGAAAATGTACTACAATTTTTTCTATATGATGAATGTATAGGAAAAAAATACGGGGAATTTATAAGTTTTATCAATTTATTTCCTCGGTTTTATTATCTTTATTAATAAATTTTTTTTTATAATTTCATTAAATTATTAACAATTTCCTTAAATGAATTTTTTAAATTTCAATAATTATTTTTTAAATAATTACAAATATAACGTCATCCCAATGTGACGTCTAGATTTGTGTTTTATTAAAAAGAAACAAAACAAACTATACACATGTTTATTTATACGGTACCATATACACATGTTTATTTTTAATAAAACACAAATCTAGGCGTCACATTTGGATGATCCTACAAAATACTTTCTTGTCAATAGCAGAAAGTCTAAAAATTTATAATCAATTTTGTTTTGATGATAGAAATAAGTTTCGATAGGGAATCGATGTTAAGTATTAAGAAATTTAAAAGGTATATTTAAATTTTTTTAATTTTTATTTAAAAAAATTTTTCTTTTTAAACTTAAATTTGAATCTAAGATCAATAAAACTCGCATAATAAATTTATTTTGAATATTTAAAACGTTCAAATAACGAAATAAATATAATAGCATATTAAAGTAAAAGTTATTAATTTTAAAAAATATTCTCAATAATTAAATATAGAATAGTTAATATTTTTACTTATAATTCAATTATTAAAATTATTTGAAAGTTTTTTTGTTAAGAATAAAATAATATATAATAATTGTAGGATATTTCTTAGTAGTAAGAATTCCAAAAAGTAACCAAACTTTAATTTTTATCGAGTTTCGTTTTTATTCTGTGAACAATTTTAATAAATGTATTGTCTTAAAAGAGGAATTGTATTTAACTTCCATTTTCAATAATTTGTAACACATTATACCCGTATACTACGATTTTATTTTATTTTTTTTAATAAATTACTTTAATAAAACAGTCTCATTGTTAAATTCCATGATAAATATTTTGATGTGATTTATTTATTAAAATTTCAAACACTCAAACAATTAATAAATAATAATAATATTCAAAAAATGATATTTCAGTACATGAATATCATGCAGAATCTGATAATTAAAACATATATTGCAAGAGATAATAATCTTTAATTTTTTAAACAAGTTACTAAATAAATAATAACAAATAATTTAATTAAAACTATTTTTTTATACTTAGGTTAGAAATTGAGATAATATTAATTTATATAAAAAAGGAATATAACCTTTACACAACTTGTGTCTGTGTATACTAATTATATTAATAAAAATAGGATACGAAGTTTATTTTTACTTTTAAAAACTAAACAGGTTTCTTGTAAAATAATTATAATGAAAAAAAATGATTTTAGAAAGTTTGATTCAATAAACATTTATGAAGACTATTCAAGTGTATTAGTAAGTAAATAAATTGCCTTTCCAATATTCCTGAATGATTTAATGATAGTTGTTGATAATAATTTAAATGTATTGCCGAGTTTGTCGTTTATTGTCGCAGAATTGAAACGCGGAAGTTAATTATTTATCGAGATGTTACGAAAATGGGTCGAAGTGATCATTCTCCAGTTTGAAAAATCAATAAGAATGCAATTAAAAGATTCTTTTCTTATTCATTATCATTGTGTATAATTTTATTATTACAAATATTTTACTGGTAATTAAATGATTTGTTAAGTATTATTGGTCAATCAAAATTGTTTATAAAAAGTGTTTGACTTTATAATTTACACTTATAAGTGACATATTTTTTTATAGAACTAAATAACATTATAAAGAATATAAATATGAATGATAATTGACTTTTAGTAAACTGGTAATAACTCAATATATATATAGATAGAAAAAAAACATAAAAAATATTAAATTATTATTTATTTTAAACTATAAGTAATTACAATTAAAATAGGTAAATTATTAATCAAATAAATATCTTTTTTAATTGTTAAAAATATATTTTTTAAAAAGTTCTTATATTAAGAATAACTTTTAATGGTATTTGTAAATGTATATAATTTAATTAAAATTTTAATGTCATTTGTGCTGTAATTTATTATAATTTTCAAGATAACTATTTATTTATTATGAAAATATCTATAAAACCCACATAACAATTCCATGTAAAGTTTAATTTTTTTGTTATTATTGTTTTAATAAATTTTATTTCAAGTTAATTGTAATATTTATAATAGTCATGATTTGCTTATAAAAATATTAGTTTATTATATATATATATATATATAATCAGTTTAAAAAATATTTACAACAGATGTAAATTTTTGTCATGATTTTTTACTAAAAAAATAAAAACGTGACAAGTTTATATGTGATTTAATTAATAATAAAACTACTATGTTTTTCACTGAAAGAGATTAAATTTATTACTAAAAATTTTATATTCACAATTATGGTTTCTTTTGAAAATAAATATTATAATTTTTATTATCAGTTATTAATATATATAAAATTTAGATTTGTATTGAAATACTGTTTTATTAAGAGAACCCGTTTTTTTCTCTGGCTGACTGTAAAGGTCCAGTTTTGAACTCATAATTCATAGGTCAACAGTCTATCAAAATGCTTAAGATGTCTAATTTTTTCTACCTTTTCATTCGCTTAACAATGCAAATGATTTATTTCAATGTGAGAAAATTAACTGATTACTTTTATGAATGCTTACATTTATACAACTTTTGCTTCGCTAATTATCACTTTCATTAGTATTTCGTGGCCGTTTTTGTAACGATATTTAAATGAATAATTTACCGCATACTAGTACAGTTATTTTAATAACGAAATTATATGAATAGTTAGACGTGTATTGTACGAGAAAAAGTTATGATTGTATAGACGTTCTCAGAAAAAAGAGCTATTATTAAAACATTTCGAAATTAAGTGCAGGTATTTAAATACCTCGTTTTTTTTTAAAAAAAAACTTAATAATTTTCTTATCTTTATTACGGAAAAATGCGGATTTTTTTTATACTTAACGATGTATTCACAATACTTGTCAATGTATTTCTTATCGCTAATCGATTAAAAAATGTTTCTTAACTTTAAAATAAATTATGTAATTCTTACATAATGAACAACAATGGGTAATTTTATTGCAAATTACAAATATTTTCAATTTATCAGATCCATTTTGTTTTATAATTAATATTTGTTTACACGGAAATGTTTCAAGTACATTTAAAGAAATTAAATCTATTTTAAAAGCAATAAAATTTTAAATATAGAAGTATACACAATATTTATTTATAAAATATTGATATTTTTTATCAACTCATTTGGTAATTAAAAATATTAAATGGTTAATTACTATTTGAAATTTTCATTTTGTGAGACAATGGATATTTTTAGGTCCTGATAGTGCTAGTGTCTCTAATCTGAGTTCATAACTCATGCATTGAAAATATCTTGAGAGTTTCTCAAGTCAAAAAAATTTAACATAGTGAAGTATTCTTTGAAGTTCTCCATAGAACTGAATTATGAAGTTTGAACAATGGAATTCCAGATTCCTCACAGAGGAAATCTTTCACTAGCAAGTGTAATTTAAATATTTGTAAAATCATTTTATGTGCTGTATCTTTCTGTAATTAGTTTCGACAAGAACGATGTACAATTAATTATAAATAGTAAAATTAATCTTGCAAATGAGATAAAAGAGAATCAAATGATTTTAAGGTTTTAATCAATATTAAAGTTTGAATGGAATTGAGAAAATTAATTTTAATTTTTATTATTAGATTAGATAAGATTAACATTTCGAGATTTTTATGAAAAAATTGACTACCATAATTCAAAGTATGTTCTAAAAATATTTATTTAAAATAATATCTACAAAACCTCAAATATTCACAAGTATCATTAGATTGGTATTTTTATTGTCCTAAAACAAACATTATTTCTATACTGTTTCGTCATTCTATTTCAATTATATTTTTCTATTTAAAAAAAAGTTTGTAGTTCTGAAACCTGTTTGAACTATTTTTATAATACAATATATGTTTTATGGTTACAAATAATTTCTAGCAATTCAGCAAAGCTCTTTGTTTCATATGAAGTTGAACGACATGAATGATTAAAAAAGAATATATTATGTTTCCAAAAAAAGGTTGCGATTTCAGTCTTCAGCTACGTACAGGTGTGTGTGTAAGAGGTAAAACAGGTAATCTACACGAACCTGTTGTATGTATGTATGTATGTGCGGTAGTTAACGATTCACATGTATTGTTCACGCGTACAACATAGTCGTTAAAAACGTTTCTTTCACAACAATCTTGTTTGTTTTCATTAAAATTAAAAGTAAACGCACATTCAACAATACATTTATATATGAACTCATTCTATATTTGTACTTATGTACATAAATTGACAAATATAATTCAAGGCTGAAATGTAACAATAAAATGTTATGTTCATAGGCTAATAGAGAAAACATTCTTTTATTTTAATGCGACCTTTCTAATTCTACGAAATTTTTTATTAATTATTTTTCGACACGGTCACAAATGTCTTAATTCATTTCATAATATACATATATATACGCATCTAAATATATATAACATTATTTCGAACTAGAAAATCGACGATAAAAACCGATTTTATTCGATAATAAAATTTATGGCTCAAGATTTTTTTATTTCATTTTAATATTTCTAAAGAAGCAATTGTAAAGAAGAGCTAGATTTGAAAGTGAAGATTATAATTTATTTGTATAGAATATAACGATTTTATTATATAATGGTGTTTTGATGAATAATTGACATTAACTCATAAATCATAGATTAACGATGATTACTTTCAAATTTTAACATATAAAAAAGCATTTATTACTTATTGGAAATTTTGAAAAAAAATCCCGATATTTGTTCAGTTGTAAAAATTAATTTTTATGTAAAATGAAATGAAATTTCTTTAGAATTTTTACGATTTTACTCATTTAGATTTTTTTTAAAACGTTCAGTAATTTAATAACGTTTAAATTTTTTTATTTGTTAAATTAAAAAATCATTAACTTTTTTGTTGATTATTAATTACAAATATATATATATATATATATATATATATATATATATATATATATATATATAAATGAAAAGTTGTAATATATTAAAATAAAAATTGTGTTAAATGCTTTACAAAAATAAATACTGAAGAATTTTTAGTTTATTTAGTTATTTATTAGATTTTGTTGAATATAAAATACTATATGTTTGCATTTTAATGAATTAAAAGTATATAATTTCAATTCACTGAATGAAAATGCATGCATATTTTTCCCAAATTAAACATGTTTAGGGCCTCAATTAACATCTGATACGTATAATGTTTCTAATTTTAATTTTTGATACGTGATATCAGAAAATACAGGTTTTTTCAATCTCGACAAATATGCAAATGTTTATTCTTGAGAGACAGATGTTAGATTTGACTAAAAACTAGAACAATGGACTGTATATACTACTAATATGTTGAGTAAATCCACGTGGAAGATATACTACACATTGTACACGTGTTTTTAATAAATAACATATAAATATCTGAGTTAACAGAATAAATATCGTTTAAAAAATTGAGATTTGAAATGAATTACTACTCAAGTATCATAAGAGTTTATTGAAGGATTTAATAATCGCTTATTGTTCAATTGTCTAGGAATAATAATGAATTAAATGATAACTGAATACTTCAATGTAATCCTATGATAAATATATAGTGATTATTTGAAACAGATAATTATAGAGACTGAGTAGAATACTAAGTTAGATGAATAATTACAATTAGAATAAATGTCTGTACTTTTACAGAAGTTTTATGATTTTAAATCACTAAGTTGTGTATTTTGAATTTCAAATAAAATTTTATACCAAATATTTTCAATAGAGGAAGTGATTGTTTCATTTGTGCGAAAAAAAATACTGATTGTAGATTTTTGGACAGTTGTATAACTGTCACTCAGAAAATCATTCTCAATTGTAAAAACCAATTGCACAATACGAGAATTTCTTTTATTATTGGAAGAAGATGAAATTCGATTTTTTCTGAATCATCATCGACGTGAAAGTAATTCCGAAATGATGTAATTCGAACTTTGAAAATGTTCATGCTTAGTTTCACGTAAATTGTACACTAATAATTACAATAGGTAACCAAAAAAATTGTTTAATACATTGATGAATAATTTGCATATCATCATTAATTTTTTATACGAATTTATTGAACTCTTATTAAAAATAATATATTGGAATGTAGATTTTTTTATAGATACTGCAAATATGAAACTGTAATTCTTCTTTCAAAAGTTGTTTTCGCTATCGAACATAATAACTAATAGTATAACAAATTAAATTTTATGCATCTTAACGGTATTATTGTACAAGATGTTTTCTTATATTTTTTCTTCTATTTGCAAAAAAATTTATATGTTTTTAGTTAATTATAATTATATGTTTAGTATAAAAGGATTATATTTAACTTTGCAATAATATTTAACTGTAATATAATGTATTTTCGAATAACTGTTTTTGTAAATATTTTTTTAAAATGCATATGGAATAGATAAAAAAAATAGTAGGTTCAATATTGTAAAAAAAGTTTTAGGAAAAACCTTGTGAATTAAAATTGGTTGATTATAACAATACCTATATATTTGATTTTTATTTTCACAAACAATTAAATAAAAATGTTGAAAAAGATATTTTTTTGTATAATTTATATTGTTTATGATATTAAAATATCATTTTTTCTTATAAATGAATCATATTGTGAAACTCCAACAATATATTATTAAATATTTAATCTTGTGATGTCAAATAGTGATTACTTTATGAATAAATGAATTCATCACAAGTACAAACAAATATTGATGAAATATCCCCAAATAAAAATATGTAATCTATGATATTCTGTTTTTATATAATAATATTTTTTGTTCTACTATTGTAGATCAATATTTCAACAATACAATTTAAACTAGAAATAAATAATATTATAATAATGAAATATTGAACAAAAATTAATTTATGTAATTTTTTATCAAAAATTTTTTCACTGTCATTAAATAAATTCTTGAAATGATTATTTAATAAATTACATTGAGAGTCTCTCCACTTACACACTTGTCTTTCAAGCATGACAAAAACGATTGCTGAACATAATTTGGTTAAAAATATGAAAAAAGAAATTCAGTAATTGGAGATGTGTTAAACAAAGCCAAATGGGGTTTGAATGATTGTAAGCTTACTATAAAAAGTATCAATTTTTTTTCGTCAGTATTTGTGTAAATATTGAACTATTTACATATTTATCCATATATCATTTATGCACTGAAATATTAATATAGAAATGTACTGAATTATTTTTTTAAAGAAAAAATAGGATATTTGATAAATCAGTTACAAATTCTTTAAATAATATCAACAAATACAAATTATTATCTATCAACAAAATCACATCTGTTAATTTTAAATGAAATTGTATCTGCATCTAATAGTCAATTGTATAAATTCACTGATACACAAATTTATGGAATTCGGACAATTATTTGATTTACATAAACTGAATATTTTAATTTCCTACTTAAATACAATAAGAATGTACAATTGTTCTGTTACCATAATATATAGGACATATTAATCAATTACTAACAAAAAATGTGCACACAATTTCGTTCCCGATAATTAACTACATTAACAATTCAATGAATATTAAGAAATATTCATTACTACACTGCAAGCTGCATTTACCCATATCAAATTAACGAAATTCTTGCGCACGTTTCAGAAATAAATAATAATAATAATAATTGTCTGTGATGATGGATGAGTTTTATTGTATTTTAACTTTGGCTTTACGATATACGCATATATATATATATATATATATATATATATATATATATATATATATATATATATGTATATGCACTCAAAAGAAGTCGATTTCACTTTTATTGTTAAGTGTAAATAAAGATGCATGGTGTTTGTTCAGCACGTAACCTACAAAAAAATGAATTAAACACGCAACACTAATAGAGATTTATGTACATGTTTCTATAAAGAGGTTCATTCGCGACGATATCAAGTAATTAAACAATTGTTAAATTAATTTTATTGTTACTAGTACATAAAAAACACGTTTATTAAATATATAACAGCAATTTGGTTTAATTAATTTCGAAAACATTTTAAAAACTAACATCTTTATAATATGTGTGTATTAATTTTTTTTTTGTTGTTATTGCTGACAAAGTGCTAGGAAAAATTAAGTGTTTATATTTGCTCTTGTATGTTTGAAAAGTAAAAACGACATGTATGGACATTGAGTGGCCTTTAACAATATGTTAATTGCTTTCTATTTTCAGTAATATTTAATTAAATGTGTTGGCTTGTAACTTTTTAAATACTTATTTACTTTTGTAACGAAAATCATTTTTGGTTTTATTAAAAGGAAACCACCACTGTCATAAATTCCATAAGTTTATATTTTGTTGTTTACTAATGTCGATAAAAATTATTTTCAACAAATATAAAGTAAAATTCATCTCTACAACATGTATAAATACATACTTATCCAAATGTGGCGCCTAGATTTGTGTTTTATCAAAAAAAGCATGTGTATAGGAAAACATGTGTACAGTTTGTTTTGTTTATTACAAATCTAGGCGTCACATTTGGATGATCATATATATATTTTTCATTTTAAAATTTTTAAGCGATGGGAACAAACCATTTTGTGTGCAAATTACTTATACATATATGTATGAGAAACATTAAATGTGAATTTAATTCACTAAAATTTTTATTGAAACTAAATTGTAATTGAAACAAGTTTTATTAAATTCATGACTATGCAACGTTCATAAAAATGTACATACATACATATAAACATATTTTATATATATATATATATATATATATATATATATATATATATATATATATATATATATAATAATAATGATAATAATAGCTGCAACGTGTAAAAATTTCATGTTAAAATTATTGATATATGATTGCTATTGTTAATTTTCAAGGTAATGTGAAATAAATATATATACATACATACATAAGATATATATATATATATATATATATATATATATATATATATATATATAATAATTATGTTTGTATTTATGTATTGATGTAGTTTTTGCAGAAGTGATGTTGACTTCACTTTAAGATGTTAAAAAGTAAATTAAAATTATGATTAAATCATCGCTTGTTATTTTAAAACAAGTATTACTGAAAAATACAGACTTAATTTTGTACTGGATTTTTTTGAGTTACTAAAATTTTATTCTCTGGGATTTACTATATGTACTATAAGAATATTTTTCTGTAATATCATTTTTCGGAGATAAAATTGATATCGTTGAAATTTTATATAAATTTATAATATAAATACTTTTCTAATGATAGAAGGTTAGTCTACTTGTATGTTTATACTTTTCCACATTCAAATATCAACTGCAGAAGGCCAATATAATTGGCGAATAGTATGAAAAAAAATTACGTATACGTATAATTTTTTAAATATCAAATATTGACACAAATTTATAAGTACTTTTTATTGTATAGTTGTTTTTTTCAGTGAACCGTTAATTAAAAATGATTAATACGTTTGCATATGATAAATCCTGACATTTAATTTTTTGATTTTTTTTACTTCTGTATAATATTTATGTTTTATTCTAATTATATCAGTAAATACGTTTTTAATATTCCGATCAAAAACATTTACATTATTTTTAAGAATTCGATTTTAATTTTTCATCACTGAAATAAGATAACTGTTTTCCAAGAAAAAAATTCATATTTGCATCTATCTATATTGCAATCGGAATTTATGGTTACTTAGTTCAACATTTGATTATAATCTATAAATGTTCAATAAATAGAAATGTGAGATACCGTTTAAGATAACTGTGTTTAAGATAAAATTTATTGTTTTCATCTTTTTTGATATAAATATATTTCTAATGAAATACAAGAAATATTAAATACATAAATTCAAATTTATATAGGATATTTTTTTAAGCATGATAGAATTATAAATTGAATCCCTATGGAAAATTCTATCTAATCTAAAAAATACTTTATATATACATGTATGTGTGTATGTATATATATAGGTATGATAAAGGTGTTTTTTTTGTAGGTTAGATAGAACTTTCGATAGAGATTCAATTAAAAATTCTATCACGCTTTTAAAAACACCTATATTTATTAGAAATTATATATTTAACAATATATATATATATATATATATATATATATATATATATATATATATATAAGCTTCAGGCTAGAAACGTTTTTAATTTTATTTTTATATTTAATTATCTATTTAAAAATTTGTTCGGATAATTTTGTTGAATATTGCAGATTAATTTATTTTTAATTATTTAAGAATCATTATAAACGAATTTAATGTATACATACATAAATACACACACACACACACACACACACACACACACACATATATATATATATATATATATATATATATATATATATATATATATATTGTATTTATTTAAGTAAGTAACAATTTAATTATAATTTAATTTTAATGTTTTCATACATTACATTTTCGATTTTGTATATGACTTTTCTATATAAACATAGATTTGAAATACAATTAAATATAAAGTGAGATTTGATATTAAACAGAAATTATATTTTTTATATTTAATCAACTTTTCTTTATTTATTTGTTAATATTATATTCATAGTAAGGTACATTTTTCCTAAAACAGTCTAGAAAAAAATATTTACTGATATAAGAACAAAAATAAAAACAATTGGAAATTTGTTGAGATATATCTTAAGAAAATATTTCAGAATGACTTTTCAGATACAAAAAATAAAGACATTTTATAGAAGTTTCTAAAAACTATAATTGAGAATATGAATTTAGAAAATGTCTAAGAGTGATAACAGACAAAAATAAACCACAGTACTTGAAAGACAATGTCAATGTTCTAGAATCTAAAAATAGTTTTAATTCAATATATATATAATTTTATGTTATGTATGTGTGAATTTATCGTTTTTTGAGAAATGCACTTACATTAAACAATATATATTTTTTCAAGTATATAAATTATGAAATGTTTTATTGAAAATGTTTTATTGTAAATACAGCCAGAGTAAAAAATACAAAATAATAGTAAACTAATCATGTGAGGAAAAACATATCACTTTGTTGGTAATTACATATGATTATTATCAATAAAATTTTTTTTGACATATTAATCACATCAGTGAATATGGAAATACCTTATGACGTAAATATATTTTTTAGTCTGATTACAAAAAAACTATTTCAAAGATGTGCAGGTAATTTGTTAAAAAAACGTACAGGTAAAACAGTAAAATTTTCCAGTAGTTACTTAGCATTTATTAGGAAAGATAAAGAGATTATTTTTGTTTGGTTAGTAGTGTACATGTATTTTGTGCAAAAGATTTTAATCCTAGGTATATGTTTAAGAATTATATATTTTTTTAATTTATAATAACATAGACAACGATGATTCTTTTATTTACGAAAAGTATTTTAAATGAAAATAATTAAATTATTTTTTAAGTTTCTATAAAAAAATGTAAGGAAACAAAGAAAAAGAAACGAAACATAGAATCAAATAGAACGAAATGCATGAAATTTCAAATAATAAGTATGCAAAACGATTTGGTTCGTGGATTGTTTCTTAAAAAAGTTATATCCAAATATTTAATTTTTATTGGATTCATGGTTAATAATTACTTCTTGAATGAAATTTGTTTACATAATAAAATATTCGCTTTTTGAGCACGTACCAATAAATTTCGTTACACAACGTTTCAAAGAAAAAAAATAAACAAACATAAAATCAATTATTTCCCTTTCACTTTTTATTATACATATATTTAACGAAAATAATTCGAATTCAAACTAGTTTAACGAGTCGCTCGAACGGATATTAAATTAAACAATACTGTTCGTATGTTTCTTGTGACGAATTAAGTGTGACATTTTGAAACCACAACACGGATACAAATTTTCAAACACTTAGTCCGGAGCGCATGTAATGGAAAAACGCGAGTAGAATGCACATCGACTACAACAACGACGACGACGCGAAAGAGATTATTGACAGATACGCGCGCCGCTTAAGAACCACATCGTATGGTCTCGAGCGCGGTACTGAACGACATTCGTGGTTATGGAAAAGCTGAGACAGAACTCGCGACCCCCCACGCATTCAGCAGTACCACCGCGAAATGTGACGTGCGATGACGCATACATACATGCATGTAAATAAGACATATTACAAGGATTTCCTCGAGATACGAATTCTTTTTTTTTTGCTTTTGTGCATTCGTACATTTCACGCATAATGTTGACTTGGTTGGATTTTTTTTTCTTCCCGTTTGATCGTCATTCTTGTCTGACATGGGCGGTGCTCATCAAATATTTTCAAACGATAAAACAGATGTTGTTTAAAAATAAACATTGAATGTGTAATTCATTAAATTGGACCATAATTATGTGAAAGAGTAACTAAAAATTGGTCTAAACGAATGCACTATGTCAAGTGAAGTCGTCGTAGTGGTCATATGAGTGAAATTGTGTTCCATCATTAATGCCATAGAATATGCTTAAAAATAAAAAAAGTACATAACTAATTAATTAAATACTTATTGTTTTATTTCTATTTAAATTTCTGAAGCACTTATTGGAAAACTAGATTTTTTTGAAAAAAAGGTTTCATCCTCATAAAAGTTTATAATAAAAAATGAATTTCGTGAAACATCAGAAAATTGTTATATTTATTTCCAGAATTGTATTATTTTAATATATTATCATATAAAATCTTGAAAATTTAAGATATCTTTCTTTATTTCTCAATTTATCTTTATACTATGAAATAAAATAAAAGAAAAATCCAGTATTTTCTTTTTTAAAATTTCTAGTAATTTTTGTATAAAATTCATAAAAACCAAGTAGTATTTTGTGAATTAATAAAAATTCAATCAGGTATCTATCATTAATAACTTGGAGAGAAATGTTAACAAACTTAAAACGTGTTTATAAATCTGATACGTCTTGAATGTGAATTCACCTTCTACTGATTTCTATCTGTCAAAAATACAATTAAATAAAAATTGTCCACGTCGTAATTAAAGGTGTAATAGCTTAAAATAACAAATGACCTAACGTGCAAAAAAAAAAAACGATTTTCTCTTCGAAAATGTTCATACCATTTCACTAGAACAAAACTGAATGTTATACAATTTTTTACATTTTATTTAACATTCGATTATTTAAATGAAAATAATTATAGCACGGACGAAAATTTCAATACTGAAATAATTACATGGACATATCAATCAAATATCATTAAAAATTAATGAATAGCTTATTAGCATTGATAGTAAATTAAAAAAAAGAAACTACCAAGAATAAGTAAACACAAGTCACACACAAATACACAGTGTGTGTAAATAAATCGCGTGTGTACATTTCCTATCGTTCCAATACTCATATTAGTATGTGTATAAAAAATATAAATAAAAGTTACTTTCATTCTTTTCTAAAAAAAATATCTATACGTGAGTTTAGCTAAAGGCAATGAAATTTTTCACTTAATGACTGCATATTTTTTAATATCTATTTTTGATATGTGATTTTCACTTTACCTCGTTTGCGTTGGCCTCAACTAGATGTTGAAGTGGTTTTTTGTCACAAACTAATTATATATTTATTTAGTCAAAATGTAATTATAATAATTATATATATATATATATATATATATATATATATATATATATATATAGAGAGAGAGAGAGAGAGAGAGAAAAGGAAAATGTATATAATTGACTATAAAATTTATATACAGTTATATTAAAAATCTGATATTTAAATGACAGAAAATTAAGAAAACAGATTTTTAACTAATGTTTTTTCGCAGATTAATTAAAGGTAGAATGATAAATTATTTCTAAAATACATTCTGATTTTTTATTCAGATATTTAAATCGAAATTAAATTACAGTTAAATTATTGATTAGATATTCAGTAACTTGATATAATTATTTTCCAATAAAATTTTAAAAAATACATTTTTCAAAAGATCTTTATACTGACTAACTACGACAGTACAATGTTTTATTTTTTTATAATGAAACCTCTTTTACCATAAAAATTATACACTTACTGTATATTTATTTTTTAAATAGGATACAAAATATTTAATTAAAAATTTCCATAAACGTCTTCAAAAATATTTACTTAAAAATTCTCAATATTAACCACAAATATATACAATAAACATGTTGAAAAATATACATGTTCAATCATTATTCGATTTGTTTAATTTAAAATAAATAATATTAAAAAGTTCATTTTGTAAAAAAGTAAACATTCACCAATAATAAAAAAGTGGGTTGTTTGCTTATATATGATGGCTTAAATTAGAGTTAAGTATAGTAAATGATAGAAAGTAAGTAAATATATGTCTTAATCCTTCAGTTTCATTTATGACCACCCTATATTTATAGAATAAAATATCATTATTTAGGTACTTTTTTTAAGCAAATTTAATAATATTAAATTTAAAATAAACTAAATTAAAAAATATATCAGAATATTTTTATATATACTATTTTTTGGAAAAAAAATAGTAATTAAATGGATTTAGATAAACGAAATTAAATATGCTATAAATTAAACATAAAATTGAATTATAAAATTTCGAATTGAATTAAGAGAAACATTTTTCCACGATTCATTAATATTGTTTAAATATAAAACTGTATAAAAATAAAAAAAAAATAACATTCGACACAAAAATCAAATGACGTCAATTGAAAACTAAAAGTTTACATAATAAATTAAGTAAATTGAAACTGGAAGTCTATTCTTTACATTTGTAATCAACAAAAAAAAACCTCGATCGCATATAACATACAGTCAGAGAACGAGTTTGTTCGTAAAAAAGACATGCTTTAATTGTTATTCTGTATGGAATTTTATGGCCATAAAAAACAAGTCGAGTGCACGACACGAACAATTATAAAAGACATATATGGATTACAAAATGGGGTCATAGACAATTGTTCGGCGTTATATAGCACCGAATAGGTCATGAATTTGAATCTGAGCACAGAAACTATGTATCCTTTCACTAAGGAAATTTATTCAAACGACATTTAGAAATAATAACATAGAAATTAACATTCGATTATTAATTATTGTAATTATTCATTTTCAATATAGTTATGGAGTGATGAGGAAATAAATAAAAAACAATTAAGGATAGAATTTTATGAAGTGTAACTGTAGGAGTTAAAAGAGATATTGAAACGAGAAAGTTGAAAATCTCGATTTTAAAAAATTACAGCTATTTATGAATCCTTGTAAAATCTATACTTAGAGTTTAGGGATTGAAATTAGGATTCGTTTTAAATTAAGTTGGTTCATAAACTTTCAATATAAATTACATATTTGTCAATAGTTTAAATATAGTTTCTTTTAATTACAATTGGTATTTAATTATGTAAAATATTCGAAATATTTGCATTGTTATCAAGTGTGTTTAATGAGGTTTAAAATATTTATTTATTACATCGAAGAATTACTATATAAAAACTTGACATATATATATATATATATATATATATATATATATATATATATATATATATATATATATATATATATGTATAAATTAATCAGAAAGTTTGTAAATAGTTAAACAAATAATTAATAAGTATGTTATTTCCGATAATTTTTTAAATGAAACTATATATACTTTTTAATTTATAAAAAGAATGTATACACATATAACATTTTTGTGTAATTAAAGAATAATTTTAAAAAATAAAAATAGAAATCTGTTTCATTTTTTCTTTACATCTTTTACGTAAATAATCAATTTGCAAATTCTAGTCATTCCTTTCCTTAATTTCCATAAATAATTTGTGTTAATATCTTTTTAAACTTATTCAAATATAGTTTTGAGTTGCCAGATGACAATTAAGATTAAATATTGGTATTGAATTTCTTAATTCGTACTCTAAAAATATATTTTTTTTAACAAATAACATTTTTTTAATTAATTTATTTTTATCAAATTTGCATTTTTTAATATAATTAAATAAAATTGTACACAAGGATAGTAGCATTAAATAAAAGTTATATTAATTGAAATATATAAGATAGATAAGTTTATTATCATATTTATAAAGAAAATTGACTAATATTAATTTATAATATTTTTTTTATTCTCTATTTGATTAGTTATTTCTATGTTGATGATTAGGTAAAGCGTTTTTAAGATATATATATATATATATATATATATATATATATATATATATATATATATATATATATGTGTGTGTGTGTGTGTGTGTTTTAAGTGTGATAGAACTTAAATTAAATTCCTATCAAAAGTTCTATCTAACTTAAAAAAACTTTATGTTTGTGAGTATGTATAAAGATATGATAAGTGTTTTTTTAGGTTAAATAGAACTTTCGAAAGGGATTGAATTTAAGGTTCTATCACGCTTAAAAAAACACCTATATATATATATATATATATATATATATATATATATATATATATATATATATATTAGACATTGTGTATTTATATTATTTTATGAATGGTATAAAAGAAATATAAACACTGGTTAACACAACTATTGATTTTTTTTATGAAATAAATTTAAATATGTTTTTAATTTTAAATTATTATTTATAATAAATACAATTTGCATATAAAATACAAATATTTAAATTTCATAATGAAAAAAATGAAATATTTCATTTATTATATTTTGTCACTCAGTTATGAAAAATATGATTAAATTCTTTGTACTATGAATGACTAATGAAAATTTTATTTAAATAATTGAATTTTCGATGATTTAATTCTTTACAAGTGTTATTTGTGGTTCACTTAACAAAACTGTCCGGATAGACTGTAGAGCTATAGGCATTCAGTTCTAACAGCAACACTCACATAATTGTGACCTTTCGAGACATATTAATAAAAATAAAAAAAAATATACAAAAAGTGTAATAAATAAAATAAAATACAAAATATAAAAATGTATACTTTTTAATAGTAAAAATAAAGAGAAGATGATAAATATCTCATTTATTATATTTTGTCACTCAATTATGAAAAATATGATTTAATTCTTTGTACTATAATTGATTTATGAAAATTTAATTTAATTTTCAATGATTTAATTCTTTACAAGTGTTATTTGTGGTTCACTTGACAGAATTGTCCGGGCAGATTGTACAGCTATAAGTATTTTATTTTAACATCGATGCTCGTACAATTGCAACTTTCGAGACATATTGATAAAAATGAATAAACATTATAAAAAGTGTAATAAAAATATAAAAATAAACATTTATGTTAAATACATAAATTTATCATAAAATAAGCATTAACGTAAATTATTTCTTTTACTCCAATAAGAAAAATACTGTACAAATATTTACTTTGTTTCATTTATTATAAAAAAATATCAGCATATAATTTAAAATTATAATTTAAATTAATATAACTATTTACTATATTGATGTATAATTTTTAATTATTAACAACATTTTTTTAAAAGAATTAAAGTATTTTTCCAACTGATGTGGTTAATTAAATACTGACAAAGTAAATCAACGAAAAAAGTTAAATCATAAAACCATTAATCATTCGAATTACAAAGAATTCAATCATAATATGTTTTACGAGTGGGATGAAATTGATAAAATGGTGACAAAATATAAAAAAATACTTATCATTTTCTTATATATATATATATATATAGGTGTTTTTTAAGTGTGATAGAACTTTAAATTGAATCCTTATCGAAAGTTCTATCTGACCTAAAAACAACTTTTATCATACTATGTATAAAGAGTGTTTTTTTCGGTTAGATAGAACTTTCGATAGAGATTTAATTAATAAATTCTATCACGCTTAAAAAACACCTATATATGATTATAGGTTTTAAAATAGCTACTAAACATTTTTATATAATTGAATAAAAACGATTTAAAATACGTTTACGGTTTAATAAGAGAAAATATATTTTTTAAAAATTAATGGAAATAAAATTAGAGAAATTTAATGACGAACTGAACCCATATTTGTCGAATTTATGAAATAAAATCGTATTTCTCGAAGGCAATATCGAATTAAATTCAGTAACCGAGGAACATAGTTCAAGTATAATTTGTTTAGAAACACGCAAGATCAAACGAACAATGTATTTATTTATTTATATTTCTTTGTGCATTAGTGCAATTAGAAACTGATTTTTTTTTTATACATTTCACGAGAAACTTTGACACGTCGGTACAGAATAAAAAGATTAATTATACAAAAGATTAACGTAAAAATGAAAGCACGACTTTGTGGTTGCATTTCTTCCGATGTTTTCGCGTACATTGTTCGCTGAAAACTTTCGTGGCTCATTGAAATAATCACGTTAATAAATCATAATTTGAAAATAATTAGTTCTTTTTTGATCATTAGTAGAAAGTGTAATCATGGTTGTTATATTAGATATATTTTCTATACTCGCCGACCACTTTAATAGCATCTGTACGTTTTTCGGTCATCTGGTTATCATTCGAATCTTTATTTTGATTTATTTCATATTCAATTATATATATATATATATATATATATATATATATATATATATATATAACACAATATCTGAACTAAAATGTATATTTTAAAATAAAAGTTTTTTGCACCATGTAGATTATTATGGGAAAAATATTTGTACAGTGTGATTCAAAATTATTTTCGATGAAAGTCGAGAATAATTTATTTTCTTTTTTGATAATTAACAACACTTACTTTTTATTGTGATCGATTTTTATTCGAGTAAAGTAGATTATCTTTTTTTGGTAATTTTTAATAATGATTGAAAATCAAACTAAGTTACCTACTGCCATTGGCAAGTTAAACAAGAACATAATTAAATGCAATTTTTTGAAACTGCTAGTAGAGATTTTTATTAAAACTTGTCATGATTTAAGTACAGATTTGTTTATTCAACGTATGAAATAAATTTTATATAGTTCAAAACATATCTATAACTGAGTTGATGATTTAGTTTTATTTAAATAAGAAATATGCATTTATTCACTTTTTACATGCAACTAAACATTGAAATAATTGAAAATGAATTCTCAACAGTTGTGCATACATTTCTTTACAGTTATTTGTGTATTTTATTATCTTGCTTTGAGAACATTCGAATTATCTAAGAACATGTGCAATGAGAGTATTGAATGCGATGAAATGAACCAATTGTTCACAGCTGTTGTCATAGAATAGTTTTGCACAAGTAAATTTTAAAAGAGAACATGAGAAAATATAGATAGTTTATCAAATGTAATCAACATGTTTGATACAATTTACAAAAATGATTTCTAAGGAAATTTATAATTTATTTCATTTCATCAGAATCTTTACTTAAGATACTGTATAAAAAAAAGTTAAGAGATATATAAGAAAAAAATAAATATTTTTTGGAATTTTTAATGATAACATTCATTACTATTTACATAAACTAAAACGATTTATAATTATTTTTCTTTATTCAAAATAAATGTTCGTTTATTCCATTGATCTAAAAGTACTCTTCAACAACTTGACGATTAATTTCTACAGAGGAAATATCGAATCAAAACACGCACTTCCTTTAGGGACCACCTAACTAGGGGAGCAGTTATTTGTAACAAAGAGCTGACCAAGTGATAAATGATTAACATTACAATCGTGTTATACATTTTCAACGATGTATTATATTACAAAAAAGTAACTGAATGCACTTCACTGATAATCAACTGTATAATTTCTATTTGAATGGATTTTATTGTTGGTGAAATAATATGAGAAATTTATATTTGACGGAATTTTAATTACACGAACTTTGTATGTGATTATTTCATTTCAATAAACAATGAGTTCTTATAGGATTTTAATCAATAACATATACAAAAATGATATGAGATTTTTAATTAATAAATTATAAACTGATATTTCAGAATTATCTTATATTTCTTGACTGACTGCATTGATTGATTTAAAAAACGAACAGAGTAACTAAACAAGCAAAACGAACCGAATTATTACAAAAACGATAATTTATGAAAATCAAATCAAATCGTATAATTTTAATTCAGTGAACCGCGTACAGAACTGAAAAATGTAGTGATATTTTTAATTTTTTCATTTTATACAATCACCGACTTTTATTTCAGATACAACTACGTTATATTTATCTATATTTGGTTATAACTTGAAAGCTAAAATAACTATTTACACAGATGTATTTTAATTTAAAATTCTAGTACAGATTTTAATTCAAATATAAATAAAATATTCTTTATTACATTTATGCTTAATCCATCTTTTTATTATTAAAAATCATGCTTATGTAAGATTAATTCATGGTGGAATATGACTATTCTGTATTTTTTTTAAAAAAAAAATAATGTAAGCGAAATATGAAATCTCACATCAAGCATGACTTTATATTTAAATAAGAAATGTGAATACTTAAACAAGATTTGAAAATGTCACTTTATCCCAGTATATATTTGTTTTTAATGGTGATTTGTTTATAAGCTACTGTATACTGTTTAATTAGATGAATTTTCTAGCTGTCTGTTTATATTTCAACAAAAATCAATTACAAAACGATGTTATTCATAACAAAACGTCTGTTATCTAGTCTAAATTCGATTTTTCCTTTCCTCAGATCGAACATTAAAAAAATACACGAGATAAGAAACACGACGCCGATTCCAAGGCTCGACATTACAAAAATATATTAAAAACTGGCTTGTTTTCCCAGATAATAAACCGCGTATTGATGAAACATAAACAAACCGATCTATAAAAATCCGAACGAGCGAAGAAGAAAATATGGTCGGCGTTAGATTTGTCGAGTAAAAGTTAATATTGTAACATCTTCTGTTGATATATACGTCCGTTGCACTTTCGAACACGTGCATTCGTGACTGGAAAAGGGAAGACCTCGAAGACGACAGAAACTATGTTTCGAACATGTTCGGATGTTTTCTACGACACGTCGTAAACATTCTCAATTTCAAATCGCATACGTGCGAGTCCTGATTTCACTCCAATATCGAGAGTGTGACCTGAATTTGTATTTGATTCGATTGTTTGCGGCGAGTTTGTGTAGATACGAAAAATGTGTATACACCTCGTTGCGTAATTATTAGAAAGTTTATACGGAGTGCGATTTTTATTTACTCGTATTTTTGAATAAACAGACAAGATTGTAGATAGATATCGCAACGCTATCTGTTAGACAATGTACCAACTAAAAATAATTCAGTAACAGTTAGTACTGAATGATTCAGTACAGACTTAACATAATTTAACGTAGATGGTGCTTTATGTAATGGTTGTGTTCTTTACTAGATTCATTACTAATTTCTATTCAAATATATTTTTATATGAATAAAATTGCAATTAAATCACAACATTTAAAAATTAAATGATATTTGATTCTATTTCTGAAAAACAAGAAAGATTTCAATTTTTTACAGACTACTACTTCTATCTATTTATTTTGTATTTAATTTTATTTTTATTAAAATATACAATTAATGATTAATATGAAATATTTTTACTTTCTTAAGTTCCACAAAATGTCAAATTATATTCTTATTATTTGAAATATGGAAAAATATTTTTTTATAACCAATAATTGATACGAATTATTTTAATTTTCTTAAACCTTAAAAATGTTTCACTATTTTTATATTTTATAAAATATTATAAATACAAACATGTTTCGATATTTTCTGAAAACATACTTTTATGTAGACATACTTTTGACCATCCATTTTTTTTAAAAAAAAACCTTTTTCAAAACTGCTTGCTTCTAATATGTTTTATTTTAAATTTGGATTTTGTAGTATAAACATTGACAGATTACTGTCAATGTTTATAACTAAAAAAAATACTACCGATAAAATAACTTATACAAAATAAATATTAACAATTCTTTTCAAATTATCGAATTAATTATATTTTAAGAGATTACTCAGTCAAAGATGCATATAAAAGGGTTTCCAATAAGAATGTCAGAACTGTAACAGCTGGTAGCAGCCATGTTTGAATTTTTTAAGCTCATTTTGACATTCCAATTCAGTATAGTTTGGCCAATTATCATGGAACGTTTAAGACTTCAACAACGCTTAGAAATTGCAAAAACGTCAATAGACTATTTCACAAAATGGATCCATCAATTGGCCACCAAGATAAAGTGATCTAATTTCACTGGATTATTTTCTGTGGGGTTATGTGAAATTATTGGTCTATGCTGATAAATCACAAACAACAGAAGTATTAAAAATAAACACTGAACGTGTAATTTATGAAATTGGAACACAATTATATGAAAGAGTGACTAAAAATCGGACTAAACGAATGCTCTATGTCAAATGAAGTCTTGGTGGTCATATGAATAAATTTGTGTTCCATTATTAATGCCATAAAATGTGCTTAAAAATAACTAATTAATTAAATACATTTTGTTTTATTTTCATTTCAACTTCAGAAGTGCTTATTGGAAAACTCTATATACTCGTATATTACTAAAAAGAACATTGATATTCTTTGAGAACATAGGTCTCAATCTACAAATCTACTTCTTAATAACTAATTTCAGTCTATCGAGAAATTATGTTTTCCTATTTAAGGCATGAATATAAATAAGAGACAACTTGTTATAAAAAATATAAATAAATAACACACGCCTAAGGAAACTGTCGAACGCCTTACACATTTATACAATCTGACACATTCGAACTGCTCCGTTTGTGAGAAACACATGTTTATTGCCTCTTAATAATTTTTTCCTACTGTTTCAGTTTCATATTGAATACGAATTAGTCATACTGATACTAAACATTTATTATATTTTATTACTTGCAAGTTTTAATTAGATCACTTGTTCAATAATGATAAGACAATGTAATAATCAACAGCCTGTAGATGTATTTGTAATTTATTTATTGCTAGTGAACATAGTTTGTAATTTATTTCAGCCAAAGGCGTCGTTTATTTAAACGGTTGAAAAGTATAAGTCATTCTAGATTTTTAATATACATTTTGTGAATGTCATACAGCGTACGTAATTAAGAAGTAAACTTTAATTTGTACTAAACACACATTAATATATATATATATATATATATATATATAATAAATTAAAATTACAATCATGATTTTTAAACGAAATAATTAACCATATGTCATGAAAATAAGGTTTTGGAATAATGTGACACTTTTTAGATTTATAATTATGGACTATGGTATTTTTCGATTAAAATATTTCCATTCTCATTTAACCATTTTTTAATTTTCACTATTAAAAAAAAATAAAATATTACTTATAAATACAGTAACACTAATATTTTAAATTTTAAGAGATTTTTAAAAGATTAATAGATGTTATAAACCAGAATAGAGAAATAAAATTTTAGCCATGTAAAATTAATCGTTAGTTATTGTTAATCGTTTCAAGCGATTGATTTGAAATTAGTCGTTTTTAAATCAATCGGTGATTAACGAATTAAAAAAATTAATCATTAGTCGTGATAGATTTTTTAGTCATAAATCGTTTTAAACGATTAATAAAACGACTGATTTGAATATTCAAAATTGTGCAATATTAATTAAATACAATATTATTGAACAAAACTATTAATTAAATTGTCACAAAAAATATTTAATATTTAAATATCAAATTTTCAAATAAAATGATTTTGTTTGAAGAAATTAAAAATAATTTTTAATGAAATTTCATTCGTAATTTTATGAAAATTAGATTTTAAACGATTATTAATGAAATATAATAATTTCAAAATTATTTTCACTAAGGTATGTAAAATAATTAAAATAAAAGATAAATAAGGATGATTTCGTTCACACGTTTCATCCCATTTCTTAGGTGGTAAAATGCAATGAATTCTGTTTAACAAAGAAAATCGTTTCCGAAGAAGAAACAAGTATGTAAGGGAAGAAAAACTTAACTTGAGATTTTAGACGATTTTTTATTTGTTTATTTAATTAATTTTTTTTTTAAAAAATAATAATTAAAAACGACTAAAATAACATGTTAATTTTTTAATAGGATGAAAATTTAGTTATTGGATTTTTAATCATTTTTAGGACTAAGAAATTATGACTAAATTTTTAATCAGACCAAAAATTGAATTGGTTAATGTCCTACTCTCTAATGAACATTATATATTAATCACTTAATTTTATCATTTATTTTAAAAATACGGTTGATAAAACACAACCCTCTTTATAACAGGTGTTCACATAATTACACATTATATATATATATATATATATATATATATATATATATATATATATATATACATATGTATGTATGTGGGTGTGTTTTACAAGAACCCTGAGTATAGTAATTTAACGGTTGAAATTGAAATTAGATGCCATACAATGATTTGTTTGCTAATAAAAAATCAAATTGATAGTTAGTTAAAAATATCGGTCAATCGACTGTACATTTTGAATTATTTAATGAATAAAAAGAATATCTAAATTATTAAGTATCAAAAATCGATTCATGCTTAAAATTTTATTATATTAGTGAAAAATGATTTATACCTATACTGTACTATAAATAAGCTATTAATTTTTAATATGCATATTAAGATTTACAGTTTAATATTCAAAAATTAGCTGAAGATGAAAATAAAATAGAATTCTTTTCGTTTTTTATCAAGATATTACATTTTTAATACCATTATTTCTAAGATTTATATTCATAGTATTTGAGTAACGATTTCTTTGTAAGAAAATAGTTACAGAGCAAAAATTACGTTAGTAAAAATCTAAAAAATATTTTTATAAAAAAACAAGGTTTATATATATTTTTTAAGATTAAACTATTTTTTTTATATTACTATTTTTCAACACTAATACATTTCTAACAATATCATAAAGAAGTAAGAAACTAGAATAGCTTTTATTACAAGTATTTTATTTTTTCTATAGAAACTTTTTTTATATTGATGAATAGTCAAAATGATTAAAGACGAATGCTAAAGGCAAAAATTTTGAATAACATGTTTGTTTTTCAACAATAATTTAATAACAGTTACTGTAACACTGACAACTAAAAAATAATGTGTTACCAGGAGGAATAAATGTCGTTTTAATTTATGATAGTATTTGCAGCATGACTAAGTAAATACAAACATATATACATACATAAATATATATATATATATATATATATATATATATATATATATATATATATAAATTATGTATACACATATGACTATACAATTTATACTCTTGTTGTTTTACAAATGGTTATATTAAAAAAATACATGAAAAAATAATAATGCTTACAAGACTGAATTTTAAATTGCATTTTGTGGTGAATGTTAACAGGTATGGAAGTTAGTTTAAAATTAAAATTAATTCTGAGATTTTCATCTTTAAAATATGATTGAAAATTATTCTAAAAAGGAAACGAAAAAAACAAAGAGAATTCGTATGTATTTAAGTATGATAAATGCGACAAGTTGTGATTATTTTAAAAATAATTAAATTTCAAATTTGTTTTTTTTTAATATCAACTAGAGTTTATGAATTATATTAAATAGAAAAATGTGTTTATATTTTTTATATAATAAACTGTTATTTGGTAATCGTGACAATGGTTCCATTAATTAAACCGACTTGTTTATTATTCATGAAATATTGATTAAAAACGATCGAAATTTTAATTAAACTTTTATATAACCATGCATTCAAATATAATAAACAAATATGAAACTATCAAAAAAAAAAAAACCCTCAATTACAGACTTTCACCGTACCACACAATGAGCAATATGGAAATTCAATTAAAATAGATCGTATAACCCAGTGAATATGAAATTTCTTCTCACAATTGGTAATTGTTAGCTCTGATGCGAACAATGCCGCAGAGATGATTTGATATGGATATGTGAATTGTATATGTACACGTGGGCCGACAGGCGGACGCATTTATATACACGTGCGCATTAACACGTGTTTTTCGACGAGTAGGTGAATTACAATTGATGTGTACGAATCGATTGAACTAAAAATAACACTAGTTTTTAATTAGTGACGCTTGTTGGATTTTTGTCGTTTAATTGAACGGTGTAGTTATAAACAAGCACTGTTTTATATTAATTAAAAAATACATAAAGATATTTTTTTATTATATGGTTAATTGCAAACTTTAAACATGAAACTTTAATAAACGTATCAATAACAATTATTGAATTAAATAATGAATATTTTTCGACTAAACGGCATTAAAACCAAAATTAACGATATTTCAATAGTGCAGAAGTAGGGCCACATGACATACGATGAAAAATTTCGAAAGATTATAACAGATTAAGCTCACTCAAATGAATATATTTTGAAATAAATAAACATTCTTACCTTCCATGACATAAACAATACTGCCCACATCCCCTTCTTTGATGATAAGACTCCCAGCAGCATACTGAACTGGATACATGCAATCGACTATTTCCCGAATTTGGGTCATTTCCAAATTTTTCATGAAATCATTATCGAGAATTGCTGCTTTGATCAATTCTCGAGAGCTGCAAAGAAAGTAGAAATTAAAATACTATAACACAAATATGAGGTTAGAAATAAATACAAATATAAAATAAATAAAAGTTGAAAAAATATGTTCCTATATAAATGATGATTTTATTTGATTTAGTAAATACTTAAAATAGTATAAATAAACAGAGAAATAATAAAACATTTATGTATAATATTAAATACATTGTACAACGTTGAAATATAAAATATTAAAAAATATAGGGTTTTTCAATAAGCGTTTCAGAAGTTTAAATGAAAATAAAATAAAAAGTATTTAATTAATTAGTTGTTTATTTTTTTTACTTTTAAGAATATTCTATGGCATTAATGATGAAATTCAATTTCATTCATATGACTATCACGACTTTGCTTGATATAGTGCATTCGTTTAGTCCAATTTTTAGTCACTGTTTCACATAATTGTGATCCAATTTCATAAATTATATGTTTAATATTTATTTTTAATGCTTGTGTTGTTTGTGGTTTATCAGGACAAACCAATAATTTCACATAACTCCACAGAAAATAATCCAATGAAGTTAGATCACACGATCTTGATGGTCAATTAATAGGTCGATTTCGTGAAATAATGGATTAATTAAACTTTTCTTTCAGTAAGTCTAACGAAATTTTTTACAATTTCTAATTGTTGAAGTGTTAAAAATTCCATAATAATTTGCCAAACTATACTGAGTTGAAATGTTAAAATGAGCTTAAAAAAATTCAAACATGTCTGCCAGCAGCTGTCAAAGTTCTGACATTTTTATTGGAAAATACTATATATCCAATCTCTCTCTCTCTCTCTCTCTCTCTCTCTCTATATATATATATATATATATATATATATATATATATATATATAGTAAAAATTCTTTTCGAGATATAATTTTATTTTTGGTTGAATACAAATTTCACAACTTTTAAATATATAGGGAGTTCTATCAGAAGTGTACACTTATCGTTCACTCAAAAGATGAGTTTTATTTAAAAATTAAGTTGTGCGTACCTGATGGGACACCTATATATATATATATATATATATATATATATATATATATATATAACAAGGTCGTTTGATAAGTATGGTAAAAAAGTAAGAAAAACTAAATTGAAAAATTTAATTAAATTAAACAACAAATACATTTACCATACTTATCAAACGACTCTCGTGTATATATATATATATATATATTTATTCTTTGTCAACCCGACTGGTCAATGTAAGAGCAAGTACTAGTGATTGGTAATATTTAGTGAGATTTTCCCCCACAGTTGATGTAGGGTAATTCAAATGAGACTGAAGGGTTTAGACATATATTTACATGCTTACTATCATTTACTATTCTTTACTATCCTATGGTTTTATTTAGGGCATCCTATATTAGCTAGTATATATATATATATATATATATATATATATATATATATATATATATATATATATATATATATATCATCACACTTCATAAAGCTCATATGAATTCACTACTGGACGAAAGCCTCAATGAATGCTACCATTCACTGGTATTTGGTCATATTCACCAAGCTGAACAGGCGGATTGGTGAAGACTATTTATTCGGGGTTTATATATATATATATATATATATATATATATATATATATATATATATATATATATCATATCAATTGACTACTACATTTGGGTTTAATCTCCAGGCGGATTGGTGAAGATTATATATATATATATACTCCTTTATATATATATATATATATATATATATATATATATAGCGTCATCCAAATGTGACGCCTACATTTGTGTTTTATTAAAAAGAAATATGTGTATAGTTTATTTTTATTAATCCACAAATCTAGGAGTCACAGTTGGATGATTATATATATATATATATATATATATATATATATATATATAAAGTGTTAAAACTGATTAAAAAAAATATATAAAATGACTGTAAAAATATCATGAAGGATTTATTGTTTGAAAATAAAGGTATTTTTTATAATATTTCAAATAAAAAAATTAAAATAGGTACGTTATGATAAAATAATGTCAAAAATAAAAAATACTGAAGGAAAATAAGATCATTTCATTTCATTGATGATCTTATAAAGCTTATAGATAGTGACGAAAATATAAAATTTGAAATTGTTATAATAATAGTAACAAATTATATACATGCATACACAAACACACAGTTTTATATATATATATATATATATATATATATATATATATATTTGTATGTATGTATGTGTTTGTGTAAATAAACATTTTATCCGAGTTCATTAATAGTCAAAATAAAACAAATCATATACAATAAACAAAAAATAATAATACATAACAGACAGACATTAGCGATGAAGAGATGTCAAAACATTAAACAATATGTCAAAACTGAACAAGCTGCATCTGCTTTTGTACTTCGTCTATCGTGAATTGTATTTTTTTTATAATTTGGCACGACTTACATTTTAGTCATACGGTATTTTTTCGGCTTTCGTATCGTATTCCTCTTTCTCAATTTAAACAATGCTGTAATCGATGACGGCTTGAGTAAAGAATTGAATTTAGGTTGTAAAGAACGAGTTAGAATAGTCTTACTCATCGTAAATATTGTTTTATCAATGCACACCGCGATGTTGTTTTTGAAACATTTCATTCGACCCATCGTGGAATTAGTCGAGTGACATATTGATTCGTACATAAAATGAATCGAAAACATGATGAACGAGATTCAAGACATGCACGCGACCCAGAAACATAATGAATTTAAGTGAAAAAAGTCTTATGTTTATACACTGATAATGCCATTTTTGCACTTGAACAACACATTTTTTTTATACTAAAATTTGAAACAGTAGTAGTTTTTACATTGACAAATTGTCAAGGCTAATATTATTAATAACTTATACACACACTTATATATATATATATATATAATGTTTTTTTAAGGGTGATAGAACTTTAAATTGAATCCTGATTGAAAGTTCTATCAAACCTAAAAAAAAAACACATTTTATATATAAATACATGTGTGTATGTATATATAAAAGTATGATAAAGGTTTTCTTAGATTAGATAGAACTTTCAATAAGGATTCAATTTAAAATTCTATCATACTTAGAAAAACACCAATATATATATATAATTATTGAAGATACAACGCTGATCAAAATCTTTACTAAATTCATCGATTTACCTTTTTATTTGAATTTTCAGTCTATCCATTTTTTTTAAAATCAAAGACCTTTGAGATGTTACACATGACAAATCTTTTATAAAAAAGTTAAATAGAGAAATATGGGTGCATAAGTGGAACTAAATAATATAAATTTAATCATTTCTCATCTTACCCATTTCATCATCATTTAAAATATAAAATCATTTCAATGTATTCATATTATCAAATTTAAACCGTATTTTACAATGTTATATCAATTTAACACAAATGAATTTTCACCCCCAGCAGCACAATATGTTATACGAGGGTCGTTTGATCAGTATGGTAAATTTATTTATTGTTTAATTTAATTAATTAATTAATTTAATTAAATTTTTCAATTTAGTTTTTCTTACTTTTTTACCATACTTATCAAACGACCCTTGTAGTGTTCAATAATCACTCATTGTTCACTTTGTTGTTTATAATAATAATGGGTTAAAGTGTATATTTCCATGTAATAAATAATTATTGATCATTTTATAACAAATTGTGGTATTGGGGGTGAAAATTCATTTGTGTTAAAGTGAATTTGCCACAGTTCCAAAATAAACAGTATACTATTTTACTATTGATAAAAATATGTTTAATTAAACAGAAAAATAGTTTCGTTTTCTTTTTTTAAAAAAATAAACTTTTTGACTAGGCTATCATTTTTTTACATTAATATTTTCAAGGTTGTATTCTATATTGATTCCACACGAGATCATTATATTAAGAAATATTAAATAAGACAGGATATTTCTTCTTGGAGATATCCATATTTATTTTAAAAGAAATTCTTGATTTAATAAAATAAGGCTCTGACGATGATGGCGTCGCCATCGAAATGCATCAGTCGATATAATTATAGATTACATAATTATAAATAATAAGTGAATAATAAGTGATTATTGAACACTTTAAATTAGTGTGGTGTTGGAGTTAAAATTTATTTGTGGAAAGGTATAACTGAGAATAAACAGCAACGTATTTCAATTCAAATAACAATAACTCGTTTATAAAAATGAAATTCAATACTAAAATTTGTTTCATTAACATGATTAACTCAAAAAAGCATTTCGTTCATTTATTATATCTGTCTACTTTCTCACGTTTTTTTATATTCTTATTTATTTTCATTATTAGATTAAATACTGATATTTAACAATTTGTGTTTTATCATAAATAAAAAAAAATCGTAATACATGTTATCGTTCATCAGGTTTAATTTTAGAAAAGGTGTACTAGTACATCAGATATCAGGTTTAATTTTTGGAAAGATGTAGTCTGTGGTATCATTCATGAAATTGTTTAAAATTAAAAAATAAGAAAATGAAGGATTCTGATATTCTCTTTTTGTCATATATCTTGTTTACACACACTTAAATTTTTAATATTTATATATTTTTTAATCGTTTTTGTATTTAAAATTTATTTCCATTGATTATTTGTGTTTATATAAAAAAATATAATATTGAGTAACAATGAATTTTCCTTAACTGTTTTAGTATTTAGTGTTTATTTTTTCCTGCTTATATAATAAAAAATATAAAGATTTAATATATATATCGAAATATATTTACGTTGAAACGATTTATTCTTGGAAATTTCAAACGTTGATATTTGCTGTTTATGAAATTTTACGAAATGAATAATGTGAAAAACCCTAAAACTCATTAAAAGACAAAGTTGGCAGATGCTCCAGAAGTCAACGTGTGTATACAATTTAGTAAAGAGACTATGTCAAGGCGAACTAAAGTAATAAATAACAACAAGGAGTCCAGATTTAATATGTACAACTCACATTTCTATTTTTAAGTATCATTCACAATTTGAAAAATAGAATAGATATAAATAAATAAAGACATTTTCTTGACAGTTATGTTACAGAAAAATCAATTTTGTTTGAACTATTTTAAAATAGTGTTGGTGTTGAATTTCAGTATGACACTAGTTCTTTTTAATAGAAATGAGTATGTTGGAGTTAAAGAATTGAATTTATCATATAATTGTTAGTAAGTCTTTAGTTATTTTATTATACAAAAACAAAAATAAAATAGAATGTCATAACAGAAATATGAATGATCTTGACATTTCGAAAAATTTATTAATTCATTTCTAAAATATATCTTTTTTTTGATGCACATTGCGCTTTATTAACTTATCGGTTATATAAATGTCATAACGGTTAATTGGCTTTATTAAAGATATTTAAATTATATATATAATGATTTCGTACTGTTTGAATTGACATTTTAATGTGAATGTCACAGTTTGGTACATATTTAAAATAAATGATCATTGATCTTAAATACGGTATTGTAGTGAGTGCATCGTGGTTAAATATTGCAGACAAGTGATGTAATTATGCAGTGAGTAAGGTGTCCTTGGAAATGAAACGATGAACGGAAGATGAATTTCATCAGGAAAACACGTCACGTCGAAGTAGATTGCAGTCTCTTCATGAAAAACTGAATGTTAAGTAGTAAATGTCAGTTGTTCAAACATACAAGTCTAAATAATTGATTGAGAAGTTGGTTTCCGTATAACTAGCACGTGTGCGATTGATTTTTTTTTTTTTTGAAAAAAGCGAATGTTAAAAATAATCATCGATTGATCGTTTCTGGTATTCGTTTTTGTATTTTTTTAAATATATTTTTTCTTTACATTATCAATGTTTGTGTTTTTATAATTAATGACATTCGTTTTGAAAAATACTAGTTATTATTTAGAAAAAGTTTATTTTTTTTTCATGTACCAAAATCAACTCACAGAATGAGTCACGTACGCTTATATAAATAATTCATGACATGTGTTGTATCATACGCAAAATCTCGCAAGATTTATTCTGAAAGTGGTTGTTAATTACAGGATGATCTGATATATTCATTTAAATATTTATTATTTTGTAATGAACGAATTTTGCAGGATATATAAACTTTTCTTTAGATTACATCAAAAACATATACACGGATTTTTTCATTCCTGCTCTAAATTATATAAAAAAAATACAGACATTCTATTTTCAACACAATTTATATACATTTTAGTGTTTATTTTAAAACGCGAATAATATACAAAGATAATCAAAGCAGTATAAATCTCGCAGTTTAATACATAAATATTTTAATTTTTCTAATAAGATCTGTGTACATAAACTGACCGACGGTTATAAAATCCACCACAACGGATCATTCCAAGCGCATATAATAAATACGTCTGTATGTGTACGTCTCGACATTTAATAGTGTTTGAGTACCTGTTTTGTCTGCCACGAAATGTCATCATTTCGTTAGAAATATGTCGATGCCAAAAATAAACTATATGTGTGTTGTTCGCCCACGCTTACTTCACAATAATTATTATGGAACGGGCTTCAATGCGGGGGTGAAAGGATGTATTTATTTACGTGACGTCATCCCAGTTTCCGGTTACACTAATGTTAATAAAGTGTGCTAAAAATATTAAATTAAAAGATCGACATACATACATTACATAATAATATGGGTTTTATATTTATATAGAATGGATGCAAGTCAGTCGTGAATTGAAATATGATCGCTGTTTAATGTATTGAATTGTATGTATATGTCGAAGGTTCAAATAAACCATACGAGAATCTTACTATTGACCTAAATAGATGTTCAAAAGTTGGTGAATGATTGGATTCAGAGGAGCGTTGATATCTAATAATAAATATCATTATAAATATTATGGTCTATATTTCTTTTTATAAATCTCTTTAATTTAGTTTTTCTTTCAACTGAGCACTATGGTTACTATTGGGGAAAAAAACATACAAAATGAACCTTAAGTATACAAATAGTTTCAATGTTTTTAATTAACATATATATTATTGAGGTGATGAAAAGGATTTTTCTGTATTATCCATGTCAGACAAAATGACTATATAATACCCTTATTGAATTGTGATGATAGTAATCAAAAAAAAAATCAAAAATAAATATATATAAATAGAAAGGCAATCATAATTGGTCACTTTGTTATTTTAGAAACCGATTATATTTCTATTAAAATAATTTAAAATCTAAAATTTGAAATACAGGATTTTCCAATAAGCACTTCAGAAGTTTAAATGAAAATAAAATAAAAAGTATTTAATTAATTAGTTGTTTATTTTTTTTACTTTTAAGAATATTCTATGGCATTAATGATGGAACACAATTTCACTCACATGAGCATCATAATTTTGTTTAACATAGTGCATTCGTTTAGTCCAATTTGTTGTCACTCTTTCACATAATTGTGGTCTAATTTCATGAATTACACGTTCAATGTTTATTTTTAATGCTTCTGTTGTTTGTGGTTTATCAGCATTAACCAATGATTTCACATAATCCCATAGAAAATAATCCAATGAAGTTAGATCATATTGATCTTGGTGACCATTTTGTGAAATAATGGACTCATTAAACATTTGTTTCAAAAAGTCTATTGACACTTATTACAATTTCTAAATATTGTTGAAGTGTTAAACGTTCTATGAGTTGAAATGTCAAAATGAACTAAAAATAATTCAAACATGGCTGACATCAGCTGTCAAAGTTTTGACATTGTTATTGGAAAATACTATATAATTTTTGCATCACTCAGTAACAATCTGATAACATGTGTATTTTTCGGACACAGGGTGTGTATAAATTATTTTCTTCTAAACAATTTTTTTCGAAGTAATTATCATTGAAAAAAACTGGCAATGCCAATTAGTTAAATTACTAGCACGCCTTTATTGAAGTCCATCGATACGAATCTATCTCGAAACTATCTATCCGGTCGACGAATTTCAATTTCAGTACCGACCGAGCGATTTAAAATATTTGTCGAGTACATCACCGCATCTTATATGAAAAATACGGCAGTGGGAGGCGATAATGGGTGAAGTGATTTTATATTCCTTTACTGTACGTTCAACATCAGATTCCATCTACGATATGATAATCGCAAAAGTGTACGCTGTATAATTGAATGACCTTGTGTATCACGTGTTACTATTATTATACCATTTCTAATGGATTCAGTGAGTGATTTTTAAAATAGATACAAACAGCGTATGGAGCGCGAGAGAGCTACTGTGATCCACAAAAATCCAATCCGACAATAAACCTGCTGCTCGGACGTCGTTGACCGTCACGGTTGACCTTGACCGAAACGGCCCATGGTATTCGTTTCTTTCGAACCACAATTGTTTGATAAAATAAAAAGTACGACGGATCGAAAAAAGATTGAAAAAAATCACGAACGAAGAGAGTGTGTGTGCGAGCGAGAGTCTGTCCGCTGCGTACGACAATGGATGAAAGAAATCGCAATCATGCAAATACCGTACGCCACGCGCCCTCATCTCGATAGTATCTAATTATGTTTCGGTCCATTATCCACATACATACAATAATTATCAGTCCGTTTGGGTGTTTAATAATAGATGGTTTTATCGCCACCACCGCCACGCGCTGCCGCACTTTCTAAAATTGCGATTCGGTGCACAATTGACGTTTTGCGAAATTTCGTCTATGGGCGGTGTATAATCCCTTTAGGCGTCCCAAATATAGATTGTGTTAGCTTTTTATGGATTTTGGGTACGTCGGTTTCTCTTTACGTTACGTAACGCAACGCGAGCATGTATTATTTGTCTTGGGTATTTATGTCGCATGTATTCTTTTTGGATATGCTGTAGGTGGTCGATTGTAGACATTTTGTCAATGATCGAATGTGGAAAAGTCATTAACGGAAACGAGGGAACTGACACGCGAATAAATGAATGCGTTGGTTGATTTCATATAAAAAAATCATTATACGAATTGGAATAGTTCGTTTGAAAAGTTAATCTGAAAGTTACTTAATGATAATTATGATTCGAAGGACAGTAGGACTGTTTTTTTTTATAATGAAATCTATTTCACATTCTAAAATAGTAAAATCGACGCACTTTCAAACTTTCCGAAAAGGAAAATCTGATAAAATAATTATTATATAATAGACATTATTAAAAAAAATTTTTAAAGAGTTAATTCGGAATCAAACACTAGATTTAAAATGTTTAGTTTTTTATTGCAACTCTAAATTTGTGGTATTTTTCTTCAAGAAAAGACCTTGTAAGAAATCAAATAAAAAGAAAAATAAACACAGTCAGTTCTAAGATAAATAATATAACTGAAAAAAATATTATAAATATTAATAAAATTACACAAAAGATTTTGTAGAGAAATTTACAGTGTAATAAATGCATCGTTTAACGACACTTTCTTCAGTAAATCAGATAAAAAGAAGTGACGATAAGTTATTTTAAAAGTCGTATGATGAATAGTTAGTGGTTTTATTAAATTTTTATGACTGTACATACAGTTGTATAAACGACGAAGATCTTTAACATATCTAACTTTTAGTTTAATTGGAAATATGCCAAACTGTTTTGAAGGACGTCTTACTATTTATTAGCTATAATATTACAAGTCTATACAATCAAAGAACTGAAAATGTCTTTAGACTACTGAGAGATATGTATTTTATTAATAATAAAAAAAATATTTATTTTATTTATCATAAAAATAGATTTGGTATCAAATAATGTTATTAGTATAGAACTGTAAAATATATATTTTTTAAATAATAAATAGATTTAGATTTTTATAAAATACATAGAAGTTTACTACGTTTGTATTTATTAATTTAATTATTTTTATCATTAGAATCAAATACTAATAAATATAAAGTTTATATAATTAATATATGCTTCAATGTAGCCAATTATTGTAATAACATAAATTATGTATTATTCCTGTTATTAACATTTTTCTATATATTTATGTATTTCATGATAATAGAAATTTTCTTGATATAAAAATTCAATATAAAATTATATCGTTATATAAAATATAATAAGAATACATAAACACGCGAAATTCATTAAGATCATTATTTCAATTTCTTCGAATCAAATCGAATTATTTTATGCGTTTTTTTTTTGTTACGAATGATTTATTTTATTACGAATTATTTGAAAAATAATTTGAAATCAATTACTTACATATATCAGAAAAATTAAAAAGAATAATCTATTTGGAAAAAACATAACCTTACTTTTAATTAAACGTTTTAAAATAATAACTCAGAATTTTAAAATTCCTAAGGTAATTTTTTTAATAAAGTTGATGAAGTTTATACTCCATCATCATGATAAGTAAGAACTTGGTTATTATATATATATATATATATATATATATATATATATATATATATATATATATATATATAATTATTTACTGAATATTAATAGTATCATTTATTAAATATATATTGAGTGAAATATATTTTAGAACGTTTCAAAATACTAATATCACGAATTTAATTTATAGAAAATATTTCAAGACACTATTTCTCCATAAATCTTAAGAAGAAACTTAAGCAGTCAAGTTACAAATTGAATGCAGACGTCTTCCTCTCGAACGTAAATAAAACGCATGTTAATTATTGAACAAATTAAAGACGTACTAAACGCACATGTTCAGTGGTATAATTGTACATATATAATTTATGATTATGTCGTTCGAAAGTGAACACTGTTTATTGGTAAAGCACATGTTACTGTTTCGAGGCCCGTTGAATATAGCCAGGACCGGCTGAACATACATTCTATAATATCACTGCACATTATAACACTCGAACACTTGATTTATGAGCCATGTTGTTAATCAACGCTGATAACATAAAATCTTAACTTGAAGTATAAATTTATATTACAATACATATTGATCTAAATTTGGATTTTTTTCTAAATGTTATTGAGATTGAAACTGATATCGTTCTTGTTTTATTAAGAATGAGAGATGACGTAAGTTACAAAGCTAGATTTGAGCTCATGTTTCGTTAGTGTAACAAGATATTTGGATATAAGTGCACTTTTATGATTTTAGAAACTATTTTTCAATTTATAATTCAAATACGTATATGGTCATCCAAATGTGACGCCTAGATTTGTGTTTTATTAAAAAGAAATATTTAGGGAAACATGTGTATAGTTTCTTTTTTAATAAAACACACATCTAGGCGTCACATTTAGATGACCTTATACTTTTTTAAAAAAAATTATAAATTGATAGTTGTAAAATTATTTTCGTTCATCATTATAAATCGATTTTAAGTAAATTAAGTTGGTGTAATGTATTATGTGATTCAATAATATAAATTAGATTTATAATTAAATACAAATATGTAATAAATCATGATTTAAGAATTATTTTTTAAAGTAAAAAAATTCAGTGTATCAAATATGAATGATCGAAGAGAAAATACAATAAAGTTTGTGGAATATTTTTAATATTTGTCCTCGATAAAAAAATTACACAAATAAAATATAATATACAATATAATCAACAAAAAATTGTAGTAAATTATACAATTTGAATAACGTTGAATACTCGAAGAGAATAATAGAATAGAATAATGACTATACACTGATATGAAAAACAATTTTAATAATGTGTATGACTTTTATACTTTCAATTAGTTTTGTTTGTATTTCATTTAAAATGTTAGTAATGTAGTCTATAAATAGAATATTTATTTTTATATTTGGTAGCTTGATTTATATGGATTAATGATTTTGAAGGAAGTGTGGATTATTTTTTAACACACTAATTGATCACAGAATTGTTTAAATATTTTTCTTTTAAAAGTAGTAATAGAAGTAAATGAATTTTGTAATGCAGTGCTTTAATGATAATGGATGATCGTTAAAATGTACAATAGTTAATAAAATAAACATCGTGTGTGCAAAAGTAAATTTATAAGAAAAAAGTGGAACGCTCTCCGACCAAATTCCATGCAATGTGGTTGATAAAAATGTTAAACAGTTTATTACCTGGCGGATTTGGGAATCTTAACGATCTGTAATTCTCCATTGGCGTCATGAATCTGCGACAGTGGTTCCGCACTGATTGCCTGTCTCTTAATTCTAGGCTCAGCGCTAAGGGATAACACTCGTGTATTCTCAACACCTGGACACGACGTGAACCAAACAGCCGAATCCAACACACAGTTACATTTGTGCGATTGTAACTGATGTTGTTGGGTGCTGCTGATGATCTTCTGCGTCAACGGCTTGACCACTTGTCGAAATTTATCGATTTCGTTCTTGAGATGCCGCACGAGAGCATCCTTTTCGTCGAGTTCACGTTCCAGATACATGATCCGCTCCTCGCGTTCGCGGAGCAGCTGCCGAAGTTGCGTCATCGAATCCATGTTTTCGTGGTATCCACTTCCGCCGCTTCCGCCACCTCCGCTGCCCGGTGGATGCGTAGCCGTGCGACGTTTTTGCACCAATTGGTTGAATGTGTTGAAGTAATTCATCAAGGTATCGAAACAAACTGCACGTGTGGCTTAAGCTCGAGATTGACGAATCATTTGGATTCGTTTTATTTGCACTCAATCGAATGACACGAACGATTATCGAGACGATGATGTATGATCTAACACTTTTAATATGGTATAATCTTTTTATTGTCCATAGAGATATCGACGAAACCGGTTTCAAGTGTTCAACTCTTCACCGTCGGTTTTATTCAAATTATTTTTATAGATAAATATCGATTCGTTTTTTCATACATGTATATAAATATTTAATAATGTTAATGAATCAAACTCGTTCACTTATTATTTGTGTAACGTGTTCAAAACTGAAATTAATTGATTGACGTTTCGATTGTGGTCACTGATATTAATGTACTTTTTGTGGTGTAGCGCTGATAAGAAAAAATACATATAAAATATTTAGTATTTACTATTTGTGATATCCAAGGTCGGTCTAAAAATAAACCAGTGGAAGGAAATCAACGCACGTTTCGGTTATTGTTTGAATTTTAACGATCGACACGTCTAATTAAGAAATATTTGTAACATTCATTTTTGTGATTTTATGAAGATTTGTCGTTTTAATTTATGATTGAATTATTACTGTTGGAAATGTTTTATTTTCTGAAGACCACCTGAATAATATCAATCTATGATTAGAGACTAAAAAATTATAACCAAATAAATTAAGATGATAACATTTAAATTTTTATTTTTAAAAAAATAATTTAACTATATCAAATAAAATAATGGTACAATCAATTAATGTACACATAGATTGTATAGTTCATGAATGTTTAAAATAACTATATTGTTAATTTCAAATATAACTAAAAATTCATAAATTATTGAAACTACTGAATAAAAATGTAGATGTTACTATTTGTTTATTTTTATTTTAAACTTTTGTATATTTTTTATCATAAATAATGGTTTACAGGAATTTGAAGAATATAAAAATACTTTTTTCAAAAATAGTTTGTTGAAATAGCACGGAATTATTGTTGTTTTTCAAAGTAGTATCTCTACATTTTTATTTTATATATATATATATATATATACTGAATTATTTTATTCCAGTCAATTCTTTTTCTTGGTATAAGAGTTAACCTTGTGAATATATTTTTTCACTTCGTCATTATTTGCAAAATGCTTCCCACACGTTTCTTTCGAAAGTTTAAACAAGTGTAAAAGGTACGATAATAAATATGAACAGAAAACTGGATGAAGTAGTATCTTTTAAATCAAATATTATCAGAAAAAATATTTAATTTTCTTATTAACAAATTAGTTAACGTCGACGACCAACAAAAATAATTTAATTTTGTAAAAAATGTAATTTTTAATTAACAGATGATTGCATTCATTAGAAAATTATAAAAATGACTCAAAAATGTCTAAACAATCTTATCTTTTTTATATCTATACTAACAACTATACACTTTTTTGAGGTTTTAAAGAAGTATTTTTAAAATAGTTTAGTGGTAAAAAATACACGTGCGTCTAGAGGCACAGGGTTGATGATCTTCAATGTAGATAATTAGAGTATTTTACATCAAAAAAACTTTTTTTTAAAAAATGAACATACAGAAACAGTGCTGTTCCGAGTTATAGCCAGATTTTTGTTTTGAATTTAAAATCGTAAACAGAAGTTGTATAAAGTTTCATGAGAAAATAATTTTATAAGACGTATGTTTTAAACATAAAATTAAAATATACAGTATTTACTGAAAATATTAAAATATATTTATTACTAGAATATAGAATGCACTGAATGTGTAAATATAAATGTTTGAAAAACTATATAAAATTAGATTTTATGATTTTTCAATAAACTAAAATTTATTACATTTTCATTTGTATATATTGAAAAAAATGTATATTACATCAAATATAAATTATAAACAAACTGACAGCGAACACTTATTACTCATTACATACTTTATTATGAAGTATTTGAAATGTATGGAAACTTTAAATCGTTTTACATTAAGTGAATTTGAGTTTTCGCAGTAGAAGACGAATGACCTATAATTGTTTCTAGAATTGTACGCTTCAAGTGTTTGTATTCATAATACGAATATCGTAAATTAAAAACAATCAATCATACTATTTTAAAACAAAGTGCAGACATATTTCTTCAAACATATTCTAAATCTGTCTACTTTAATCACACATGTCTAGGATACGATTTCAAAACAGTGTGAATAATGTTTTAAAACCGTTTGCGGTAGTTGTTTAGATAATTTATTACATGGAAAAACAATTTTATCAATTTTATCACTATTATACAGTATTGTAATATAATGTATTTTATAACACAGTTGTACATCCGTACGCATTTTTTAATAACTGCATAAATTGTTAAAATAGTAATTGTGGTTAAAATGCGATGTTTTATACCGCAATCATCCGGGCTGATATATATTTCTTTTTTGAAGAAATTTTCGAAACATCGATAACAAAAATAGAACGCCATTAATAAAATATATTCTCTAAGGCATATTTCAAAATAACAATTTTACAGATTTGTCAATGACCATATATTTTCATTATACACAAAAGGTTAATAATGAAGCAATAGATATTTCGATTAATATAGGTTTCTTTATTAATTAAAAGAAATTAACAAACATAACTATTAAAAACTAATGAAATTTCCCACAAGATGTTATATAAATATAACTGTATATATTTATAGACAGTAAATTAATAAGACTACGTTTATATATTAATCTTTTGGTATTTTTTCAATAATTGTATCCTCAATTCGCCATACTAATCGGCCTAAATTTCTTTAAACAAACATACGAAATGTTTAGAATGTTTCTCTTCTATCATTGTATAGTAAAATAGACACATTAAAATATTTATTACACGGGTAATAAATATCTGGTAATATTTAAGTCAGTGTGTTTATGTGTACAATTTAATAGATGCGCGGAAGGAAACTAATTTGAATATTTTAAGTCAATTAAAAAACATATTCATTTTATATGCCACAAGTGCAGAATACTCGGTCTGTGTTTTTAATTATAATTGTGGCTATTCAATAAATCATGGCGCAACACTCATTTACATGCATATATATATATATATATATATATATATATATATATATATATATATATATATATATATATATATAAAAGATAGAAATCAAGAAAATTATAAAAAAATAATTAACACGATTGGCTAAAGATTAGTGTGTAACGAATTTGAATATAGATTTATAAATATTGTTTAATAAAAAAAATATGTCGAAATATTAATTACAATATCTTCGATCTTAACAGTGCTTAAAATAATATGTAAAATGCTTACAGATACACACATACATACATACATACATACATACATATATATATATATATATATTCATATGTATGTATGCATGTTTTTAATACAGAATATAAAAGATATAAATGTTAAATAATAATAAAACATTGACTAAAAATACAAGAAATTTTAAACAGAAATAGAAAAAATTTTAAGGTAAAAACTTAGAAAATATTTCTATGCTCAAAATATGTTTACAGATTTTTTTAAAAAAAATATGATATATTAATTATATTAGTAGTCAATTATAAAAAAACCAAAAGTCTGAATGTAAAAATATATGCACTTGTGAAAATACTGACTGGAAATAGTAATTTTAAATCGAAGCAAAAAAAATGTTAAATGTTGAAGTTCATTTATAAAAAAAATTCTTCTGATTTTATAGTAGCATTTTCTTGGATTTTTTTTGAACAAATAGATGTTATTTTAACATAAAATAATTACATTATATATATATATATATATATATATATATATATATATATATATGTATATTTATATACGAGAAATTATAAATGCATATATAAAAAAATTCGGCCAAATAAAATTTTAAATTATACACATAAAAAAAATAATGAACACAAACAGTTCAACACAAATAAATTATTACCCCCAATACAACAATATGTTATAAAGTGTTCAAAAATTATTTATTGTTCACTTTGTTGTTTAAACCAAAAAAGCTTTTTTATAACAAAATATTGATGATGATAGCATCGCCATCGAAATGCATGTTATTGTTATAAACAACAACGTGAACATTAAGTGATTATTTAACACTTTATAACATATTGTGGTATTAGGGATGATAATTCATTTATGCTAAACTGAATTTGCCACTATTCAAAAACAAATAGTCACAAACATTTAAAATATCAGATTTTACAAGTGTCTAATAATCTATTATTATTTATTTTTTATTTAATGACAATGCTATTGTCTTTTAATGAAATGTCATAATACTTGGAAATGATTTATGTATTAAAACTGAATTAGACCCAATACTCAATTAATTATTAAAATTTACTACAATTTTAATCAAAAAATTTGGTAGTGCAGAAAATAAAAAAAAATATACTTTTTTTATAAATAAAGTACTTTGTAGGTTAATTTTAATATTAGAAAAAATAATACATTTTAAAATCACATTTTAGTAGTAATTATATCAAATGGAATATTCTATTCAATGCTTTGTTGTACTTTTTTTTTAAAAAAAACTAACAAATTATCTACAAAACAATACTTTTGGAACAAAATCCTCAATAATTGTAATTTAAATTAGATTTTATTTAACGCTATCTAATTTGATCATTTAACGCTTGGATTCAAGAAACATCCTGTGATATAAATGAGATATGTATAAATATATAAATACATACACACACACTCATATATATATATATATATATATATATATATATATATATATATATATATCTTTTATATTAAAAACAATGGAAAATAAATTTAAAAATTCTTGGCATAATAAGTAACGTATGTAAAAATAAATAATCAGGTATACCTCATAGCTAAATGCAACAAATAAAAAAGGTTGATTTACCAATACAAAATATTTGTAAAGTGAGATCATTGTGGTTAAACTATGAACTGTTTCTATGAACAAGAATGCTATTTCTTTCATTTCTTATATTTTGTTCATTCATTTGGTGTAATCGCCCTAGGAAAAAACTATAATTAACTATGATTGATATGACGTAAGAGATAATTAAAAATATAAATAATAGAAAAAAATATATTACACCAATTACTATAAAAAACAAACATTTAATATAAATTACTTTACGAAAATGTATTTACTTTTATAATATTTGCAATAAATCAAATGTAAATTTTATTAACTAGGAATTACTTATTTTTCCAATAATAAGACATTTTAATTTTTATGACCATTTTTAATGTTCATTCAAATACATCATAAGTATACAATTTGCTATGAAAAGAAAGAGTTTTTTTTACTTAATTGTTAAATCAATGCAGCTGCAATGATGCAAACTTATAATTTTCTAAAAATAAATGCATGTGTTTTAAATTCATTTATGTTTTATGTAAACACATATAAGAGTAGTTATGTACCAAATAAAAAAACATATCATGTCAATCATAAAACAGAAGGTCGCACACAATATTTTCAATAGTCTTTTACGAGTAAATTCATTATAAATAACATAGATATGTTGTGATTAAATGAAATTTCCAAGAAAAATGTAATGAACGAGCGTATTATTTGTCATTCTTAATAATGAAATAAATATGGGAGACAATCTTACTTTTGTCACATATGCATGTGCAACAACTGTAATTTATTTATAGGTTTTATAACAATTTTAATCTATAATTCAGGTCGGTGAATCCAAGGTAAACAAGCAATTATGGTCATACGTTTTCAGTATTCTTTTTTTCGATTGAAATTTATTATTTTTACACATTTATGTATTTACATATATATATATATATATATATAAGTTGATAATAGAAATATTTTTAACAAATGTGGTTCAGATAAGAGAGAAATGAAATAAATGAATTAAATAAAAAAATATTCTTATCTACCACAATAGAATTTATAGATTATAACGAATTTTTTAAAATATGATTGAATCTTAAGATAACAATATCAACAATAATAATAATAATGAAATGAATATTTAAAATTATCAATTAATGTTATTGTACAATATATTTGGCTATCGTGGTTAATTTATTTCTAAATAGGAATCGTTATTCTAAAACCACATAATATGACTAATTGATTTTTTATTGTCAGGTTGAAATATTGATTATATTTGATTATTTATTGTCATGTTAAATTATTGATTTTTTTTTAATTTAAATATAATTTACAGTCAGTTCAAATGTAGAAAGGAAAAATTTTGTCCAATATTGTACATGAAATTCATTTGTAACGATAATTAAAAAGTGTAATTTTAATTAGTTTACTAATAAAACGAATAAGATAAGGTACTAAGATATTATTGAAATATAGTAAGATTTTATTAACTATAAGGTTGTTTTTTAAATACAAAATTTGTTCCTGGAAGATAATGACATTGTCATTATGATAGATATAAATAACTGGTGAACAGTAAATAATTACTAAATATTTTTTTTATAAAAAATCTTGTGAAATTAAAGTAATGATTCCTTTAAAAATAATTAATGATCATTTTCGAAATAACAATAATTCTTTACAATCGAGCAAAGTTCATCGAATTTAAAAAGTACAAAGATCATAATAACTTTATAAAAATGAATTACAAAGAAATAAAATTGGAATTACTTGAAATTTCATCTGAATTAAGATATAAATAGATTATAATAGACTATTTTAAAATATATACGTAAAAAAGGAAAAATTCAGAAAACATACCTTTTAATATATCAAGCAAAAAAAGGTCATCCAAATGAAACGCCTAGATTTGTGTTTTATTAAAAAGAAACTATACACATGTTTCTTTTTAATGAAACACAAATCTAGGCATCACTATGGATGACCCTAAACCTTAATCTACAATTGTATGTATATATATATATATATATATATATATATATAAAATGTAAAAAAAATATTAACATGGAATGTGAATTTAAAGTCAAGTGAATATTAATTACATATAGAAGTATTAATTATGTTGATAACATTTTATATAATGATATAAAAAGAACAATTTTTATTACAGTCAAGAATTTATCGACATTTTTAATTAGTTTCATTTGTAAATATTTTTTTTAAATAACAATGGATACTTGTCTACATTTATATGTAAATATATATCCTATATATATATATATATATATATATATATATATATATATATATATATATATATATATATATATATATATATATATATATATATATATATAATGTATATATTTGGTCTAATGTATTTATATTTCATTTTTACATCACGAACTAAAATATGTGTAACTGATTATTTTTATCGTTTTTTTTTTACTTTTTTTATTTGTATGAACTATTTATATATGTATATACTAATAGTTTATACAAATTTCAAATAATACTCCAAATACATATATATATATATATATATATATAATTAAAATTAATATTAAGGTAGAACTAATAACTTAATCTCAATAAAGAAGAAAATATATGACCTGTAGAATTTTCATCAGTCTTAAAAAATATTTTAAAAAAAAATTGTGTTAAAAATAAATAATACAGTCAAGTGGGAGTAATTATAAAATTCTAATAATGCAAAATCTTAAATTTTAAAATATCAAAGGAAGTAAATAAATAATCATAATATTTATATTTGCCTAATCAAAGATATAAATAAACATATATATCTTTTATTATAAAAGCTTTTTAATATTTTCATGTAGTATATAAATATATAAACATTTATAAATAAATCTATATTTTTATGGATCATAAAAATTTAAATTTCGAAGTAGTAAACATCTGAAACATTTAAAGTCCTTGTTTTAATTTAACCTAAATTTTAATAATTTTATAAAATGTTTAATGGACTCAAACGATTACCAAAAAAAAAACTTATTTTTGTATTTATTAACGCATCAATAGATTTGTTGATAAAATCGATGTTTATGTTGTTCGAACCTTCAAATAACCAAAAAACAGAGAATACGTGCAGTTGAATGCATGCTAAAATAAATAAGAGATAAAATGATTTTCTTAACCACTTTATGTCTGATATGAAAAACTATAGAAAAAAATAAACTAACTTCAAGGTTTTGTGGTTTTCAAATATCGCAGTAGAGATAAACAACCATTTATTTAATTCAAAAAATTTTAAAAAAATGTTATTCGATGTTTGATAACTGATATATTTTTTTGTGTAATTTCTTATTATACTTTTCATCACTTTAATGTTTAAAATAGTTTTATACATATTGAATTATTGTTTAGTTACTAAGGATAAATTTATATTCATATAAGAATTCTAATCTCAATTAGATTTATTTTTTATGACTATTTTTTTTATTTCCATTCTATCATTGTTGGAAAATAGACACGGAAAACCTTAGATATACATATGTTACAATATAATTTGTTTATAAATGATCATCCAAATGTGACGCCTAGATTTATGTTTTATTAAAGAAAAATATGAATAGTTTTTTTTTTAATAAAACACAAATCTAGGCGTTACATTTGGATGATACTATATAATTAATTTTGTTAACATTATTATTTATTAACAGAGTATAATTTTGTATAAGTTTTAATACATTTTTGTTTATTAAATTACCTGGCAGTTTGTAAAGGAGAAGGTGGTTTAAAAACTTTATACGAAAATATTTCAAAAACTATATATTGATTTTGGTATGAGAGGAATTTAATACAGAACTGAGTCTAAAACTCTACTTCTCTGTCTTGTTATTTTATTTGTAAGATTCAATATTTTATTGATTTCAATATTTGGTTATTAAACTTGTTTCAGTTCTATCTATAGTTTTATGTCTCTATATATGTAAATAATAAAACTGAAAATACGATTCCACGAAGTACTTTTTCTTTATAAGAAAAATATTTTTCTTTGAAAAAAAAGTATTACATTTTTTCAAATAAAATAATATTTAGAGATGTGATTAATGGAAACTTTGAAATTATAAATGCAACATATGAAAATATATTTTTTAGAAATAAAACAATTTCATTGTTGTTAAAAATTCCCAATTGTCAAATACTTAGAATTCAGACATTTGATATTAGTTACAGAGAAATAATTATCAGTACAAAAAACTGCAAATTACACAAACGGTTCATTATAAAAACGTCAGTGCTAAATAAAAATCTTGTATTTTTAATATAATAAAAATTATCATTAATACTAATTGTAATAAACTTAATTTTGAACATCTGCTTAGAAGAAATATCACATAAAGACATTTTATGAAATAAGTTTCAAGTTTTTTTTTAAAAAATAAACAGAAGTTTATTAGTGTTTTTATTTGCGGTTTGAATACATACATACACACACATATATATATATATATATATATATATATATATATATATATATATATACAAATGGTGAGAAAAATAACTCACATCAAATACAATAATCAATTAACATCGTTAAAAATTAATGTCTTGCTAATGTTTAGTTAAGGCAGTGTTTTCCTTCTTTTAAAAAAATAAATTTAAAGAGTTTTTAATTGCACTGTGTTTATTTTAAGTCACTGACGTCGAAATAAAATTATGTACGAAACAAAACGAATCTTTTATTTAATTATGTATTTTAAAATAGAAAGAAAAAACGAATTGGCATCATTGAAACGCATGCGAATCTAAACCGTTCAACTCGACTCGACAACTTTTTTAATTAATTACACGCTCTATAATGAATTGATTTTCAAACGGATTCCTTCACAATATGCAAATAACATCTTCCATTTCTGTCCTATAAAATATTACCTTATACAGGTAACGTAATGATTTTTGTTCGATCGCGTAATTAAATTACGTATTACATAAAAACAAACGCACCAGTTTTAGATCAGTAGGTCGTCGATCGCCACGATCTTGTCATAAAATTTACATTTAAGACAGGTCGTATGTTGTGAACGTTGACAGGTGGCAATAGAATATACTAGCCCATATATGTACTTGTATTTAAAAATGATGTAATCGAAGCGAGTATACTGAATCAATTGTACAAGGGGGCACATTTCGAATTTGTAAACAGAAATGTAACGATAGAAGATGTCTCGTACCACCATGGATTAACGATACTGGAAAAAAACTTTACACTAAATAAAAAGATTGGAATTAAATCGTTTTTGTATCGTTGGTAAATGTGCATTTAATTGGATTAGATATAAACTAATTAGTGGTTCTTGGAATTTATTCTTAATACTGTTTTTTTACTGTCTGAAGTGATTCGTTGTTGATCAGATTCTGTGCATATATAATTATTTTGAATAGTATTTTAGTTTCGTAAATTTTTAACATAATTTAACAATTTTATATATATATATATATATATATATATATATATATATATATATATATATAGACTGATAGATAGAAAAAAAGAGAGAAAATTTAAATATCTAAATAGCTTGCTTATGTAGTACAAAAGGAGACTATCGAAGGACAAGAGATAATAAAAACTCAGGATAAGAACCATAGTTAAATAGAAACTTTATCAGCGTAGAACGGAATAAAAAGACATTATAACGTTAAAACTGAAAAGTATTGAAATTACTTTTGAAAATGTTAAACTTGTTATAAAAGAAAAATATGAAATATTCTAATTTTATCAAAAAGAATTTTGTCTTACGATTAAAAATTGATTGAAAAATTTTTTCAGACATGAAACTTAGATTAACATAAAGATAGAAAAAAGTTATCAAGTAAAATTATTCATCACTTAACGAAACTTTTTTTTTATAACGTTACATCATTTGAATTTTAGTTTAAAAAGAAATTTCTTTCTAATTACTCCTCCTCTCTCTCTCTCTCTCTCTCTCTCTCTCTCTCTATATATATATATATATATATATATATATATATATATATATAAATTTCGAGTCTTAATATCAATTATCCTTTAAAAACAATTAACATTTCTTTTCTAATGAATTATAAACATGTTCTGTTTCAGAAACTCATTCATAAGAAAATTGGTTCATAGGTCAATTGAATATTTACCATCGGAATTAATATTAATTGTAGTACTTGTATTCTAAAGCGTTTATTCATTTTATAACTATTTGCATTGAAAATTATATTAAAGGATATAATCTTCACAAACAGATAGTAAAAAAATATGTAATATTCGTAATACAGCTACTTGAATGCGCTTAATAAAACAAAATATTTAATTAAAGTTCAGTGACTTCCCTAAATTCTTAAATTAGAGTGAAAGATTTTTTTTGTAACGATTTAAAAAATATAATCAAGTTTTGGGAATTTCTGAAAATACATTAATTTATTTCATATAAAGGAATATTTTGTAATTATTGAAATTTTGGCAATGTTTTATGTAAGTGAAGGTATTTATATCTTGAATATTTAATTTTGGGTGTATAGAGGTTCCAGTTTGTATAGATCTTTTCATTATTTCGTACATCTATGTTTATTTTTAATTATATATATATATATATATATATATATATATATATATATATATATATAGCTTTTTTTAAAAGCATAATAGAACTTTAAATTGAATCCTTAACGAAAATTCTATCAAAAATAAAAAAAAACATTTATATAAATATTTTTTAGGTTAGATAGAACTTTCGATAGGGATTTAATTTAAAGTTCTATCACGCTTTAAAAACATTATACATGTATATATATATATATATATATATATATATATATATATATATATATATATATATATATATATATAGGTGCATAATATAATTCTTAAATAAAATGGATCTTTTTTTGAGTGAACAATGAAATTTTTTTGAGTGATGATGAGTGTGCGCTCTTGATGCACACGCTATATAAATATAAATAGAGAGAGAGAAAAAGAGAGACTGGATAGATAAATAAAAAAATTCTTCAATGTGGAAAGGAAGAAAAATACATCGAATTACTTGAAGTAATAAGTTTTGCTCGAGACTCTAACTCATCTAATAGACTTAAGAAAGAAGGTGATATATATTATATATATATATATATATATATATTTATATATATATATATATATATATATATATATATATATATATATACAAAGATGTATAAATACACATAGAGACAGAGATATTCATTATAATATAATTTTGTTTATATATTTAGAACTTCTTTATGTTAATATTTAACATTTGAGTATTTATAATAATTCTATTTTAGTTGTGGTTTTGTATTTTTAAGTAAAGAGATAATGTTTAAAATACTAAATAAAACGTTTAATATAAATAAATAAAACTTTATCAAATAAAATAATTAGATATATATATATATATATATATATATATATATATATATATATATATATATATATATACATATATAGATATATTTATACACATATATGCATACATACACACAATAAGTACGCTTGTGTGTAATTGTGAGTTCTAAACTTAGAAACAACAAAAATATCAGCCTTTAATGACTAGCTGACGTAATATGGAAATTAAAAAAAATCTCGCCGAAGAATTTTACGGTGTACACAGTGTTTTCGTTACGCTTTGCTATGTGCATGTTGTTTTTCGATTAACAATTTTTGCATTAATTAGTTTATATACATTTGGATAGAGCGTCAAGGTCAATATACATATCAAAGGTTGTAAGTTCAAATTGTGTTACATCGACTGAATTTCGATTTATTTTTGTCGAGATGATAACAAGACAGATTAAATTACATCTGAATTGAAGCACTTGTAAACTTGAATCGTGATGTATCGTTTATATTACATGCACACATATGTACATACTTTATAAAGAATATTATCAAACATGTTTAATTCATAAAATGTAAAATAAAATAATGTATTATGTATGTCCTATTTGTTTGTAGTCCTGTGTATGAACATGTACTGAAGAATAAGAATATTGATTTACTATTTGAATATTTTTGTAAATTTCGGTTTGAATTCATTGAGTTTGTTTATCATATATACATAAAATTATATATATATATATATATATATATATATATATATATATATATATATATATATATGTATGTATGTATGTATATAATAAGGAAATTTTGTCAAGAAATCAAATGTTTAAAAATAAATTATTTCGCACTAAAATCATTAATAATAACGAAAACAACAATTGTTATTCGAAACAATGATATTTATGAAATATTTTTTTTTTGATTTTTTAATTTCCAGCCTGGGAAAAATGTTATAGTTTATACTAACGTCGTTATTGAACAAAAAATGAATATAATACGTAGAAAAGAAAATGTTTTGTACATAAATAATTATTTTTGAAGTTAGTATAAACACATATAATTAATTAAAATAATTTCTGTTGTACAAATACGTCAATTTCCACAATCGATTAAAAAGCAATTTTTCTAAAATTTGGTTTTTTGTCTATAAAATTATATGAAATCGATAATGGTAACAATTTTTATCAAAAATTCGATATTTCTAACACAAATAATCACTGTATGTACAAAAAACTTTATTATTTTTAGTTTTTAAAATATTCGTTTTTTTGGTTGAAAAAAACCATGACCTATAGTATAGAAATTTTGTCAAAAAATCAAATGTTTTAAAAATGAATTATTTCGTACTAAAATCTTAAATAGTGATGTATCATCGGCGAAAACAACGATTGTTTATCGAAATAATGACATTTATGGAAGAAAAAGGGTTTTTATAGATTTTTCGATTTCAAATCTGAGAAAAATGTCAAGTTTATAATTTCGTCGTTATTGAACAAAAAATTGATATGACATATACAAAATTTTTTTCTACATAAATAGACGATTTTTGAAGTTAGTATATACATGTATAATAATTAGAAAAATTTGTAATGTGGAAATATGCCAATTTCTAAAATCAATTGAAAAACCGATTTTTTTAAAAATTTGGTTTCTTGTCTATAAAAATATATATAAGAGATAATGGCAATAATTTTTACCAGAAATGTAATATTTCTATCATAAATAATCGTTGTATAAACAAAAAATCGAATTATTCTCAGTTTTTAAAAAATGTGATTTTTTGACCGAAAAAAACCACGACCTATAGTATGGAAATTTTGTCAAAAAATCAAATGTTCCAAAAATGAATTATTTCGCACGAAAATCATAAATAATGACGTGTCATTGATGAAAACAATGATTGTTTATCGAAACAATGACAATTATAGAAGAAAAAAGTTTTTTTTCGATTTTTCGACTTCCAGTCTAGAAAAAATATCACAGTTTATAATTTCGTCGTTATTGAACAAAAAATTTATGCGACACGCCCAAAAAAAAAATTCCTACATAAATATATGTTATTTCAAGTTAGTGAACACATGTATAATTAATTAGAAAAATTTCTAGTATGGAAATATATCAATTTTTATAATCAATTGAAAAACCAATTTTTCTAAAATTTGGTTTATTGTTTATAAAAATATATATAAGAGATAATAAAAACAGTTTTTTATCATAAATACAATATTTCTATCATAAATAATCGTTGTATAAACAAAAAATCAAATTATTTTCAGTTTTTAAAAAATTCGATTTTTTGACCAAAAAAAACCACGACCTATAGTATGGAAAATTTGTCAAAAAATCAAATGTTCCAAAAATGAATTATTTCGCACTAAAATCATAAATAGTAATGTATCATTGATGAAAACAATGATTGTTTATCGAAACAGAGAAATTTATATAAGAAAAAAGTTTTTTTGTGATTTTTCGACTTTCAATCTAGGAAAAAAGTTAGTTTATAATTTCGTCGTTATTGAATAAAAAAATGATATAATACGCCCAAAAATTTTTTCCTACATGAATATATGTTTTTTCAAGTTGATATATACATGTATAAATTAAAAAAAATCTAATTATGTTGTACTTAATTTTCTGTACATTGAACATATTTTTTTCTGTACTCATATTTTTCGTTTTTCATCAATTTTAATTATACATTATTAATCTATTATTGACTTTATTTTTAGTTCATGAACAAAATTATTATTAAAAGTAAATTATGTTTAAAAAATACTGAAATAGACTAGCAATTATGTTACAAGAAAATATTCTTGTCTTATTTTATTGCCGTACCTATTTTTGACTCAACTATATTCTACATTTACATAAACACATTGTCTCTACATTAATTAGTGTGACAAAATAAACTATTTAGAAATTATAACCATGCGAAACATATTTTTTAATATATAATTAGTACACATTCTAAGTAAGCAAATTCGCACTTAACTAGTATATAAATTCTAATTTTGTATAGAGTATTATCATAATATTATAATCAAACTCATTGACATTAAAACTGTAAAATATAAAAGGTTAAACATCAACGCAATTCAAAAGTAATTTAAGTATGCGAATTATATATAATTTAAGAATAATGAAAATAACAAGATATTATGTAACAAGATCTGTAGAATGACAAATAATAGAGTAAAGAATGTTAGAATAAATATAATTAAGTATCGTTATATAAAATTTCCAGATCGAGTTTAAGAACGTTCTGAAAAAAATTTTTGAGATAAATTTATTAATTTTTGAGAAACTGGTTCAAATGTCTGTTCAAATAACGATTTATTGAAATAAAAATACGTTTCTATATTTTGTATAAAAACATGTACTTATTTTAAAAACATCGACAAGAAAACTGAATCTGTCAAATAAAAAATGACCTACGAGACGAAGTGTAATAACTCTTAGACAAATAATAAAAAATGTTATTGAGATAGAAAATAAATACGGATCGGAAGTCAGACACATTTACATGTATAAAACATTAGTTTTTTTATTATGTTCAGTTCAGTTAATCCTAGTAGTGACCCCTTTAAGCGAACGACATGCACAAAAACGTGAAGAAAAAAAAACGATAATTATATACACATGATTAATGTACAGTATGTAATTAACACGCCGATGACTGTACTTAAAAATTATATTATAAAATGACACCGATCATTTTTTGTGAGTACGGAATTTCTGCAAATAAAATATTCATTTTGAAAAAGTAGTTGTCGAGTGGATTTCTTTCAAATAAGAAATATGTCACTATTATGTTTTTCTGGCAGAAATATGTATTTAGAAAATTAATCACTCTGTACAGAATTAAGTATCAAAAATATATTTACTTAAACTATTTTTGGATATAAGTATTAAGCCTTAATTACTATTTAAAATATTACCTAAAATTTGAAAATTATTTATTAAGAAATAAACGAGTATCTTTTGAAATTTATTTATCTTGAAGACATACTAAATTATTCTGGAGTTATGATGAAAATAACATCAGCGTTTAATTTAACATAACAGATGTGTTCATTTGTAATGTTTAAGTCACGAAGACAGTTTAAGGAGTAAATTGAGTTTAGAGTAGTAGATAAGAGTAGTAAAATAAATGCATGTGAATCATTGCTATTTCTGTAACTGACCAAACATATGTGTAATATATAAAACTGTCTAAACATGTAACGATTTATTTTTAAAAAAACATATATTTGCTTATGAATATATAAGAAAATTCATATTCTTAGAAAACATTTGTCATACAAGGTAGATAATTTTTTATTAATCGAATGATCTACTGAAAAAATATACGTGTGCTTTTTTATACAGCTGTTGGAGAAATTCATATGTATGGGGATTATTTTAAAATTTTAATTTATTTTTTGTGAATATTATATATATATATATATATATATATATATATATATATATATATATATATATATATAATACTCACAAAAATAAATTTTCAATGTATAAAGAAAATATTTATATTATCCAAAAATCATTACAACACAAACATATATTTTTACTGATTAAATAATATATTAAAAAATGGATATTATTATTATATTTTACAGCTATATAATGAATGAATATTATTATAACAATTTTCATTTATTTATATATATATATATATATATATATATATATATATATATATATATATATAAAATTATGTATTTATTTAAATATTTTTTTAATTTCAGTCAATAAAATTGTTATTTTATTTGAGGAAAAAATTTTGAGATAATTTTGTTAATCAATGCTTAAGGATTATTGGTCTATACTTTATTGACTAATATTAAGTAACACGGATTCAGGAAAAAATCCACACATATATTTTTGTAAAGAGACAAAAAGAGTAAATAATATAAAAATGTACATTTTTTTGAGTGATATTATAGTTTGGAATTGTGACGAAATATTTTACACGAATGAATTATCACCCCTAATACTCTTGTGATGTTTGGGGTAATAATTCATTTGCGTGGAAGATAATTTTTAAGTACTACAAAATTTAGTTACTTCCAAATATACATTTTTTCAAAAAAACAATTAAAAAATTAGAAAAATTGTATTAAAACATGTAATAAATTTAAATATATTTTTTGTATATTTATAATATTTTTTTAGAGATAAATATTTTTTTACAAAATTAAATTTTTACATCCTTGATTTCATTAATTCAATTTTATTACTTATTTATCTGTATATTAATTAACTGAATTGTTTTAGATTTCAATTGATTTAAGTTTTATGAAACGTTTACTTATTCATATAAATATTTAATTGGATTCAAATGTAGATATATCAACAACCTATAAACATCAATACATACTAACAACTTTCTTACTATTATCTCATATAAAGTGATAGTTCGTTTAATTAATCATTTATATAAGTATTAATCAAAGATTTGCTCTCTGACATTTGTTTGATATTCTTTTTTTTAATGTTTTTATCATAAAAATTCTGTAAGCAAGATATTCTAAGCACGTTAAGATTTGATACTGTATTATTTTAATTTGAATTCATCTACTTAAATTATAAAATAGCGTGTGATTATATTAATGTCTTATATATATATATATATATATATATATATATATATATATATATATATATATATATATAATGAAATACGTATTAGAATTTGTTAAATATTGTTGTAAAGAAAATATTGAATTTAAAAAATGTTCGAATTGAAAATAACTCTAAGAATGGTATAGGAAAAATTAACTATTATTTCTATACAAGTTATTTTGAATAAGTTTTATATATATATATATATATATATATATATATATATATATATATATTAATAATTTGATGTATAAAAAAATATCAAAAGATACTATTCTACGTTACAGGAGATACTTATTGATTGATTAAAGTGTAAATATAAAAAAAAGTAATGATTTATAAAACAGAATAATGCAATTATATTTATATATATATATATATATATATATATATATATATATATATATATATATATATATATATTAATAAACGACAAATCTTCAAATAAAATACAATTGTGTAATAAGGATAGCTTGGAGATAAATGTGGTTAAAAATGTGGACATATTTGACATTATTTAGATAGAAAAAATTGTGTATATGTATGTATATATATATATATATATACATATGTTCTAAAAAAATTATTAAAGTTATATACGATTACTAAATCAATTAGTAAATACGAAATTTACTTTCAAACTACTTTTTATGTTCACTAATTATCTTCAAAAATAGCACAAAGCCACATAAAAATCCTTTCACAAGTAAAATCCTTCGATCGATACGTTGTTTATAAACAAACTAAAAAATAATTCAGTATTCAGATAGTTTGTCGTCGATGTTAATCGACAAAAGTATATTTATAAACATAAATATGAAACACAATTAAACAATAAACAGATTTCCTTTCACGATACACATTTGCACTAGCAGTCGTATAAATATTTATATCTATTTGTTGTCCTGTTGTGTTTTTATGAGATCATTGTCGGTTGCATGGTAAGATGAAAATAACAAAAAGAAAAAAAAACCCGGCACTGGACAAACTAACAGAGAGATACGACGGTACGTACGCACACGAAGACAGTTCTGAGCGGACTGACTTTGCGTTGAATGCGCAAGTTGGACCAAACGTACGTTTGGTATTTCTTTCGCGTTGGATCGAACGCGGTGAACTGACCGCAAAAATCGTGACTAAAAAGTACATTTTTTTTAAATGGACTTATTTTTATTATTCGTTCATAAATTCAGTAAGAAGACCGAATGTGTGTATCGCACCTGCTTAAGAGATATCTTTTAGAATTGTTTAGTTCGATATCGAATTTGAATCTTTACAGTTTTGGCATATCTTAAGCTCGGGTCGTTCAAAACACTTTTATAAATTGATTGACGTTATTGGCATAGAGCAATATGAAAATATATCAAATAAATTTACTATATTTTTTTTATCTTGCAGAAGTTTAACAACAAATATGTAAACATGATTCAAGTGTTAGTAAAACAAATCGTACTTTGTAATTTGTAAATTTTTTAAAAAAATGTTTAAAATATATCTAATATATTAATTTATTTGTGAAAAAAATTACGTTACTATTATATAAATCTATATGACAGTATAAATTGAAATTTATTTTTTAAAACGTATCAAAAAAAAAATGGCATTAATGATTTTTTAATAAATTATATTTCTATAGAATATTTTTTGATAAATTTAATATTGATACCCTTAAATAAAAATTGGAAATAATCTTATATATATATATATATATATACATAAAACGTTATTTTCGATATTTTATATTAAGTAAAATACCCTTAGACTACATATTATGCAAATATAAACAACAGGAAGGGCAGATGTTCTATAAAATATAATCACACGACTACATTTTCTATACAAATATTTGTTTGTATGAATATATATATATATATATATATATATATAATTTTTTTCTATATCATTACTTTCAGTTTCTATAAATATATAAACGCCTTTTATAATTTTTCCAGTTCAATAGATTTATTTATATCTGCTGATGAAATGATTTGTTTATACCTATATAAATCTATTTATATCTATTATTCTGTCTACCTTTTCCATAAATTTCCAATATTTTTTATACATTATTATTTATTTATATATTATTTTTTTATAACATATATATATATATATATATATATATATATATATATATATATATATGTTTTCATAAGCGTGATAGAACTTCGAATTGAATCCCTATCGAAAGTTCTATCAAACCTAAAAAAATACATAAATATATAAGGTTTTCCAATAAGAATGCCAAAATTTTGACAGCTGGTAGCAGCCATGTTTGCATTTTTTTAAAGCTCATTTTGACATTTCAACTCAGTATAGTTTGGCAAATTACCATGGAACGTTTAACATTTCAACAACGTTTAGAAATTGTAAAAAATTCAAAAGACTTTTTGAAACGAAAGTTGAATGAGTCCATTATTTCACGAAATGGACCCATCAATTAGCCACCAAGATTATGTGATCTAACTCCACTGGATTATTTTCTGTGGGATTATGTGAAATCATTGGTTTATGCTGATAAACCACAAATAACAGAAGCATTGAAAATAAACATTGATGTGTAATTTATGAAATTGGAACACAATTATGTAAGAGTGACTAAAAATTTGACCGAACGAATGCACTCTGTCAAGTGAAGTCGTGGGGGTCATATGGGTGAAATTGTATTCTATCAATAATCCCATAGTAAATGCTTAAAAATATCAAAAAATAAGTAACTAATTAATTAAATACTTTTTGTTTTATTTCCATTCAAACTTTTGAAACGCTTATTAGAAAACTCTATACATACATAAATATATAGTTTTTAAATGTACATTTACATATATATATATATATATATATATATATATATATATATATATGCATTTATATTAAAATACTATAATTAAACTAATTAAATATTTACTATAGTTGAAATAAATCTACATCATTTGATTTCTCAAATATAACCACATGTTTGTATATAATGAAGTTCAAACGATTACATTATTTCATAATCATACTTTTATAAAGTTGAATCGTGAAAACAAGTTTCAAGAATATGAAAGCAGCAATACGAACTAACAAATTAAATAAAAAAATTCGAACGAGTAATGTTCAACAAATATACAAGTTTTGTATGTAGAAATTTGACTCAGTTTTTAAATGAATATTACTTAAGTATATAATTCGTATAAATGAAGCGTTACTGTTTGAGGGGCGTAACTTTGATATCAAATTTCATTAAAATCAATTGAACCAATAAGATGTTATTTGCATATAGAAGGAGCGTCCGATGTTATTAATGTCATGCACTATTGTGAAACGTGTTTAAAAATAAACATAAATTAATATTTATATATAAATGTTCATTAAAAGAACTCTGATAAAACAGTTACGATGGGGCGTGAGATAAACGAATAGAAAGCGTATTGTGATAATAAATATTATTTTTTATAGTTATGAGTTTTTAATAATAATTGTCGAAACTTGATTTATTTGAATAACTAAATACATATGTATATGGAATTTATGATCAGTTCTCTGACTTGATATGTGATTTTAAGCATTTATAAAAGATCGAAACGTTTTTTAAACTAATAATTTTAATTGAGAAAGGCGAGAGAGTAAAATAATTTAAATGTTTATGTCAAAACTGTGTTATAGATTTTTTTTTATTTAGTGTGTGAAAGTTTTTGGCTATTAATTTTAATTATATTTATTGTATTATCCTCAAAATTTTTATAACTATTATATCTCAATTTTGATTGATTTTAAAGATTCTAATAACAGCTTATTTTCAGAGAATAAATATGGAAAATCTATAGATGTATATAAAAAATTAAAACTGATAATGTCAGTGATTGAAAAATTCATCAATTTGAAAACAAATAAATTATTAATATTTTTTTCCAATAAAATCAATAAAAATGATATGATGTGTCATGTGGAAAAAAGTAAATATTCCAAATGTAAATATTCTTACCATAAATGATCATGATTCAAAATGGGACTTACCTGAAAATAAAAAAAATAATAAAATTCATGCACAATTTTATAAAAAATTTCCTTATATTCATAATTGGGTAATTAATTTAATAAAATGGTATTTTTTCTATATATAAATATATAGGGTTTTAAAAATATCAGAATTTTGACAACTGGTGACAACCATGTTTGAATTTTTTATTTAAGTTTATTTTGACATTTCAACTCAGTATAATTTGGCAAATTATCATGGAACGTTTAGAAATTGTAAAAATTTCAATAGACTTATTGAAACAAGAGTTTAATGAGTTATTTCACGAAATGGACTCATCAATTGGCCATCAAGATCATGTGATCTAACTCCATTGGATTATTTTCTGTGGGGTTAATTGGTTTATGCTGATAAACCACAAACAACAGAAGCATTAATAATAAACATTGAATGTGTAATTCATGAAAGAGAACCCCAATTATGTGAAAGAGCGACTAAAATTGGACTAAACGAATGTACTTTGTCAAGTGAAGTCATGGTGGTATAATATGCTTAAAAATAAAAAATATAAATAATCAATTAATTAAATACTTTTCGTTTTATTTCCATTTAAACTTCTGAAGTTCTTATTGGAAAACTCTATAATTTAATTAAACGCATTAAATGAAACTACAATTTTAAAAATTTAGATTGCATTTCTTTCAATTATTACAATGTAAGAGTGAATCACGTTTATGTGTAGACTCATAAATATATGATATTTAAAAAGAATGCTATTGAAACTTGTGTTTGACATGCATCATATAAATAAACATTTTTATACTCAAGTCACGTAATTGTTAACGTACTTCGTTCTAATTATAGACATCAATCTTACTTTAAACACACTTCTAAGTCTATTCCAATTACTATAGATTTTATTCGCAACAACATACGCCTTAAATCCATGTATATAGATATTGATCGAAAGAAAGTGAAAGAGGTTAAATTAAAAACATATATGTCAAGTGATCAACTTGCAAAACCTATGTCATCAAACTAATACAATGGTGTGTGACAAATGTATGACAGATCGACGATAATCTCTTCTAGTCTATTCATTGGAAATTATAGTGATGTAAGACTAAAGAACAATGTAACAATCCGTATAAACGGATGAGTAATGTAGACTACGTTGTTTATTTATAATTGTGCTATGCAAAATGGAATCTGTGGCACTTCTTGTCGTGCTATGTCAAGGTGCCAAGCGGTCTACACGTTACTTAAATCGTTGAAATCATACGACTGAAATATATTTCAATGTATATACTGTTGATCTGAATATCAAGTGTTAAGGAAAGTTTTGCTACGGCTCTTGTTAAATATACCTAAGATATAAAATGTTTTTTTTAGGTTAGATAGAATTTTCGATGAGGATTCAATTTAAAGTTCTATCACGATTAAAAAAAAAACATTTATATATTACATAGACACGTATCAAATGTCAATCTTTTCTCATATACAATTATCATAAACTGTAATTCTTTTCAAAGTGTAAATTATAATCTCTAGTACAGTGGTGTTAAATTCATATATTTAGTTTAAAAAAGTTTGTGGGTCGCATACAACAAAAATTCGTCTCACAAAAATTTTAGCGAACCAAAAATGTCTTTTATGTATTTTCAAAAATAACTCATTTAAATTTTACAATTATTTTTTCTTTAATTACAATATATGGGGTTTTCCAATAAGCGCTTCAGAAACATGAATGGAAATAAAAATAAACTTTAATTCATTAGTTTTTATTTTTTTATTTTTAACCATATACTATGGCATTAAAGATGGAACACAATTTAACTAATATAACCATCACGTTTTCTCTTGACATAGAGCATTCGTTTAGTCCAATTTTTAGTCACTCTTTCCCATAATTGTGGCCCAATTTTATGAATTACACGTTGAATGTTTATTTTCAATTTTTCTGTTGTTTGTGGTTTATCAGCATAAACCAATAATTTGACATAACCTCATAAAAATAGTCCAATGGAGTTAGATCACATGGTCTTGGTAGCCAATTGATGGGTCCATTTCGTGAAATAATGGATTCATTATACTTTTATTCCAATAAGTCTATTGAAGTTTTTACAATTATACTGAGTTGAAATGCCAAAATGAGCTTAAAAATATTCAAACATGGCTGTCAACAGCTGTCATAGTTCTGATATTTTTATTGGAAAACCCTATACTTCCAATGATTTAAAAAAGTATTTTATATTATTTTAATCAAATCAATTTCAAATTGCAGACCACGTGTTCGATACTACTGATCTAGAAGATCTATCAAGTTATGTTCAAGAAATGTTTAAAAATATTGCACTGACTTGTATTTTAAAATCTATTACAACGAAAAAACGAGTCTTTAAAAATACAGATATCATTATTTCAGATTTTTAAAACCGCAATGATTTAAAAAAATCTCTCTTGATTTATTTAAATAAATACTCCATCTATCTACAATTTCAAACAAATTTAATTATGGTTTTTACTCAAGAGTAGATAAAATACTTTTCGTTTTAAATAAATTCAATTCGATTATCGATTACAGACTGTGGACTTTGTATAAATTGAGAATATTTTTCGTATTTAAAACTGTACATGCTTCGATGACAAATTAATTAAAACCATACTGAACCATAGTTATGAAAGATAAATTCTTCAAATGTCTAAGGTCAATATTGATTCAATAAATGTGTGTTTTAATTTATACATGCGGATAGTTAAATGGATAGATGCAAAGATTGATGGAAATTGAGTTCATATTTGGTCTTATATATATGAAACAACTGGAAATAACGGTATCGTATTTAATTATATACGATGATTCAAATTAAAAATATGTAGTTGATAGAATATTTTTTTTAAAAGAAATTATTATATCATTTGGTTTCTTTATATGTAATGTTTTTTTTTATTTTATACATTATTTCATAATATATAATATGTATTTAGAAATATATCCAATATTTTCAATTTACATTTTTTGTTAAAAAAAAATATAGCACAATTTTATTAAATAAGTATACATTAAAGAACATATGTTCCAAATTTTTCAAACAAATCAATTTATAAATAACGATTAATTATAATTATCTCCTCATATTCAGTCTTTTTTTTCATGTATGGTATTTTACTCTTTTAATCTTTTTTTATAATTTGATAATAAAATAAAAAATATAATCTTATTTAGTCATCTACAATTAAATACTTATAAAGATAATGATTTATTTATACTTTTTTAAATGACTAGGGGCAAAATTTAATCAGTCAATTTTATATTCCGTTATTAATGGTTATTTCTTATGAATATTTTTACTAGTTCATTTTTTTATATGAATATTAAAAAAAGTATATTATATATATAATGCAAATAATAAACATGAAATAAAAGATAGTTTAATATACTATAAGAAAAAAGGTAAAAAACAGACCAAAGAAATTATATAACGACAGAAATTAAGAAATATACATTGCCCTAGAAAGAAATTTATGAGTAAGAAGGACCAGTATGGTAGAAAATTTGAAGAAAGAGATGCATACAATCGCTCTAATTGGAAGAAATTTCGAATTTTTTTATGCAACACAGATTAGAATAATAAATAAATATAATATAATAAAATATAAATGCGAATTTCTTATGTCTTTTTGATATTTTTAAAAAAATATTATTTTTACTTTTTAAATGTTTCTATTTAAGTTTAAAAACTTTTATTGAATTTTCTTTATTCAATGTTGTTATTAAATATGTATATATAGGGTCATCCAAATGTGATGCCTAGATTTGTGTTTTATTAAAAAGAAACATGTGTATATAGGGTGGTGTGTAGAGAAACATGTGTATGTATTTTTATCAAACGGTCAATAAAAATAGCCGAATAGAAAAAAATGAACCGAAATATTTTAGTGACATCTATATATAAAATAGTACTTGTTACTAAGCAATATTTTCAATACTTTGTATGCACCCAAATAGAGTTCAAAGAATAATCTCCATTTCAAATATATATTATTAACAACATTTCAACAACATGCAAACTATTAAGAGGAATCAATTGCGTAACCTTGACTTTTAAATTAAGAAAAAAGTTCTCCGACCTATCATTTATCATGTTCTTGTCTGGACGCAAGTGTATTTCGTTGTTGTTCTCTTTTTTCCCCCTTACGCCATATTGTTTGGTGTGTGTAAAATATTCGTTTTGAAATATGTGTGTGTACTTGAGGACGTGTGCGTTTGGTTCTTTTTCTCGAATGTTGACTCCGATATACGAATGGACGCGCATGACGTCACATATATCTAATTTCATAGCACGGCGTGGATCCCAACAAACCAAAAGAATATAAATTTGCGACGTATGTGGTTATCATTCATCAAAAAAGCATGAACATCCTTTCATAATTTATCAGCTTTATATATAGAATTTAAATAAATCATTTACACACACATATCTGTATACATATATAAATATGCACACACATATACATACATTTATTAACATTCTGGACTGAGTAGAAAATTCTAAAATTATCAAAGAAAATATAAAACAAATAATATATTTGCACATATATAAAGAATATGAGTATTTCTCAGAAAAAAATATTTATAAACTATGTTAATTTCAAAGAATGAATTACAAGTAATCCGAATTATAGGATCATCCAAATGTGACGCCTAAATTTGGGTTTTATTAAAAAGAAGATTGTGTATAGGGAAAAATGTGTATAGTTTCTTTTTAATGAAACACAAATCTAGGGGTCACATTTGGAAGACCCTATATATATATAGTTTTTTATTTCAATAACTATTTAATTCAGTGTATGGAATGTTTTGATATAAAAATAGGTCATAGTTACTAGCTGCTATAGATATTTTTATATTTTATTATGATAAGCAAAAGGTTAACTCTTGTTGGAGTAATTGGAATAAATTATTTTTTTAGATTTGACCATAAAATTGATAATAAATGTGTACATTGAAAAATAAAAAAATATATTATTTATTTTGGAACTGTGATGAATTCATTTTCACACGAATGAATTATCACCTCGACAAAATATGTTCTAAAAATTTTTGTTTATAAGGTGATGTGCATTTCGATGGCAATGTTATCATTAAAGAGTTAGGTTATAAAATCTTAAATATCTTATGGTATTGGTGTGATCGTTCATTTGTGTGAAAAAAATATGTTCATACATACATACATTTTATATATATATATATATATATATATATTTACATAAAATTATTCATATTTTTAATGTAGATTTTATCGAGTAGAGTAGTTGGTCAATGTTAAAACTGAGTCATACGTTCTTTATAAGAATATTAACTAAGACGAGAAACAATTACGAGTCATTTATCGTGTTTCCTTGTACACACTTCCGCCAATTTAAGTCTATTTTTAGAACTTCTATAAAATATGCGTGTTTTGTTCATCGATAGAGTCTTCTTTTAATGTTCTGACAGTAAAATATTTATTACAAACATTAATATATATATATATATATATATATATATATATATATATATATATATATATATATATAAGGTCATGTCTATTTTAAAAGTAATTTTTTTTGTTGAGATAATAACAGTTTATTCTCCATGTGTCCAAATTGTTTAATATAATTAATCTTCATATATCAGAATGGAAATGTATTAAAAAAAGGCCATGTTCTGTATTTATTCGTAATATAAAATGTATGTGTAGGCCGAGAGCGTTGAACTTCGTATCAGAATTGTATCAAGTGAATATTTAAAAAATATATCAAATTATTTCACATTGCGAATTATAAATGTACATATATTTATATATAAATGTTCCAAAAATTAATAACACTAATTATATAAATAAACAATACTATTCATAATTTTGTAACTAATAATTTAATAAAAATATATTGTGTAGTATATTAACCTAACTTAGTAATTTTATGATTAGTTGACATTAAGGCAGGAAGAATGTGATTAACTTGATGCATACATTATCACAATCATTTTATTTTTCTAAAATAAAAATATTTTTAAACTAAAAATATTTGTAGCTAATTATCACATTTTAAAAATTCATTTTGTTAAAGGACCATATTAGTTTAAGGATCAAAATATTGATTATATAAAAAAAATATCATATATTATTTTTTTATTTCATTGGTCTAAAACAGTGAAAATATATAAAAAGAATTCCAAGAAGTACTATGATATTCTCTGACTAGCATATGGTTGTTTAAAAAAACACTTTTTTATTAAAGAATCATAAATGACTCGTTTGATAATTAATTACTGGATGATAAAACGTTTTGCAAAATGAAATTTCGAGCACCTACAAGCAATAACTGTTATTAAGTTTGTAAAGAATCACACACAACTTTAATTATCCACTAAAAGTAAATAAAATACATAAATGCAAAACATGAAAGCGCACACATGTTTTAAGAACGTTATTTGGTACAACAACCTCCGGCCATTTGAATGCAGCGGCATTAATCAAAGACATAAAGATTCGCTTTTTAATTAACAGTTTAAATTGCTCCATTGAACAATTACAGTTTGAAATTATAAATAAAATTAAACAATCAATGAATATATTTTCATGGATATATATATATATATATATATATATATATATATATATATATATATATATATATATAAAGTTAACATTTTAAATAAACCAGTTTCAACGTAAAGTCATTCTAAGAACGTTAATACATTAAAAGTAAAACAAATAAAAAATCACTTGCCTAGACCACAATAAATTATTTATATGTGTGTAAAGTCGACCTATCTAGGTCATTAGCGAACCAGTTTGCTGAAAAAGATTAACACTTATTACAAGTATCGTAACTCGATGCCTATTTCATATAAAAACAGCATGTTTTACTTTTGTATCATTTTTAAGTTGCCATGTTTCTGATTATAAATACGTGGTACACTTAAAAACATAAATTACAAACACTTTTATATATATATATATATATATATATATATATATATATATATATATATATATAACTACAATCTGAAAATAACTCTGAGCTTATACGAGATATGTAAAAATAATTCGAAAAATTATCATGATTTTTTCCTTAACGACTGTACTATATTCCTTAGTAATTTTTTTTATCAAATTTGGATTTTTTTTTGCAATACTTGAAATGCCTCATCTTACGATAAAGATGACTGTGATGTACTGTTAATTAAATATTGAGACATTTAACATATTTGAAAGAATTAGCATCATCATTGATTTTTGACAATTCTACAATTTTATTCTTAGTATCATTGGTATTTGTTCTTCAGAATACAATTAATTGAGATGGTTTCTTGTTATCTTCTTCAAGAGTGTGCATGTATATGTGTATATATATATATATATATATATATATATATATATATATATATATAAAGTGATATCATGCTTAATTCTACGATCAGGGAGCGAACTCAATCTCCCACATGACATACTCGTACATGTGTTTTTTAAGTGTGATAGAAATTTATATTGAATCCCTATCGAAAGTTCTATCTAACCTAACAAGACACTATATATATAAACACATAAAGAATGCTTTTTTAGGTTAGATACAACTTTCAATGAGAATTCAATTTAAAGTTCTATCAAGCTTAAAAAACATCGTTATATTTGAAAATACATAAAACCAAAATTCCAATTTACCAATTTTTTTACTTATCTATTATTTAACTACATGAAATATTTTCAAGTAGAAAAACACTAATTACAAATGATTTGCTACTGTGGCGAATTATTTTTTTAAAAAGAACAAATAATTGTAAATAATATAGATTTAAAAGAGAGATTATATGTAACTATTAATAAGCAATTCCTCTCTTAACATCAATCGATTTTATGTGTTTTTATTAACACTTTAATGGACACACCATCATTATTGAAGCACTGTATAAAAAAATCTAAAGATTTTATAAAGCTGTTTAATCAACTACCTGAAATTATATAAATAAACTAGATTATTCATTAGAAAACTCAAAATAAGAATAAACAATAAAGTATTGCCAACAAATAGTTTTAGAACTGAGTCAAAAATAAAAATAATCTATATTATTATAGATTTATAAAAAAGAGAAAAAATAGGATATATATGTATGTATATGAAGACCACACACTGCATAAATATTCATTCCAATAAAATGACATTTTGTATTGACTAATGTGTTTTAGCAATATTCATTTCATATTTAAACAGATTTTATTATTTTATTTGTCGATTGAATTTTTTTACATGAGTCAACTGAATATATAAAATAAATTTTTGACCGTAATTTATTTTATTTCGTAAAGATAAAATGTTGAAATAAAAATATGATTGCGTTTATACGAATAATCTGTTATTTGACATTAAAAAAAGACAGATAAGATGAAGCTATTGAAAGTTATATATAAAAAAAAAATTATAAAAATATTTCTTGACACCAAAATAATCAAATTATGAAATGAATTGATTTCGGAGAAGAAAAAATCGATTGAAACGAGTACTGATCAAGTATCGTTAATCAACAATTCGTTCGTGTTTCTCGAAAAGCTGACAGATCGTGGGTGTCGTTTTGGATGGAATGAAAAGCACATGGCTGACCGTCGAAACATATTTATTCGACCAACACTGTTTGCATGAAAGTATTATTCATGTATTCGTTTTTCCGCACCTTTTTCTCGCAAGCTAAAATTATACGGATAGTTTTCGGTCGTTCGGTGGAAGGTTGTATAAACAGAAGGTCTCGCCATTACGCTAAGACAGTATCTGGCATATGTCCCGATGTTGACTTTATTATCAGCACGATGACAGTGTTTGGCACGTGAGTATGTATTTCGAGTATGGGAAATAAATTCAGAAGGTTTTCATATCCGTACATTACTGTCATTTCTCACTTTGATATTTAGCAAATTTGTGAACGAGTTTTATACGACTTTTCGCTGACATTCGCTTGACATAGAATACTTTTGAGTTAACGTATTTTAATTTAATCAAAGATTTTACACAGGAAAATGGTATTAAAATTCTCATTAAATTAAAAAAAAAAAACGAAATATTTAAGAGACGAAGCTTTTATGCTCGGACTGACATTGTGCCTTGGGATATTTTCGCATGATCTTCATTCATGACATTTTTGTTTATTTAATTCTAAGAACTTGACCTGGATATAATTTGTTTAATTCTAGACTTAAATCGTGTTTTTAAATACTTGTTACTTGGACAGAATTACTTTTCAGTGTTTGTATCGCCTTAAAATATACCTGACCTTCCCATTCTTGACTTTATATATTTATTTTGTTTCATATTGTAGGAAAAATAACACACAATTGAAATATAGTGTGTATCTTGAAGAAAAAATATTTTTTTTCTTTTAAATTGAATAAATTTAAATTCAAACCTATATATAAAAGTAGAAGATTTTTTTTAATAATTATTTCATAGCAGATAATTTAATTACGCTGAAAGTCAATTGATTATTAACGTATTGTTTATTTTTTCATTTTTTGGAATGATGAATATATATATATATATATATATATATATATATATATTTATATACAGTTAATCAATTTTTGAAAAATATGAAACTGATGAAGTTTATTCTAAGTCAAGCGTTATTAAAAAATCAATGATTACAAAATTCAAACTAAAAATAATAAAAAAATACACTTTTTAAAACGACACTTGCAATTACAATACTTTATCACCTTTGCTCCGAACGATTTTCCTTTCAAAATATTAGAATTCCAGAATTTTTTCAATTTAAAAAAAATATTAAAATGAGTTTTTCTAAGCATATAAAGTATTTTAGCGTTATTAAAAAATCAATGATTACAAAATTCAAATTAACAATAATAAAAAGTACACTTTTTAAATGACAGTTGTAATTACTTTAACACCTTTGCTCTGAATGATTTTCCCTTTGAAATATTAGAATTCTAGTAATTTTAAATGAGTCTTTCTAAGTATATAAAGCCTTTTTTTAAAAAAATTGTTGTTTTTAAATACATATAAATAGTTGTATAAATGGAGTGTTTAAAAAAAGTAATACTTGGGAAATTAAGTTTTGAATATAAAGATTTACAATTCATGCTTCAATTAGCTGAAAGAGGAGTGGTCGGAGTTATCAGTTCGAGAGAGACGTTGTTGAATCGAAAAGTTCTGGATGATGAATTTCAAAATTAATAATATATATATATATATATATATATATATATATATATATTTATATATACAGTTAATCAATTTTTGAAAAATGTGAAACTGATGAAGTTTATTCTAAGAAGCTGTCAAGCGTTATTAAAAAATCAATGATTACAAAATTCAAACTAAAAGTAATAAAAAATACACTTTTTTAAACGACACTTGCAATTACAATACTTTATCACCTTTGCTTCGAACGATTTTCCCTTCAAAATATTAGAATTCCAGAAATTTTTCAATTTAAAAAGATTATTAAAATGAGTCTTTCTAAGTATATAAAATATTTTAGCGTGGTCGGAGTTATCAGTTCGAGAGAGACGTTGTTGAATCGAAAAGTTCTGGATGGTGAATTTCAAAATGAATAATATATATATATATATATATATATATATATATATATATATATATAGAGAGAGAGAGAGAGAGAGAGAGAGAGAGAGAGAGAGAGAGAGAATTCATAATTTATTTAACTTGTTCATAAATATCTTCAATACATGCAACATTTATTTAATTGAATTATGGAAAATTTTAAAATAAAATATGATCTTATATTTCTAAAAGATAATATCAATAAATTTAAATAACTTGTAACGATATTTATTCTATTTAATATACGAGGAATTACTATTTAAATCGTTTTGGATAAGCTTCACAAATCAATCGTATTTATTTATAGAACATTCCATTAAAAGATCAAACAAGTTCACGGAGATGTCGAAAGATGGCAATCATATTTTATATTTAATTGGATGATATATATATATATATATAAATATCTATATATAAGATTATAAATATATAATTATTAGAGTTCTAGTTAATATTTCCAAAATAAATTAATATGAATCAAAACTGATTATCAATTCATCCAAACGCCATCTATTAATAGTAAGCTTGATCACGTGTAATTGACTCGATGTACGTAGAGTGCAGCACTCAACACTACGATTTTAAAGACCACGCTTTAGTGAACAAGTTAACATCCATTTCTTTATTGTTAAATGGGATGCAAGAACCGAATCGTTTATTTGCACATACATTTCAATTTTCTACCAAACAAGATTAAATTTTGATTGAATGACATTCGAAACATATTGTAAACTTATAATCCACGTCAGGTTGATCTATAAAACTGACTATGTATCAATCGATTGCGAATTTGTCGAGGTGTGGCTGTAGGTTTAATTTTCAAATCGAATTTCGTTTTATATGTACGATTGTAATAATTTTCTTGCGAAATTGTTCTTTTACGTGTAGGTATAAAGTATTGAAATGTCTTTTAAAGTATTTCACTATTGTTTTCGGTATTTCAGGGACGTCTGGAGATTTAGTTTATGGGTGTTGTATTAGAATTGGCATGTTTGTAAAATATCGAAACGTATGAAAATTATCTTGTAATTTATCTGAGACTTTAAACTTAAATACAATGTAAAAATATTATTTATGTTAATAAGGTATTAAACAATCACATAAATGACCTACAAAGATAATATAATAAATAATATTTATCATTTCATGATCCATGGTTTGGAATTTACAAATTTGACTTGAGAAACATACATCGTGAATTTATTTAAGATATGTGTATGTTGTTACACAATCTGTTTAGTTCAATATATGTTGGTTTTTAAAAAATAAAAATATTTCAAATAATTTATCTCATATAAATAATTTTTTTGATAATATGAAAGAAAATATAAGAATAACAGTAATTGTGTTTTAAAAAACAGCAAATATCTATTAGCATCCATTTTTTATTCCTATTTCAAGTAAAGAATTTATTAAAAAAAAATTAAGAGTTACTTATTTGTATTGTTAAATAACTAATTTTATTTTTAAGAAAAGATTTTAAAACATTAATTACTCAAGTTGTACAAATTTAAATTTTTGCTTTATAATATTTTGTACTGTTGGACTGAGTGATCTGTGATAAAATGTATCTGAAATAATTTATTATATTAATGGATTTCAAATATTAGTTTAAGAATATTATTGTTCCATAATAATATTTGTGTTTCATTTGAAAAATGTTACATGTTTTTTTTATGAAAATTGTTTCTACATTTTTCCAAAATCATATGAAAATATAGATCTAATGAAGTAATGATTATAGTATAAATTAAAAAAAATACAGTGAGACTCACAAACAGTAGACATAAATTTAAATTTTGAAAATAGAATAATATAAGACATTCTCTGTTTAGTTGAAAATTTGACTTTTGAGGGAAAAGGGCATTTGTTGGTGATATACAATTTTTGTCATTACATGTGCTTGAAATATATCTTTTAATAAAATGAAAAAAGGGCGACAACAGACCATATATTTGACACAAATTAATTATTTGATTTAATATCACAGATTTTATGTGTTCAAAAATTATTTATTAACTGATTTATTTTTTTAATGTAATTTTAATTGTCATTATCATTAAAATATTCATTAGTAAATTATAAATTAATTTCAAATATTATTACAAAATGGTGTCTTGTTAGATCAGAGTGATTCATTTTTATAAAAAAAATAAAGTGCTAAAAGTTTAATGAAAAAAATAAAATTGTTAAGTAACATTATTTCTATTTTATTTATAACTAGTTTACTTCATAATTAAATGACTTGAGATACAAACTAAGTGAATTTTTCACAACTAAATTCACTTAATTGCATCTTAACTAATTTTAGGTACTATCTGAGTCATGTTTAATTCATGGGATATTTTAACTGATGAGTTCAGAATTTCTAAATCGTATTAAAAATATGAGATAACGGATTCGAACGGATAAATTACATCCAGACTAATAAAATGGCTAGATCTTGATTAAACTACATATGTATGTAAATAGCATACAATATGGTATTACTTAAATAGAGACCACACAGAAATCTTCTAGTACACTTCAAATGTGTGTAGAGTGGATCACAAGACTCGAAGCAAAAGTGTGTGGTAGAGAATTCATCACAGACAAGTTTAGATTACGTCGATACAGACTCCGGAGAACAGATGTGACGAATATTGCTTTAATAAGATATCACGAAATTAGATTAGTTTTTAAATGAACATTCGTATGCATGTACGTACTCGCTTATTCACAGCTTAATTTTATCTCTCGCGAAAGAAACACGAATGCCGTTGCTAATGCAGGGCCGTTAAAGTGATATTGTTATTTAACGAGAATGTGTGTTGTAAATGCATGAGATAGAGTTAATCGGACAGACAGCACCTTGTAATGTAAACAAGGCGTGTATCACACGGACCAATCGCGTAATTATAATGAGCGCAGAATGTTGCGGGCACAGTAGTGTACCGAATCGCCCCTGGTGAGTTCGACAGTGTCGCCTCGCGACGGGACGTTAGAAACGCGACGGGCGGTCGACTTTATTTGAACCGCCGACACCCACTTCTTACTAAAGAATTGTTGTCAGATAGACTGATTGACTAGACCAGGCACACATATCAAACACTGAACTGTGGGCATGCATATGAATGTGTGTATGTTGTCTGTATAAACAGACAACGGTTCGAATTTGTATGATTTTTGCTACTGTGTAATTACGTAGGCAATATTTGTAAATTATGAAAGCTTATATATTACACATTTAAAATATTACACACACACACACATACATATATATATATATATATATATATATATATATATATATATATATATATATATATATATATATATATATAAATTGAATAGAGAACTTAAAAATTAGCTCTTAACAAATGTATAAGGATTTCCAATAAGAGCTTCAGAAGTTTAAATGGAAATAAAACAAAAAGTATTCAATTAATTAGTTATTTATTTTTTCACTTTTAAGCATATTCTATGGAATTAATAATGGAACAAAATTTCACTCATATAACCACCACGTTTCACTTGACATATTGCATTTATTTGGTCCAATTTGTAGTCACTCTTTCACATAATTATGGTCCAATTGAACGATAATTTCAGATAACTTCACAAAAAATAATCAAATGGAATTAGAGCACATGATCTTGGTAGCCAATTGATGGGTTCATTTCGTGAAATAATGGATTCATTACACTTTTGTTCTAATAAGTCTATTGAAGTTTTTACAATTATACTGAGTTGAAATGTCAAAATGAGGTTAAAAAAATTCAAACATTGCTGCTGCCAGCTGTCAAAGTTCTGATATTCTTATTGGAAGAAAATCCTATACAATGAATTTGTAGGTTGGAAATAAATCAAATTAAAAAGAGTAGGAATACAATAAATTAAAATCTATATGTATTTACAGAAGCTTATTAACACAAAAAATATTTTTAGATAAAATAAAGAGGAGAATAAGAAAGGTGCTAATCTCAGAGAATTTCTTTTATTATAAAATCGAATATTTTTTTATTGTTTGTTCTGAAACTGTGGCAAATTCATCTTAACACAAATGATTTCACCCCTAACATTACAAATGTTGTAAAGTGTTCAATAATTATTTTTGTTCACTTTGTTGTTTATAACAACGATGGCAAAGCTGCCATCGTTGGAGCTTTTTTGTTATATGTTTAAAAAAAAAGTTTTTGATAATACAACTTATTTGTACTTACTTAGGACAGTTAAACATTGGTATTAAATGTTAGAATATTTTACTGATTTCAGACAACATAGAGAAGAATGGAAAAATGCATGTTAGGAATGATAAGAAGAGAAATGAATGATTTTGAATATCACATTTCAAGATGTTATAACAAAAATGAAAAGTTTAAAATGGAAATTGATCGATTTTATAAACAGAAAATAAGACCATCGATGAACAAAAAAAAATATTGATTTGAGAACTCAGAAATATAAAAGGGCTCAACAAGAGAACCATATATATATATAGATATATATATATATATATATATATATATATATATATATATATATTTAAATTTTGGAAATGGTATTTATTCAGCAGTAGATAGAGAGAGGTTGATGATTATTATTTATGAACATTAGTAATATTTTTGGATTTTTTGGGAATGGGAAGCAAGAGTTTATTTTAATTGAAATAATTTATAAAATGGTTTAATTAAGAATCAAAAAATAATTTAATAATTAATTGGAATACGTTTTATAGACTTATTATCTGCATTACTCCCCCGAGAACCACATTACTATGTATTAGTTTCATTTACATGAATTCGTCACAGATTCATAATTAATAATCTAGAACTATATATGTATTTGTAAAGTTTTACTAGTTATTAACTTATTACGATTAGTTCCCAATTACATATTTTATGTAATTGCTTATAATTATTACAAATCGATTATTGGAATTAAAATGACATCTACACGTGTGGTAGAGAATAATTTTAATTTATTTATTAATAAAATATATGAAGAAATGATCAGTAGTATATAATCGACATGTAGTTTATAATTAAACATAAAAGTTGTTCTTCGATATTGGTCGATTCATTGACTTGGATGAATGTATCAATGCGTTGGTTGGTGCACAAGTGCACAGGTGTGTTCGGTGTCGGGTATGAAACCCGCGGTGATTCATGTGAATGTCAGTTTACTATATAAATTAATACATGATCAATAGTCAATTTATTACAAATTATTTAATTATATATTATTTGTATATTTGTTCATAATTTGTCAGATTCGTACGTATTATTTGTAAGCATCTGTATATTTTTATAAATTAATCATTATTTCTAAATAGGATAAAAATCTTTATCAACAAGTTCAATGATTATTGTTTATTTTAATTTGTTTCAAATAGAGATAATCTCTTAAATTTAGTTACTGTATTACTAGACTAATGGAATAATTATTAAAATCTAAAATTTGGATTAAAGTGAACTAGAAACATTTTATTAACATTTTTATAAAGAATAAAATTGTAGTTTTTAAAATACAAGTTTATTTATAATACACATATGTCCAATATTGTAAACAAAAATATGAATGTATAACATTTGTAAAAAAAATAATTAAAGAAAATAGCGTAGTTGAAGAAAAGTTTATTTTAATCTAATAAAATCTTTTTTTGAGTAATATAGCAGTATAAAGAATTTGCATTTGGTTCTAAAGACATAAAACACTGCTTGTTTTAAACAGATATTTTACGATTGATAGTTTTAGTAAAATGAACAATTTTTGGTTTATTTTTCGTTCCAATATTTTAAAATCATTATCTTCTTCAAGTAAGGGATTTTAAAAATTAGATTAAAAAGAAATTGAAATTTCTGACATCAAGTTTGTAGATTTAAGTATGTACATTATTATTTTATTATAAAAATGAATATCGTCATAATGACAAGTTATAATTGTGTCTGTATAATTTATTTAACCATGTTCATTATATTTTTATTAAAAAAATATTTATTATAAAAGATAATTGTCAGTTAAAAACATTTCATTAAAACTAAATATAAATCAAATCTCATGAGTAACAAAACAGTTAAACTATTAAAGATACAAATTTGTTTCGAAAATCAAATGAGTCAATTATTAAACTAAACTTATTATACAGTAACGTTTACTATACCGTTTATTGATTTTGCATATAAAATTAAATCTTATTGACTTAATAAACGTTGATTGATGCTGTCAATACATGCTACCGCTACATTTAGGCGTTAAATAGTAGTTGTTATATTATTATATCACAAAACATTCGAACGGTAATACGAACAGACCAATCAATATGTATAATTTGATGTATGTAACTCACATTTGTGGCCATTAACTCAATCTGATGTAAATTATATACAATGTCGTGCAAAAAACACACACACAAAACACGCTTCATTAATATTCAATGTACGGTTTATTGCTTGAATGTCATTTATATAAAAGATTAGTGGATTCCGCGCAAAGATATTAATCTAAAACGATATGATAAATACAGTTTATGTACTTTTATGTTATTAATTAGATCGATTTATATATATATATATATATATATATATATATATATATAAATACAAAATCAAAAGGACATAAAAAGTATTTATAAATTTTTAACTGATTTTTTTATTGCTATTAACGTGCATTTTTAAGACAAATTAAAACGTAGATTTGTGTTCCTCTCTTTCTCTCTCTATACATATGTATAGGGTTATTCAAATGTGATGCCAAGATTTGTGTTTTATTAAAAAGAAACATGTGTATAGGGTAGTGTATAAGAAAACATGTGTATATTTTTTTTTAATAAAACACAAATTTAGACATCACATTTGAATGATCGTATACATATATTACAATTTATAATGTTAGCATTTAGATAAATCATTTTTTTATTAATTTAAACAATTTTCATTATTGTATAAATTAAAATTATTTACTACTTAATCAGTCTTTAAAAAATATATATTAAGAATTGTTATATATATATATATATATATATATATATATATAAATATAAATAATTGAAAACAATACTGACCGAGAGTTATACAATTTATATTTGTTTTTTTCAGTGCCACGTTTGAAATAGACAATCATTAAATGTACAAACAAGAATTTATAATATATTTAACGTGTGCGGACACGTGAAGGACACGTAGGCCGAATATTAGTGATGCGTTATGAAATAAACATATTTTTTTCTTATCAGGTTATCGGTGTAAACCGAGACGACATAATGGCGACAAAAATAACTATTTGGTCGATAATGAAACATCAATTTGAGTACAACGGATTTATTTGTGTCTACAGGATGTTACACAATCGACTTCAGCCATTTTTGTGCGATAGGATGTGTCAAATATATATATATATATATATATATATATATATATATATATCTGTATGTGTGTGTAAATTCATTCATGTTATTCTCAGACTGATAATGGATTTATAATTAAGTTTCATTGACATTTAAACTGTAATCTGAAGAAAATATAATAAGTGATTTATTTATTTGTTTATGTGAAATTATGTATAAAACTGGATTAAAACTCGTTACTTATCAAGCGTTAATCATTTACTAGATCAATAAATCGTTTATAATGACTATAATTGATTAATAATATTCTTAAAATATTCAAATTATTTTTTTTAAAAAATATCACCTGAAAAGTTTAACAGCATAACACATTCTGAAAAGATTTTAAATCGTTTATACATTTATTAAACTGATATATTTATAACCCTTTTTTATACATTATCATACAGAGTCATCCAAATGTGACGCCTAGATTTGTGTTTTATTAAAAAGAAACTATGTTTCTTTTATGAAACTATGTTTTATGATCTTATATAATTTTCGATTTTTCTAATTCATGTTGTACATTTAGTATGCTATATAATTCATTCAAATCGTGATATTAAAAATGGAATTAATGTAATTACTGAAAAGTTAATTGAATTTTTGAAAATTAAAAGTTTATTTTAAAACATTCTGAATAATTGTGGATCTTGTACATTATTTATTAGCAATTGGAAATTATCAGATATTGAATTTTAAATTATTTTATTAATTTTATGGAAGAAAATTTGATTATAGAAGATTAACACTAGATTTACGGAGCGAGTCGATTTGACTTATTTAACACATTTTGTTGCTGTATATATATAAAAAACTTAAATATTATTTTTTAAAAACATATGTTGGTTTTTAATTACATAATGACAATAAATATGTAATATATATTTTTTTTGTATATGTGTCATTATGTAATTAAAAACCAACATATGTTTTTAAAAAATAATATTTAAGTTTTCTATATATATAGCAACAAAATCTTAAATGAGCCAGATTGACTCGCTCCATAAATCTAGTGTTAAATATAGTATTTTTTAAATACTTATCAATATTAGCTTGTATAAGTTAATTCAATTTTACACAAATAAATCACTCATTCGAACATCACAAGATTTTATAAAAGTATTCAAGAATTTATAAAATCTTTAGTTTTATAAAAAGTAATTCGTGTATAGATTACTAAAAAGTGACAATAAATTTTATACACACATATCTTTTTATATTACAGTACAGTATTGTGTTTAATTAAAATTATTTTAAATTTAGTCTGTTCTTAGTGAGTATAAAAATGAAACTAAATAATGAAATTAGTACTAATAAAAAAAGTTTCAAGTTGCTACTTTCCTATAACAAAAATATGGAGTGAAAAGGGTTAAATAAGATGAAGACAAGGTTTTATTAAGGAAAATATAAATAATAAATATTTTTATACAACCTTGTATTGTTTCAGTTATAAAAAATTAACTGTGAAAATTAATAATAGATATTTTTTTATTTATTTAACATTGAATATTTTTAACCCCAATAATAAAATTAATAATTTTATCTACTGTAACTTTATATGCATATATACATACGTACACACACACAAATATATATATATATATATATATAATGTTAAATAAATTTTAAAATTTATTTAGAGCACTTTTTCATTGAATTCCATACAATTGTATTTCTAAGAACTTGACAATATTCATTGTATTTAAATAAAAAAATATATCAAAATCTTGTACAAAAAATATAAACACTTATTAAAAATCTAGAAAACATTTTTAAAGTGTATGATAATAATATGAAATAATAATGTTATCTTTATTTGAAGTGAAACGAATTCGTTTCAAATAACGAAAAAATCTTACAAACTTGAATAAATTTCATGAGTCATGCAATAAAAGTTTCTTAATGTAGGAAAAATACACCTGTTTGTAATAAATATATGTAATAATATATTTTTATATCGAAAGAATTATAAAGCAATAAAGATAGGTGAAGAGAGAGGTAGAACTAAAGTGAGAGGTCGGAAAAGACATTGAAACAATAACACCTTATCGTATGGTACACATATAATTATCGATTCTAAGTTTGGGATCGTCTTGGTAATTATTAGAAATGTAAATGAAAAAAGATATAAAATATACTACGACTTGGTATTTATAAATGGGTCAAAATTATTCATCGGTTATTTTTTTTTATTGGATGAAAGTATGATCTCATATAGATAAATAACATAATTTTTATTATTGTAATTGCAGTAATAATTGACGTTTAAATGTATTTTTTTCAACACAGAAGGTTATTAAACATTTTAGATAATACTAGATAATTACAAGGATTATTAATATAGAAATATATTGTAAATTATACAAATAACAATATTCTAAAAAGACCATAGAAAATAAATAACTTTTTAAAACTTTTTTTTTCTGATTACAAATATTTTTGTAAATTATATAAAGGGTTATAATTGTATTTAACATTTTTATTATCTCTTAAATAACCTGTTATAGCTCTGTTATTTATTATTTCATTTATTTAATAAATATAGGATCATCCAAATGTGACGCCTAGATTTGTGTTTTATTAAAAAAAACATGTGTATAGTTCCTTTTTAATAAAACACAAATCTAGGCAACACATTTAGATGATACTGTAGATGTGAATTCTTGATTTAAAATTATATTTTTTAAATCTTTATAGGATATCCAGCATGGGAGGATTTTAATCAAAGAAAATAGTCCATTCTCCAATCTATAGCAAAAATGATGATAGATTAAAAAAATTATTTTTTTTTTAAAAAAAAATAGATGATAAAAGTTCAATCTTTCATAGAGATTTTCTAGTTTCCAATATTTTCTATTTAAATATTTTTAACTCATTTTTCTCAAAGTAAATTTTTAAAATGAGATTAAAAGATAATAATTTAATTAAGTGAAGATGTTTCTTTATTGGAACATTTGTGGTTAGCAGATTTTTAATTTTAAGCAAGAATATAATTATTAAACAAATTTATTATATATAATTTGAATTAATCTAATTCTAGCAGTTAATAATGCTAATTCAAAATCTGTTCCAAGAAATTCAAACAAAGTGAAATACAAAAATTGATAAACATTGTATTTTGATAAAAACTCGTCATGGTTAATGAGATATATTTTCTAAGAACTTATTGCTCTATAATTAAAATTGCTTACTCCCATTTCTCTACTTAGTTAAGTTTTTAAACGACTGTTGTATTGGAAGTTCTATCTAACCTCAAAAACACTGTTTATTATACCTTTATATACACATACATGTATATCTAAAATGTGTTTTTTTTAGGTTAGATAAAACTTTCAATAGGGATTGAATTTAAAATTCTATTACGCTTAAAAAAAACCCTATATATATATATATATATATATATATATATATATATATATATATATATATATATATATACATTGTAACTTGTTATTTATTCAGGTAGTTGGTAAGGAACTTTTCTAAAAATACCAAATTACTTGAAAAAAATATACATATTTATTTTCAGCAAGGTTTTCATTGTAATAATATTCAATAAATAAAAATTAAATTAAGGAACAACCTCACTCCAATGTTGAATACAATAGATTATAAGTTAAAATTCAGTCTAGTGATAATATCGTCCTTGATTAAAAAAGCGTCTATATCCTTGACAAGAAACGTTTAATGAACTCTGATTTTGTTACTGTTGTAAAATATCTTATTAAAAAATACGTGATATGTTTTCAACGCATGTAATGTCAAATAATAATAATAGGTTGTTTTAAAATATACGAATTATAAGATTTACTAAGGTTATGAAACAATGTGTTAAGGTTACATTTAACACTATATTTTGAATAAATAAAATGTTTACTAGCAACTAGTTCCTAGAAATATACAATTCGAGCATAAAGGAAATGTTGTCGAGTTTGTCTGTCGTATGAATGTATTAATAGAAAGATTTGTTTGTTTTATTTCATTTTAATTAGATTGGCTTCTATGAAATTTAATTAAACTGTAAACATCCGCTCTTAATTAAAGTAACATCAATTCTAACCGAATGTTATCTTGATGTATCTGTCTAAATTGAATCTTATAAGAATCCTGTTTGTGCCGTGTAAACTTTTCTATAAAAAAAAATGAAAAATCCAATCCACGAATTACAATATCTGAATATTTGATTAAAATCACAGTTCCATAAATAAACACTATGAAAAGTGATTGGAATTTGATTAAATTTGGTCCAATTGAGCATTCCGCTCGTCGGATGCAATCGGGCGTGATGCGTATATGAAAACATGTGCACGTACCACAATGCCAATATAATTACTTCGGTTTTCTTTAAGTTCATGTACAGAGCACATAGACAGTCAATCAAATCCAGGCCAGGGTTAGCCCGTGTAACCTTCGACGTCGGCCCCTTAATTGGACATTTCATGAGGTCGAGTGTACGTGTTCCACTAAGTGCATATTTGGTACCGCATTGTCATTGTCGTACGCGAAATTATACATGTGCGGTCAACACAAAACTAGTCATTAATTTTATCTGTTATTATATATCCATTCGACCACGGACTGTTCTATAGTTTCGTTGCTGGAAGGGAATTAATCTAATATCTAATTAATGTTCAACACGTAGTTATCGACCATTTACGTAACATTCAAAATTTAAACATGCGCTAGTCATTTAAAATCAATAAATCATTATGTGCTTGTTATTTCATTGAAAAAAATATATTCGTCCATGGATCTAAAAAGATCTATACTTATACTTGGATGATACGGTGCATGTAAATCGAACAGGCGAATGAATGAAATTTAACATTTACGATCTCTTGTGTACAAAAAAGTGATTTTTAATACACTGTAGTCGAAACACGTATTATTACGTGTTTCATCATTTATAAACAGGAAACGGAAAACATTTAGTTGAAAAATGTTGTAGCTTTTACATGAATTTCAATAACAAATTATGTACTTTTTATTTAAATATTTTTTTAACAAAAATATTTAGAAAATTCTAAGAATATACTTTTTTAAAAAATTAATTAACTCTATACAAGCTAATATAGGGTTTTTCAATAAGCGCTTCAGAAGTTTAAACAGTAATAAAACAAAAGATATTTAATTAATTAGTTTTTTAATTTTTTTTTAAAGTATATTCTATGGTATTAATGATGGAATACAATTTCACCACATAGTGCATTCGCTTAGTCTAATTTTTGGTCACTCTTTCACATAATCGTGGTCGAATTTCATGAATTACAAGTTCAATGTTTATTTTTAATGCTTCTGTTGTTTGTGGTTTATCAGTATTAGCCAATGATTTCACATAACCCCAAAGAAAATTATCCAATGGAGTAAGAGCACATGATCTTGGTGGCCAATTGATGGATCTATTAAGTAAAATAAAGGACTCATTTAACTTTTGTTTCAATAAGTCTATTATTTCCGTAGATATATGGCATATAGCACCGTCCTATTAGAACCACATATCATGCAAATAATTTTCAATCATTTTTGGAAAGAAATCCATTAATCATGGTTCGGTAAAAAAACTCTATTTACTGTAACGTGGTCTCCAGTTTTAGTTTGAAATTTTCACTAACAGAAGCAATACCGACCTCACTTCTTGTATTTCTTAGTCTTACAAGCACTGCTGTATAATGTAGAGTAAAATCCTTTTTAAATTTTTCAATAATTCGATAAATGGCATGCTTACTTAGACGATTGTGTCAAGTTTTACAAAACGCTAGATAAGTTTTACAAACCGAACATTGATTTTTGTAAGTTTTTACAATTTCTAAGCGTTGTTGAAACGTTAAACGTTCCATGATAATTTGTCAAACTATACTGAGTTGAAATGTCGAAAACATTCAAACATGGTTGCTACCAGCTGTCAAAGTTTTAATATTCTTATTTGAAAATCCTATATGTATGTAAATAAAAGGGTTAAAAATGTAATTTGTAACAATATTAATTAAAACGAATAATAAGATGACGTAAGTACATCAATAAAAAACATTATGGAATTTACTGGCAAAAAGAGAAACAACTTTTGTAAATGATCGCTAAAGCAAATACATCACATCAGGGATGCTGATTCCAACAGAGTGAATTTTCTAAATGAAGTGTTTTAATTGGATTTATATATACATACATAAATACATACACACACACACACACATATATATATATATATATATATATATATATATACATTTAAATTCATTTCATTGAGAGATAACAAGTAACCATGTCCTGGTCGAACCTGTTTCTTCGATTGCAACACAAGCGATTGCACTGAATGCACATGCATTTAGCGCACAGTCAGTGCATAATACATGAGAAAAGTAAAGCTGGCGCCTTGATATGTCTGCACCGATAATAGAATAATTATGTCGGATTAAAAGAACTAACATTGCTGAGCATCGGTAGCATTTTATCAACTGGCCACACTGCTGGATGCCAGTGAATCACATACAAGATTAGAAATACTATGTAACTCTATATCGTGTTAGATAAACTATTTCAAAGAGTCAGCGATGACAATGAATGCATGCACTTATTGTGTTCGTATAAAAGGTATTAAGATTTGATTGATCGATAATTTTATATTCCTCGTAGTCATTATAAAGATACATTTATCAGCATGGCTGTAACTATATTCATATTTCTATTGTACCGAATATAATTGATAAAAATATTTGCTTAAATATATTTTTTTTAATTACAGTTTCTGTTCTACATTTATCTTTTGAGATGTATTCAAGTTGTTAACTTGTTTGATTTTTATTAAGTGTCTATAGATAAATAATTATATATATATATATATATATATATATATATATATATATATATATCTGTGTGTGTATGTATATAAAAAATAGGTTGGAATTCCTTAATAATTGAGTGGTTCTTAGATAACACAAAAAAAATAGAAAGATAGGCATTAAGAATAACAAGAAAAAATAGAAAAAGAATGGAATGGATCAGAAAGAAAAAAATACGTATGTAATATCAAAAGTGAGATGTTTGAATGGGAAAAAGTCGGTTATATAGCAAAAAAGAGAAATATCGATGGTTAAGGGAAATTATTGATTGAGACCTTAGGTGTATAAAAAGGTCCAGAAAGAGGCTTATGGATAGATGGAATAGAGATATAAGAAAATTCATTGGAATGGACTGAATAACTGAACATTTTAGGAGGGGCTTTCATCCAGCAGTGAATAGAAAAAAATGATGTCTGATGTAACAAGAAAAAATAGAAAAAGAATGGAATGGATCAGAAGGAAAAAAATATGTGTGTGTGTATTAAATTGTAAATGAATCTAAAATTATCTGCATCAAGTTTTTAAACTTCATTTATTATTACATGTTTTATATTTCTCTTTGATAAAAATGATTTTTATTTTTAGTAGGACTCTATTTCCATATAAACTCTAAGTTCAAAAATCGTGCAAGATTAAATATTTCAGATGCAATGTAACTTATAATTACAATAAAGGCGTTAATTAGGATAATGATTTTAAAAAGATTTGTGAAATAATTAACAGAACTTTAATATATATTTTTTGATAAAAATTATTTATATTTTTAGCATGACTTCCACATAAGGTCTCAAGTTCAAAAATCGTGTAAAACTTTAAATATTTCAGATGCAATGTAATTTATAATTACAATAAAGACGTTAATAATTTTTTAAAAGATTTGTGGAACAATTAACAGAATTTCAGGAAAACATTACATGAAAGAAATGTAGTTACAATTCTATCATCTTCACTGTATGACAGTGAAATAAAGACAAAATCGAATTTAAAATGAGGAAATGGAGATTTTGTAATTAGTAAAAAAAATAATACAAAATCAGATAGAATAAGAAATAACAACACCAATTTTTATTATTATGTTGCAATTTTGGAAACTATATCTGTAACTCTGTGTAAACTAAGTATTTTTTTCAAGAACGTGGGCTGAAAATTAACACATGACGAAATATTAAAAATTTGAGTGACAAAAATTAAATATTAATATATCGATTACTTCATCGTTTCAAAGAAAAAAAACAACTTTTCTTTAATCGACATATTTAATCTACTAATTTGTCATTATTTAAAATAAAATTAATAACCGTTCAAAACAAATTCGTTGAAATATAAATTGTCGAACATGACATATTTCGAAAATTAAAATATCAAGTTCTATTTTATGACAACTGTCTTGTCACAACAGAAATATGCAATATAATACACATACAGATACTTTTTTGTAAGTGTGTGGATAAATACTGATAATTCATAATTATACGATTATGTATTTATGTAAGTATTTATGAATTATCAGAGGACTGCCTTGATTCAAATAATAACTTAATAATAATAAGAACCACGCCGCCCCCTAGAGGCATGTTGTGATTGGGTAACAGCGAGGTCGCCACAATACCGAAGAATACAACAACAACACAAAACCTGCCTTCCAAACATATTGATATATGGGGAAATTGTTACCAATCGCTTGCTACCGGTGCCCCTGATTGCGAAAACAGATAAAGTCGTTTATACAGCTGCTGCTGCTGCTGCCTCCAGAGATCTGCTATCGCGAAACAAATACACACACGCACATAATTCATGTCATACGTTTGCGAATAAGTATTATGAATGGAATTTTACTTTAGTGCCGACTTCTGAGAATTCTTTACGTGTAGTCGATACGTTTGATTTAATGTACAGAAGGAATGCTGCGATATTCTATTTAAACGTGATCAGAATCTTATTGGAACGATGTACACAGATAATAAATTAAATTGATGTTTTGTTACATCCAGGTGTCATTTACATTTTATTTTTTGAAAAAATACGGAAAGTCGTTAGTTTCATTATTCCACGATAACTTCTTCATTAACCGGTTTTACTTTCATATAACACGATTTTATAAAGACGATTTTTTTGGAATAATAAAATATTTTATTGAATATATTATCGTAGCTACATCTAAACTAGATAAAAAAATAATGTCTACTTTCTAATTCATAAATTTTTAAACTTGTCATTTAAAAAAAATATTTATTTAATTATTTTTTCAAATATGATTTAATGAAATTGAATTAGGATTTATTCTCTATAAAAATAAATATTTAAATAAATGATTATGTATTTAAAAAAAAAATTATATAGTAGACAAAATTAAAACAAAAATTCATTATCAAAATACCTAAAATATTTTCCAAAAAAATGTGTGTCTAGAAATGATTATGTAAAAAAAATATTTTAAATTTAACTTTTATTTCAAAATCTTTGAATGATTGAAATGTAAATCATTTTTACACGAAATTAATACAATAACAAATGTATATATTACAAAGCCTGATGTTAAATTCTATATTAAATATTTATTTTAGTTAAATATTACGGTTTTAAGACATCCACTAAAGAATAATATAAATATTAGTTTGAATGTATATAGAACAAAGAATAAAATAGCTAGTTATCAGAAAATATAAATAAAAAAAGCATGTTAACGGATTTAGATATTTAAATAAATTTATTTTTAACAACAGACGTTTTATGTTTCGGAAAAAACATTTAAAAATATAAAAAAATTCAATATATACAAATTTATCCATTACTTGGAATTTTAGGTAAAATATTTTTAATTTGAAAAAAGACGATTTTCCTAATTTATGTTCAACTAATTAATCAATTAATAAAAATTATGTTTATTTATAAAACTAATAAATGTTATAAAACGTATTAAGGTCATAAAAAATAATTTACTGGATGTATTAAATAAATATCAAAATAATAATTATTAATATATTTCATTATTCAAACATAATTTCTAAACCACACAAAAATCTAAACTAAACTCGACGATCTATAAAAATAGCAAATGAAGTTATTTTTGAAAAATATCTCAATTTCTAAATACCAATTTGCAAATTTACAATTGCCATATGTTGACAAATCATCGTTTTAATAACCAACCATTTAACACATTCGAACGGATTTTTTCATTTCATTTATCACGTTTTATATCACTTATATACATTTGAATTTTATTACACATTAAAATGAAATAGTAGATAAATAATCAATAAATAATTAATACTGGATATATTCCATATGTTACTTAACTTCAAAGAACGCATTTGGAATTTTTTATTACTCAGTATGCAAGTAAATAAGATGTGTTTTATCATCGTTCGATAAGAGACTTTATATATATATATATATATATATATATATATATATATATATATATATATATATAAATTATAAAGGAAATATAAATAAAAGGCATGATGCCAAATATAACAGCTGGTATTGGCAATGAAAGGGGTCAACCATACTGTTTTGAGCAAATTGCAACTTTTCCACTATTAGCTAATTGTTGGTCTATTTTAGAAATAGGTTATATTATTCCACTCTTTACGTATCTTTTTGTTTGTTGCCAGCTACAAATACAATATATATTTAAGTAATAGAATAAAGAAGTATTAAGGCAATATTTAAGATTAAACAATTTCTAATTTAAAAATTAAAGAAAGTTATATAATCTGTTATACTCTAATAATTTTTAAATACATGATAACTGCCAAAAAGATACGAATTGATATGTCAACAACCAATCTAAAGTAAATTTTCAATGAATCAGGATATGTAATGATAAATTTCAACATAATACATGTTTACATATTATTAAATATATGAGGTAGATAATTTTTTTACACACAACACCTAACCTAGATACAAATAACTAAAAACGTTTTTAGGTATTTTTGAAAAAATTCAAATTATTACAAAATAACACGATAAGAATTTAGTGAATTTAGATTTTTTCTTTGTAAAGTGAGTAAGTATTTATTTATAAATATTTTATAGTAGTTTTCATTATCAAACGTCATGAATTTCCAATAAATGTCAACAAATACATGTCTGTAAATATAGATAACGTTTGTAAATATTATTTTCTATATCTAGAGGTATTTTATAATACAGAATGATATAAATTTTGTGCAACATTTTTTGTATGTCAATTGAATGTAAAATGAGAATCGATATTTTAATAATATTTCTAAAAATTTTTAATTATCAATAGCTACATTAATATAAAAAATATAAAAAGACCTTATATAAAAATAAATCACAAAACAAGTTTTGATACAACAGATAAAATATTTACAAGACTGTATTCAACACTGTACTTTTATTGAACTTAAAATAGGGTTTTTTAGTCAATAAAAAGACCGGTTTCGAAAGAATCAATATTAAGACCTCGATTCAATTAACAATAAGCACATCTGTGTCAGAGTATAAAACTGTATAAGTAGTTTTTTATAAAAGGACTTGTATAGACCCCTTTCATTCATACCTCCAATTCAAATTAATCAACATAAATTCTAATTTAAACAAAATGTGAGTATTGTGAGTTGTGTACTGAGTTCTTTGTATATTTTAAAAACCACTTGACTGGAATTCAAAAGGAATACTCGATGTCTATAGATGTATTTTTGAAATTAATATATCATATTTTTTTAAGATTGATGAATAAATATTTTATGTAAATGTGTGTTAGTATTTTTTAAAAAGTATTATTTACAGTTTTATTTATGATAAATATATAGGATGAAATCAATTTATACCAAGTTCGAAAACAATTTATAATATATTAAAAATATTTATTTATTCAATAAGAGTTTTAAGATTCCGATTATAAAAGGAAAACACTAATTAGTTAATATATTTTTACTACTGGATTTACAGTCACAAGTAAATCATAAACTGAAAAAATAATTTTTATAAAAATAAATTAGTCATAATGTGGAAATATAAAAAATATTTATTTTTATATTAAATATTTTAAAAATGATATTTTTTAAAAATTAATAAATAATGATATATGTGTATGTGTGTGTGTATTTGTAGTAATAAATTTTAAAAAGACAAACAAGGAGACAAGACTCCCTGTGGTTGTGATTTAAAAAAACCTTTGACAATTATCTTTTCATCCTATATTTAAATCCGCTACTGTGTCCATTATCAAATTGACTAATAGTCAAAAATAGATCATGTTTCCTGCATACATACATCCTTCTTATACGCTAGATAAAGTGTTTAATATATATCTTTAACTAAATTAACTAATACACTCTTCAATTTAAAACAACCTCTTCGAGTTTCTAACTGTTTGACACTTAGCTTCTTAAATAACTCGAGTGCCAAAGCAGATAACTAATCTCTTTCTTCTATAAATCTCAAATATCTCTTTCACATTCACGTCGTATAGAAGCCTAGACTAGCCTGTAGGCTACTCCGGTTTCGTATTCCTTTATTAGCATCTAAACAAGATAAATATTCGCGATAAATAAAATTCGAACGACTGATTTATCTCGATACTTATTCAGCAATGAATCAATTGTACGGCGACATTATTAAAATTGGCAATGTATTAAGTAGATATTTCGAAACACAATAATTTGCTCAATACAAATGATAATGTTTAAGTCAAGCAGTCTATTCTGACAAAGTATCTCGCGCTCAATCATTTATCATGTACTACAAAACCAGTATGTTTTCAAGACATTTATGAACTGTACATAATAGGTTAGAACAACCTTTACGGTCAGTGTTTTATGAGGGTATCGAATCCAATTTGCAATGAATACAAATCAGATATTAGCGTATGATTTGTAAATGAAATGTACGCAAATAATATACAAGCAGCTTATAAATTATAATTATTGAGAAGCATGTAGTATCAGATTGATTTTTCGGATGTTAATTAAAACGCACGTCACTACAATAACTATAGTTAATTATAGTTGCTGACTTTTATCTATCATTATAATAAATACGAATACGTTTAAAATATTTTACGAACTGACAGAAATTAGCAACATTTAAATATATATATAATTTCATGCCAGAATTTGATTTTGAATTCATGCCATCGAATATACATATTAATATTTTTTTTCGGACACTTTAAAATATATAAATAGACTCGAAAACAATTTATTAAGGAACTAAAAAAACAAACATTTTAAAAAATAGAACTGTGATTAAATTTAATTGAAACGAATTAAATTTTCAGCACTAAAATATATTTAAGTAAAGCATAGTATTTATGAATAGATAAAAAAATATAATAATGTTTATAGCCAAAATAACGACGATATATTAAAAAATGTTGGTGGTCTAGTCATTCAAATGTATATAAATTATTATTAATTTTGATGAAACAAATTTGGCTCTGTTCTATTTTTAAAATTGTTTTCGTGAATAATTGACTTTGCTCAAATTGAAATATTAAAATAAAATATTTATGTTTTATTTATAATCAATGTTGATTGCGTGATAATATTTTAAAATCGAATTTTTAAAATTTAATAAATATGAATTTGTTATTTGCTATTTAAATAATTATACAAAAATGTTATAGAAAATTATTAAATTAAAATGTATCTCCAGAATTATTTAAATGTATTTATATTATTTATTCAAATTATTCTATTGTGATATTAGGAGATTTAATATTACTTATTCATTAAGATTGAACTGAATTGTTATTTCATTAATTTTTCAATAAAAAAACATATAATTTTTAATTTTAAGAAAAGTAATTAATATACATTGATTAAATTTTTTGTATTTAGGGATTAAATATTAATTTGTTGGTATGTAGAAAAATTACATTGCCATTTTGAATTTTCAAAATTGTTTAATATTATTTTTTTAAAATACTTTTTAATAAATACAACTACCCACACACACACACATCTCTCTCTCTCTCTCTCTCTCTCTCTCTCTATATATATATATATATATATATATATATATATAATAATAAAAGTACACTTAATTTATTACTCATTAATCACTTCTAAAAAAATCAAATATTTAAATTAATTTATTATTTGAAATATTTTTTTCATCATGAATTCCTATTTAAAATTATATTTCAGTAATTAAAAAATATGTACCATAAAGTTGTATATCATTGTAAAGCCATGTGTTACATATTTTTTAAAAAATTAGCATAATTAATTATCTATGAAGAATTTTGAATTTATTATATTTTCACTTTTTAAATTCGAGTAATCTTACTTTGGCAGTTAAATAAAACGAATCATGTAAATTATTCAGATGGATTAAATAATTGTCAATATAAATTTAATTTTTTATGTTTATTAATTACACATTTTTTATTATCACTAACATAAAAGTAGTTATAGATTTGCTTGAATTCATCGAAATTAGAAACGTACAAGACGTCAAAGTCTTAAGATCAAAGTTTATCATCCAGATATAAATGATATTGTATTATAATTTCATTTACTGTAAGTCTATAATCTAATTCCAGTTGCACTTGTCAGTAATCTATAATTATTAATCTAAGAGATATTTAATATCCGCATTTTTAAATGTTATTTAATATGAAAAGGAAAGTTCATAAAATAATTTAATTGTACCTTAAACTAATAATTAATGTGTCGTAAATGCATGTCTGGTTTGTTGCAAATAAATTTTTGATGAAAAATAATTACCTTTCTAATATATACATATATATATATATATATATATATATATATATATATATATATATATATAATTTTGCATTTTTATTTGTAATTAAATGTAAACATTTCATTATTATGAGATAATAAAAGTTATTTTTACTTTTTATTTATAAAATAAAAAATATTTATTTTAAAATGCTTTTTGAGTTTTCATAGAAATTCTGTTAAAAAATAATTATTTAAAAATGTTAGAAATTGAAATAAAATTTAGTACTAACAGTAAATTGATATTAAATGAAAGTAATTAATCAGTATTTATATAGATTAAATTTTGGTTATGTATAACAATTAATTTTTACATTTTTTTCACTATTTTATAAAATAAAAAGTATTGATTTTATTATTGCATAATTTAATTAAAATGCTTTATTATTTTTTGTTCAAAAAAAACCCAGTGTTCATTTTAAAAAATGTCAAATGGATTTTTGAAAAATAAAAGGTTTCATCATTTACTAAAACAAGATAAATATAAAAAATATAAGTGAATAAAAAAAAAACTTACCCTTCATCTTTATCGTAGACTGGTAAGATCTGCTGAAGTAGATCTCTTGCACTTTCCGGTTCAGCCGATATTCCCTGAGCCCTTTGTTTCCTGGAACGTGCCGTAACAGCCTTCAATTTATTAGGAGATGACGCAGCGTTCACATGATACGGGAACACACTTTGGAATTTATCGAGATGCGATCTGAGATCAATGATCTCAGCTTCACGTCTACGTAGTAGATCATCTCGAGCGCGTAATTCTTCTTCGAGTTCACGTATTCTCAGATCGCGTTGATCGACCTGCGATTGATTTTCATCTTCCGAAACACCCATTATGATTATTTCTTTATCGATTTTCACACCGGAAGCATCGAACACACAATCACCTAAAGCACGTAGTTCAGTCACATTCAGTGCATTCACTTTACCGGTCGGCGTTCCCACACTGTTCGTATTTAACAGCAAACTATCAGGTCTCTTCGGCGTCGAATTGATTCCGTTCACATCGAATGTGAATTTGTTAGGTTCCGCTCTCGCGTCGTTCATGAACGGTGATACGTTCGCATATATAATTTCCGATTTTTCTGTATTGTTATTCGTATTGATCCCGTTTGTTTTTTGGGATTCGCTAGGAACCTGCGTCACCGAGTCCGTGTTTTTGTCATACGGACCGGTGAACTCGAACCTGGGACCCCAATCTTTGGTGTTGGGATCCCAGTTTACTTTCGTGTCGTTGTCGATGATGTGCGGAGAGCCGTTTGTCGCGTGGCACTCGCTCGTACGATAGCACTGTGAGTTTGGCGTCGGATTTTCTCTACCGCCTCCTGCGTCGCCGCCGCCAGCTTCGCCGTTCAAACGTGGTGGTGGCACCGTGACGGCTTCAGCGTCGTCGATTGACCGACGTGACGCGAAGCAAAACGACGTGTCGAAACACACGCGCATTCACCCGGTTACTCGAACTTCGAACAAGCTTACGTCGAAGACAGTTGGATCTGGTAAAAATGCTCTATTTTAAGTAAGTCTTTAACGAATTCACTGCCAATTGAATTGTAAAAAAATATACGTTTCGAGTCTTCTATTTGAACGCGAACTCGTTCAAACGGTTGTCAGTTCATATGCAACGATTCAATATCACATACAAACAAATCCGTACAATTCAGTGAGTTTTAATGAAGCTCTCAGTGACTTCAATGCCGAATTGTTGAACAGTTTTTTGGCCTGGTTCACTACTGACGATAATTATGAGATTTTTCACGTATGCTTGATTTGTAACTGTGTTGATACGCGAGATTAAGTTTTAATTTTATTTATGAGTACGTATATATATTTTTTTAGATTGTAGATTTTGTACGTTCTGTTAGATTATTAATAATGTTTGATATTTCAATGTCCACTCACGATTGTGAATTATAGATCTGAATTTCAATTTCAAATTAGTTCTGTATAAATAAATAAATGTTTAATAAACGCTTATTTATATCGACTCTGTGATTTGCATACACAATTAAAAATTCTTTTTTTTCAGACAGCATTTATGATTTGTGTCATTTATCTGTATGATTTCTGATTGCTAATTAGCAAGATTACAAATTATATCAATATCGAAGTGTATTTTTTCCAAACCTGTTAATTAAAAGTTGATTATTAATATGGTGTATCTATATACATACATACATACATATATATATATATATATATATATATATATATATATATATATATATATATATGATTAATTATAATATTAATAAAAACAAAAATTTCATCATTCTATTTATAAATATTTTTCAATAAAATATATTTTTAATAAATAGTACTTTTACAAGTATAAGATGCTTTTTTAATCGTGATAGAACTTTCGATAGAGATTCATTTTAAAGTTCTATCACGCTTAAAAAACAACCTGCATAATATTAATAAAAACAAATAAAATTTTCATCTGGGTTTATTTCAAGAACATGTATTGTTTTTATTCTTAATAAAAAAATTATTAAATAAATGCTGAATAAATTTAACTAATTTTCAGCACAATACAACAATATTATCACTGAAGATCAGTCGTTATCCTTGCAATTTGAATATCAGATTTAATGTCACAAGGATAACGACTGATTTTTTTATGTAAATTATTCTTGCAAATACAACATCCTTTTATATAACCCTTCGTTTTTCATTTATAATTTATCTTAATTTTTATATCTGGTTTATTTTATATGATTTTAAAAAATAATACAATTTCTATTTAAAATAATATAAAAAGGTGTTCAATCATAATAAAAATAAAAAATAATAATTATAAAAATAAAAATTTTGATTTTATGTGGAATAAAGTTTACAACCCGTTTATAAAAAAATATTTAGTAAATCCGAAATTAATCCGAACCGAAAAAGGTTAACATATTCAAAAAATTAATCCTTTGATAAAATTGATCGACATGAATGAACGATAATTGAATCAGTGGGTGGATATAGATTGTAACTTACAAGTTTGTAATATGTTAAGAGATAAGAAGCACATAATTATCTTCAATAACCATACACATAAAAAAGCAACTGAGAATGAATTTCAATTAATAAAATGTAAACGGATGAAATTTGTTATTCGATATTTTATCAAACAATTAATGTTTAAGAAATTTCCATTAAATATAATTTCTCATTTAATCAATTGGTATATTTTATACAGTATATATATAAATGGAAATTTCTTAAATGAAAATAATGTATTATCTTTTAGAATAAATGATTAAAATATATCAGTATTAAATACATAGAAAATTTGTTAACAAAAAGTATTGAGAAACGAATTATATTTTAATTATGAACTTCAAACCTATGATAACATTTATAAATAATGAATGAAAAATTTCAGATCACAAATAAATTAAGTGTTGAAATTTATATTAGAAAATTATAATAGATGAGAAAAAAATAATTTTTCAAATATACATATAATATTTTAATATACAATTAAAAAATATATAAAAGAATAAACAAGACATTTGTTAATTATTTCAAGTCGATAACAACAATAGTCGTGTAGAATAATTAACAACGTGACAAACTAAATCGATATTTTTTCTATGGATTGATAAGATGGGTTGACAGAATATTTGATGAGCAATCTACTTTCGCGTATCTTTTTATAAATAATAATCAATACAATGACAAAAGAACAGAACAGTTAATTATTTAGGTTTTGATTTTATTTTCACAATGACTTACGAAAGTTGAAATTAACGGTGACATTAATCGTACTTATTTGGTCACATGTTTTAAAATTAATTGTCACAGATTGCAAGTCTTTGTGATTTTTTTTTTGTGGTTGATAAGTCTTTAACTGTTCTACTATTTGTCAATAAATGAGTACGACTTTTTTTTAAAAAAAAAGAAATGTTTTACAAGTGGTAAAAAATGATATCAAAATTAGGGGATTTTCTAACTTGTAAACGATAAATTTATCTTTAGATTTTTTATTTTATTTTGACTCTATATTTTTAGATTTTTCAATTTGGGTACTTAATTACTCGTGGGCATCACGATTGTGATAAATAACATTATGAAAGTCAATGATGAAATTTTTAGTTTAATTAATTTAAAGTTATAAACACTATTTACATACACAATATAAAATGTGGTACTTACTTTTGATAAACACTTCACAAATGTTTTATGTAAAAACAATAACTTTTTCCACTAAATCAATTTTTTATTCTGGCACATAAACACTAAATATTTAATGAACAGTTCAACCCCCGTCGAATATTTTATTACTCGCTATGGCAAAATATCAGACTCGCACTTAATACAAAAAAAAAAGAAAACAATAAACTTTACAACGGCACAAAATATTTAAGAATCACTTCTACTGATTCCGAACTCGTGTATAAAAAAAATATTGATATCGGAATCACGAACACACGATGTTTCTAGTACACGTTTCGATGCAATTATTTCAATGGTAGCAACTTGAGTAAACTAATAATAAAGAAGGCAGAAAAATAGTCTGCAATTTATTAACGCGTTTATGTTTATTCCTATTATACGTTAGCGTAAATAACGGCTGAACAAAAACGGTGTTGTGTTGAAAACACGATTCACAGTGGCCGCAAGGTTGTGTACTTCAATTTTATTGCGTGTTTTTCTTATTCTCCACTGCTGCCGCCGCCAATCGGGGGCCTTGGTTGCGTCAACGGCCGAAGAAATATCTGTTGAGGAAAATATAATACAGTATTAGGTCCGGTGGATTTTGACAGTTATAATTATATTAACCTATTTTTAGTTAATGTTTATATATATATATATATATATATATATATATATATATATATAATTTTATGTACTTATAAAAAATCTCATTGTCAGATTTTATATTCAGTTATTGAAAGATAAACATTAACAATGTGATTATAACAGATACTTAATTATAGTTTATTAATTTGTAATACTTCAGAGTATATTAAACTGTTAATTACATGTTATATATTGTTGTCAATTTATAATTATTACAACATACAGATACTGATACTACATACAGAATGGCTATTAAAAATTTATTAGTGTCAGATATTAAAATATTATTGTATAGTTTTACTTGATCCTATAATTTATCTTCAATTTGAAAAATTAAAATTTATAATCGAAGAATACATATGTTTGTAAAAATATTTTTAAAACTATCAAAATTATCTTTAAATTTAATATTTTAAATCCAAAAAAGCATTAATTAAAAAATACATAAGATTATTTTTTAAAATTAAAAAATACATTTATAAATAATTGTTATTCAATACAATCATTAATTTTGAAAATTTGATAATTATTATATAGATTTTTATATTTCGTACTACAAAATTCATAAATTTAAAAATATATAAGTAAGATTATTTTTTATCAATAAAATATATATTTAGAAAAAATATAAATTAATGTAATTATTAATTTTAAAAATTTGGTCACATATTATTATGCAGATTTTATATTTTGTATTAGAAAATTCATAAATTTGAAAGTATAAAAGAAAAATTATATTTTTTATATAAATTTAACTAAACATTTTTTTAATAAGAAGGAAAATAATGGATTGTACAAAAATGAATTTATAAAAATCATCAGTTATTAAAATTATTATATGTGAAATGATAAACATTTTAAAAATATGATTACGATATGAATTCTTATCAAGATTTTTTTAATTTTAAATTAAAAAATTCATAAATTAAATTTTATTCAAGTAAAATTCATTTTCTGTAACTAAATAACATTTTAATATATAGAATCATCCAAATGTCACGCCTAGATTTGTGTTTTATTAAAAAAACTTGTGTATAGGGAAACATGTGTATAGTTTCTTATATTTCTTTTTAATAAAACATAAATCTAGGCGTCATATTTGGATGACTTTATATTTTGTTGATTACATAAGAATTTTTTATTTTTATAATTAATTGTAAAAATAAAAAATATAAATGAAAAAAATGAACCATATATACACATAGATAAATGATATATTGTAACATTTCAAAAATATTTTTTATTTTATTTTGATATCTTTTCAAAAAAATATTTTCATTATTTTGTACTTGAACCCCATAGAACAATAACTCATCGAATAAAATTTAAAAATAAAAAATAACACTTGCTAAAGTAACAAATTTCATTTCTAAATTAATCTGCATCGTTTCGTACTATTAATAACAATTAATTAAAAGAACAAGATTTTACAGTTCAACAGCTGAAGTATTTTTTTTGTAAAACATTTATTTTTCAAAAACTGTTTCAGCATTATGCGCCTACATTCCATTGTGGCAATTAATTCATATTATAAATTATTTACATCAGATTTGAAACATAAACAAACTGAAATTTTCTACAGAAAAAGAAACAAACATATGTGCATTCATGCAATTCTGTTGATGAACGAACTTAAAAAACACACTAACTACACAGTCACAAGACTAATATGAACCTCAATCACAAGACGTCATAAAACAATTATTATCAATTTATTCCAATTGTATGTTAATTTATTAACATTCATAAGAATATAGACGATTATTATTTCATTCTTTTTTATCATCGACGATTTTATAGTTATGTCTTTATTAATATGTTTATTTCGTACGTGAAAGAGTATCAAAAATTTTCCTTTCATATATTTTGATTTCGCCAAGATTTATTATTGTTGAACGACATGCCCAATTAAGTTCACGCCGTTTTTTTGAACTGTACGTTTATGATTTCTTTTTTTTTAATTTCGAATAACCCTTATTTCGAGTTCAATTTATTTAAAAGATTCAATGATGTTACATATTATGTAACTGTATGGAAAAATCAATTAAAAGTATCAAGAAAAAATAAAAAATAAATTTATATTGCAACTAATTCATTTCATAGAGAAAATAAATCAAATAAGCTCAATCTTTCGAGTTAAGTACTGAATGAGGAATTTATTCAGTCAATAGTAGTGAAAAAGATCAGGTCAATGCCTTCAATATATATATATATATATATATATATATATATATATATATATATATATAAATGGAGTTAATTCGAAAGATGAAAATTAGGGACTGAAAAGTTTAAAATAGAAATGGGCTTGCCATACAACCAAATATATTATTATTGACTCCAAATTCAAACAAATTCATTTATTCGATTTCTAAACCTTGATTCGTCCTTTCAATGATTTATGTCCTTTGAATAAAATCTGATTTGAATTTGATTAATCGATACTTAATCTTACTGTTATCAAAAATTTTTACTGATCACAATTTTGATGTTTAAACATAAATGTAAAATCGTCAAATTTTATTCAAAACACAAATGAGGAACTAGTAGTACAATTGCTAAAAGTGACACAAGGATAAATTCTGAATAAAATATTTTAACATTATTTTATAAAAATTAAAATACTTCGTTTCTAATTTTTTTTGTATTTAAATTATCTTGATATTAATTAATAAAAATTCTAAGAAATGTCTTAAAATAACATTGAAAATAATAATTATTTTTTATGATACACAGTTATTTTCAAATATTTTTTTCTGGAAAATAAATTACAAATAATCTACGAGATTAGATTCCATTTTTCTTTATATACGAATATTTATTTCACTGAAAAAATAAAGATAATTTTTTTCCACTACAATATTTCATTACAATTTCAGAATCAAATGAGTGATTTTTATAATAAAGAAATCTAAACATAATTAAAACAAATAAAAATATTTCTATGATAACTTTTTTTATTTTATTTTTTTGTATTAAGGTATGTTGATTAATCACCACTTAAAACTTAACAATCTGACTTAAATTTAAATAATATAAAAACGATATTCTTAAATACCGCTCTTAAAATTATTTATATATCAATTAAAATGTGAAACTAGAGATTCGTTACACTTTTTTTTGTCAATAAAAATGATAAATTGCAATTGAAAAATGTATAAAAAAGGTGCACTGGAAATAATAAATACTTTTTTATGTAAATTTAATCGACCCATACAGAGTCTAACAAGTTTTAAGAATAACATAAATTACGAATATGATGTTAGTATTTACAAAACAGTAGGTTACAAGATACAAAATACACAACGAATCAATGTTTAACAAAAATATAAAAGTCCAAAATACATTATATATTGGTATTAAAAATTTACTGTCTTCAATAATAAACAATTTTATGATTGTATTAAAAACCAAAATATTCAAATTAAACATATTTTTTAATAATTACTTGTTACTGTTGAAATTATTTTTTTAAAATCTTTTTTTATATTAGTAATAATAGAAAAAATATGTAGGAGTTATTTTTTCGAAATTATTTTTTTTTGTTTTTAAAAAATATACATTATAGAACCAAATCAGTCGTTTTATGTTTGTCTCATTTGTGTAAGAAAAAAATACTACAAATGCTATTAAATAAATATTTTCATCTAAGTCCCTATTTGAAAAATATTATTTTTTACTGTATAGAAATCTTTTTAACTGACTAAACTTATGATTATATTTTAATTAAATATATCATTGTATTATAATTATTAATTAATTAACTATTTATTTATTTTTCTAAAAAATAAATCATACCATTTTTTACAAATTTTAATCAAGAAAGAAAAAAATACACTACTCTTTCATTTTATAAGACATTCCATAACTGTATGATTCTATTTTGAAAAGAATATTTAAATAGTGTTTCAACAACGTTTGCATTTTATAAACAGACATCTTTAATGACCTTTGCTTGTGCTATAAATTATATCAATAAACGACTCTGAGATAAAACACGTTACCTGAAATTCAATACAACAAAATGGTACTAATCGTTTAAAGTGATTTGCGTATTAAAATAGCCTGTCGTATTATCTACAAAGAGATAATTTCTAATTGTGTTGAAAACAATTAATTTATCTTATCTGTTTTTTATATACTGAGGTATTTTATTTGTTTTGAATTATTTAAAAAGTTATTTATATCAATTTTAAATACCTTTCAAGACTTTAAGCTGAACATATTTAAATATATTTTTTTATTAATAGAAGATAAAATAAATATTTAAAAAATATTATTTTCATATAATCACTTTTCAAATAAAATTATTAATTTTATTACATACTTATATTTAATAACATTTATAATGAATATAATAAAATAAAAATATTTGAAAAAACATAATAAAACGTTGTATCATATTTATAAACTGTATATAACTTATAAAAACATTTCTTATATGCAATTAAAATTTGTAATTTTTTGTGTTAAAATTGTTGTTGTTTCGTTGCTGTATAACTACCGTCTCTTCTTTTAATTGACTTCGTTATTATCATTAATGTTCTCGAAATTTAACTCCCTTTAAATAAGTCTGTTTGCTTATTACGTACTATAATGGATTTCAAATGTTAATTTTTTAATAAGCTTTGCGTGACTTTTACTATCTAAAATTAACAACAAATAGATGTTTTATATTTAGCTCGATTTAAAAATTGATATTAAATGAAATACTAAATAACTAACTATAAATATGATAAATTAATATTAATGTCTCACGTGACTGAGTTAGGTTAAAATATATGTCACAATTTTATATAAATTATATTTTTTATATCAGTCATTTAATCTGAACAAAATTATCATTTAAAAATATATAATTCATATAATTATAGTTAGTAAGGAGTTTTATTACTATTTATGTTTAAATTTGTTAAAAAATAAGATTTTATATTTTAGTCATTCTATTATTTATCCTTTAAACATTTATGTATAAGTATGTAAAAATTGATACTATTTAGAAAATACAACAATGTGAAAAAAAATAATTTTCAAATAGTAAATGTTGTAAATAGATATATTTTATAAAAAATCATAGAGTTTGCAAATATCACACTGTTTTATTTTCTTAAAAAAAGTAATATAATACTTAAAATATATTTAACCTAGTACAATATAATAGTCGATTAGCAATTAACAAAACGTTACAAATTTCTAATTTTCACCTTTCAAACTTTTATGAATAAAAATATTAATATTTAAAAGAGAAAATTATACCAATTTAATAAATGAATAATAGTATATTATAATTTGAATTAAATTTGAATTTGAAACGCTTTTGATTTATAAATTAATTTACTAGCAATATATATATATATATATATATATATATATATATATATATATATATATATATATATATTTACTAATATAAATATTTTACTAATGAATAATATTAAATGTAGGTCAATTGATCACGGATAAAACACATGTTTTAATGAAAGCAAATAATAGCAACTCTTTATATTAATAAAAATTGTAATTATATTTAAAAAATATAGACAAATGTCTTAATATAAATATAATAAATAATTTCCTTATGCAAATAATCAAAAACATATGTGATTGAAAATGAAAAAAATTCATAACCAAATTGTATAAAATTGAAAATATTTTCAAGAACTTGGAGTATATTTTTAACATTAATATTAAATTTTTTTTTAGAAAATATTGTAAATAAGATAATTTAGTAAATAAGGATGTATATGAATAGTGTATGTATGTCATTTATTTCAATTTTACATAAAATTAACAAAACAATTTGTTAATTAATTGCAGTACAAGTATTTGTATTTCTTTAACAATATTTTCTATATGGAAGTATAACGAACTTTTATGTCTTTTTGCAAGATAATGTGTTTATTTTTTGAGCATACTGGAGATGTAAACTTTTTGAAAAAAAATTGTATATGATGTTGCCATGATATCACAAAATTGTATTATTTATACATTTTTTAAATCTGTTTGTACAGAAATTAGTTATTAAATTTGCTTAACAATATTTGAAAATATCTCACTTATAAACAATAAAGAATTGTGGTGTTCTGGCAAATTTATTTTTAAAAATAAATCAAACTTTTAAAAACTACAATATTTTAATATATAGGGGTATTTTTAAGAGTGATAAAATTATAAATTAAATTCCTATCAAATCTAAAAAAACACTTATCATAAATTAAAACAATTAAATATCATTAAACCTTTATCATACCTTCATATACATACTAACACACACATATATATTTTTTTTTAGGTAAGACAGAATTTTCGATAGGGATTCTATTTAAAGTTCTATCACGTTTAAGAAAACTCTCTCTCTTTATATATATATATAGTCAATCAAATAATTTTAAATTGATAAACGTATGACTCAAATATTTTTCTTTAATTTAACTTTAATTGAAAAATAGTAATGAATAAATCAGTTCTAAAAAACATTAAAGAATGGTAACTTGAATGTTGTCATCTTATGAAATTTTAATATATAGACAAATTATGTAGACAAATAAATATATAGACAAATTATTTACCATATTTAATTTTATTAAAATCAACATACTAATAATTCAGTAATTCATACAAATAAAATTAAGGTAATATTTCATAAAGTTATTAAAAGCTCAGCTGTCAAATACATGACCTAATAACACTTTTTTATCAGCAAATTGAAATTTTTATTCATAATTCACCTACTGAATTTCGCTTTAAATAAACGAATAAAAATGAAGTAAGTGTAAAGACACATGTTAAAATCGATCATTTGGTAAATACATAATTTATATGTCTGTATGCATTATGTATATATATATATATATATTCAAACCTACATATTCAATTTAAATGCAAAACCCAAGGTCTTCAATGAAACTATATAAAATGTCAAACTCGGGACTAATAATAAAAAAAAAACAGTACGTGTGTATTCAGTACATTCATTGAATAATACAACTGTGTTATTAAAAATTAATGTAGATGTATACAGCAGACACAGAAAATAAATATATATATATATATATATATATATATATATATATATATATATATATATATATAAATATGAATGTAATAATACACTTTTTAAAAGTTCATTAAATAATAAAATTACAGACGTAATATGAAATATGAACTAATAAAGTATATAATGTGTAAACCTGAACGTCGAATCCCTCAAGCGATACTACAATAAATGTTTAAATATTTTTATACATCCATCACAATAATACACATAAAACAACACAAAAAGATATACAGCACTAACATGAAAATTACTAGTTTTCATAATCCGACACGTTACGATCGACTAGTGGAATTTTATCGAACATAAAACACGGTGTTAATAAATCATAACAATTAACTGATCATTAAACGATGAGAGCGATATGTTTAGCAGAATAGAGGCACATAGAAATATATATATATATTATCTTGTAATCGCGACGATACACCGAACTTCACTTAAAACACTATTGTTTCCATCGAAACTCGAAACAATACTGATTTTAAAACAACATGCCAGTCAAGCGTGGTTCAAAAAGACCTCCTCTATCTTATAAGATTCAGTTAATACAGCATGTATATTACTTACTCATATCAAGTATATAATATACATATAGATAGGTGTATATAATGTTGTTTGTATGTGTCGCTGCTTTTAATGAAGGCGAAGCAACTTAACTGATTAATTTATTTCGAACATAACGACTGCGTCAATTAATTTATTGTTGGTTCTTTAAATAGTATGTCTAGTGTTACAATAAGGTATTAATTGGTATTTGGATATCACGTACAATAAACAAATATCTTTTTATAACTATGAAGAAATGTTTTATTTTATACAATATAATTTAACAATTAATATAGATAAAAAATTAGTCACAAATTTAGGTCAAATATCAACACTTATTTTAATAAAAAATATATCTCTTATTTATTACTAATAACAAAAATATTTCCAGGGTTTTTTTTAAAAAAATCATAACGAATTATATGTGTATATATAAGCAGAAGTAAAATTTTAATTACACATATAATATTTTTCTTAGAATACAATAAAATGTTTTAAACGTCAAATAATACAATAAAAAAATAAAATAAATTACAAAATTGTTTCTAATTATACATGATTACAGATTTTAAAAATAATGTTTTTCTGTTTCCTAGTTTCTCTTTTATAAATACTCCTAAATGTTTGTTAATATTTATATTTTTATTATATATTGTATAGATTTTTGAATTTTTTATATCAATCAAAATTCCATAAATCATTTAAATTGAGATTTTGCTAATTTACAGTTTTTGTAATATTTTTTAAATTGATTAATTTTAAAAAGTATTTTTTTAGAATAAATTACTTTTTAAAAAATTAATTAATTATAAAACAATGTAATAACATTTATTAAATTATTGATAATATTGAAACTATTTTATGAATTATTTTATATAAATTAAGAAACTATTTAAATTAAGATTTTGTTAATATACAGCTTTTGTATTTATTCTAAAATTAAATTAAGTAATTTTCTAAAATTAATTCATTTTAAAAATAAGTTTTTTTAAATATTTCTTTCTAGAATTCAATAATTAAAAAATAATATAATTATATTTAATAAATTATTGATAATATAGAAACTATTTTCAAAATTATTTTATGTACAAAAATGAAGAATGGAGAAAAATCCCATATAACCTCACAATTTTATTAAAAAGTAATATTTTTTAATAAATATTAAAATATATTAAAATACAGTAAATCATTTGAATTGATTTTGTTAATATATAATATTTGTATTTTTTTATAAAACTAAATAAATTAATTTTCTAAAATTAATTCGTTTTAACAATCATTTTTTTAGAATATTTTTTCTAAAATTAATTAATTCAAGAATTATGTAATTACATTTATTCAATTATTGATAATACAGAAAAAACTCTTATATCAATTATTTCATGTATAAAAATCCAATATAATTGAAAACACATATATAGACATATTTTTATTAAAAAGTTATTTTTAAAATAAATTAAATAGCAAAAATTAAAAGTGTTATTTTTCATAATTTTCAAAAAGATGTTTAGTCATTTTTATAATTTATTAAAAATAAATTAAATTACTTTTCAATTCAGATAAAATGATCAAAAAATGTTATAAAATTTAGAGAAATTTTGTGTTTGAGCTCTACAATTTTATATAAATGGTTATATGAAATAATTAATGAACAATAAGCGTGATAATTATTTAACAGTCTAAAAAATATTAGGCTAAGTAATCTAGAATAGAGTAAGAATATTTTTTTTACATATGTATTTATTGAAAATATTAATTTCATTTTAATTCATTTACTTAAATAATAAGCATTTATGTATGTGTGTATGTATATATATTAAATGAGTACTTTTTGAATAATAAAATAAATGAATAAGATAGATATAAAAAAATACATAACCTTAGAAAAAACGTTTCATACTAAAATAACGGAATATAACTAATATAACAATCAGTTATAAAAAAGAGAAAATATTTGAAAAGAAGATAACTTAAAATACAACATAGGTTATAATGAAAGCATCAACACCATATCCAGTAACCAAATATGTAAATAGTAGTGACTACATCATTAATCATTTTTTAAAATTCTTCTAGACAATAGAATCGTTAAATAGACTCTATCAAGAAATAATTATATATATTTTTTTGCAAAAAGATCATTCAGAAAAATATGTTGTTTCATTCTATCCTTTTTCCCTTCAGGTTGAAATAACTCGAATAACTAAAATACAATTCACAATAAATGTTTTTCTGTATGTAAGAAGTTAAGAATTGTAATATAAATATGTTGTGGTATAAATTCAATTTATTTCTATGTATTAAAATACTGATGTAAGTTTTATAAAGATATAATTTGTTGTCTGTTTATAATTTATGTGTTTGATGGTGCATATAATCGTACATAAACGTTTTTGTTCTATTCGAGAATATTTAATTACATTTTATTATTTCGATGAAAAATATAATTACCATAAAAAAACAATCATTTCGTCCGTATTGGATTATTTAATTCATTCGTCCAGAAATTAATTAATACCTCCATAAAGAGGAAAAGTTTTGTTCCATATTAATAAACAATTATTTTCAATTTGACTTTTCAATTCAAATGTTAAAAATGAGAATAGATAAATTGAGGAAATTTTATTTTTTGTTTAATGTTTATTTCATTTAAGATATTTTTTTCATTGTCCAATTTGGAACAAATAGAGAAATGATATTAATTTAATAATTATTTTGTAATATATATATATATATATATATATATATATATATATATATATATATATATGTATGCATGTATGTATGAGCGCATACAAGAAGACAAAAGGGGAAGAATTAATTTAACTTGCAATTTACAATCGACGATATGTTCAATTCAGAAGCATACATTAAATAAACAAACAAAAATGCAGCATGTTAGCTTTTTAGAGCGAATTAATTATACTGGTGTGTGTATGCCAATATAGAATAAGTGGGGAAATAAATTTGATCAAATATTAAGTTGAATTTGTCACAATCAGTTCGTTAATTTTCTTTCAACATTTATTTTTCAGTATTATTTTTCTTGCCAAACAAATTTACTGCGTGCTTTTTTTAAAAAAATCTATTCAAGAAATTAAGAAAATTTTATATATTATGTTTACATAATAGTCTATTATAAAAAAAATAAAATACTTTTGTTCATATTTATTATTAGATCAAAAGGTTATTGTATTTGTAATACATTTAATTAAAATCAAAAGAAATGCATTTTATATATATATATATATATATATATATATATATATATGTATAATAAAAAATAATAATTTGATAATAATACAATTACAATAGAATATTATTTTTTAAATAATCCTCTATTGATTTTTTAATTGTAAATAATACAATAAATTTAAAATTAAATACAATACTGATATTGAGTTGATTATCTTTCAGCATAAAAATGATTAACACGTGAACCACAATCAAGTTTATTTTAAGATTTTTATATTCGATTTTTGTCATGTTATCTTATTAACGAGTATAAGATTAATAATTTCACACATTAGTCATTGATTATCGAATGACAGATAATAATTTAATATTTACTGTTTGTTTGTGTCATAAGTTGTTAAATAATTCTTGGAAATATTTTGATTAGAAATTTGAAAAGCTAAAATAGTTAACTAAATATTGAATACATTTTGTTAAAAAAGATTTTAAAATAATTTAACGATTTAGTTATTTTTTCTAATATATAGTGAAATAATAATACTATTTAAAAGGAAAAGAATTATTGTGTAAAAAATATAAATATCCTTAAAGTTTTTAATATATTTTATTTATGTTAAGGTTTTTTTTTTAATCAAAATCAACTTATTTTTTATAATAAGTAGATCTTAACACTTTGAAAATGGCATATATATATATATTTGTGTGTGTGTTGAAAAATATTGTCAGAAATAAAAAATGAAATATTTCAATAAATATTCAAATTAAAATACAAAATACTTATAATACATTTTAATTATTTCCTAAGACTAGATTTTTTTGGGCATTTGATTTTGAAATTTATTTATAATTGTTTAACTAGAAGATTTTTACTGAAATAGTATTTTTATTTGAATTTTTTTTATATTACCTAGAAATATAAAACAAAGTTTGACATGTGAGAGATTTTCTATAGAAAAGATATATTATATCAATATTTTTCAATGGCTTCTTAATTGTTTATGTTATGTTAAAAACTGAACATATAAAAAATAATAACCACTACTTTAAATAATATCTAAACAGATAAATTAAATATTGCTTTTAAAAATTTCTTTTAAAACTACACTTAAAAATTATCAGTATTTTTTTATTCTTAACTATTTTGAGAACTACAAACATGAACACTTTTTAGGTGATAAGATAATAAAATTCTGATTTTATACACATTCATGAAACTAATCAAATAATATCTATAGTAATTAAAGTATTTCAATGTTGAGATTATTTTCATTTTCTAACTTGATTGTTTATATTATTCGAATTCTAGTATTAACTTTTTTAATTAAACAATCTCAAGTAACAATTCTTCATTTAAATATATTCGTTATTGTTACGAAAAGATAAAAATTAATTTAGATCAAATCACAGTGATATAAAAATGTAATTCATTAAAAGTAAAATACTTTTAAATATTGTATTTTATATATTTAACGATAATATGTTTAATTTTCTAAAAAATGTATAAAAAATATATTATTTTTAGCATATGACATATATGTAAAACATAATAAAAATTCAAAGAAAATATTCAATTCGAGATAATTTTTATTTTATGTATAGATAATTTGTTTATGAGAAATTTAAATGAATTGTATATTATCTAAAAGATACTTTTCTTTATATTCTTTTTATCGAATAAAAAACAGTCACATATAATAATCTTTTATCAAAATTAATTTTTCGTAAATTATTTTTATCTATGTTACGATACAGATTGTTAAATTATAATCCATATCACAAAAAACACATATCTTAATGATAACAGTATGTTGATATAAAACAATATAAAAAGTTCAAATAAAAAAACCACTATTTAGTGTACACACATCGACGTGATATCCGAAAAATCTCAATTTCCTACCACAGAATATCCACTACTCTCTAGTACCATATACATCATTCATTTGACAAAAATTATAATCTATACAACACAACACATGCTAACAAACAGGCATTAATTATTTACAACAGGTGTAAAATGATTCGACTAAATTGTTCTACAATGTCACAATAACGTTCGTCATCTTCAGATCGTTTACAAATACTATTTATCGTAAACGGATATGACTGACAATTTTTTAAACAGGAAATAATATATTTACTATGCAGATTCAATGGCTGTAATATTGAAAAAATAAATAAATCATTGATTTCAATACATAATATGGTAAATATATATTTCATCATTTTAAAAATAAACAGTTTTTATTTGTGCTATAAAAATAATAGTTTAGTTATTAACGTTGAAAAAATATTACTAAGCTATAATGAAACACAAATGAAAATATTTATATAGTTTTGTCGTAAAAATGTTCGAATATATTATAAAATGCACATGCAAATTATTCTCTACACATATTTACATACAAATAAATATTTATTATCAATATACTATCATTTTCTATTAATTCATTTATTAACATATAAGATTGCTACTGGTGATGAATATAGGTGACGTTTGACCTTCATTCTCGCATTCACTCTTTGTATTCAATTTTCACACACCCTCAACACGTGTATACATACTGTACATACATAAAATATAAACATACGTAGTAAAACTGCAATTTAACTGCATCTAATTTACACAATTTTGCATGCAAGAGTTTTTTACTTTTACGATTTTATTATGATATTTTCTTTGACACACTTGTATTATTAATTTCTTGATTTTAGAACATAGTTTTAAAAATATTTTTTTAAGCTACAAAGTTTAATATTTTCTATTTAAACTGTTTTTTGTAGACATAAGTACTTAATCATTAAACCATAAACATATAGAAACGAGAAAAGAACAGTACTACTAAATTTACCATAAAAATATACAGTATTTTGACTAACATTATTGATTATTAAGTAATTTTATATAATGTGGTAGATATTTTTTTATAAATTTGAACAAGTTAAAACCTATTAAATTTCTCATTTATTTTTAATTGAGTGTAGAAAAATATTGCTTGTTTTCATATTTTATTTATAAAAAAGGTAAAAACTACACGTTTTAATTTTATATGTTTTTCATTGAACGTGAAAATAAAATACTTAAATATTTATTTATATCATTCATCGTAATCACAAATTATTTGATAAACATGTAATAACGTCAATGCTATTTTAACAGGAATAGTGAATAATTTTAATGTAATAACATTACTGTAAGTTTTGTACGTCAAGGTTGTTAAACGAATATGAATAATTTCTATTTGAACTGTTAAATATAAAAAAGTCATGTTTCCTTTACAATATTTACTACTATCAAGTGTCATTATAATTTTCGCTTTACATATGTACATTTTTTTACAGTATATTTTATTCTAACACATTATGAATATTTATTTTATGGTTATTCATATGCAGTTAGTCATATCCATGTTTGTAGATAATTAATAATTTTAGAAAATATCAACATGTATATACAATATTATTAATTTTTATAATTTAATCATATTATTAGTAATTCATAATAATAATAAATACTAATACTATAATAATATAAAAATATTAATAAAAGTCTATTATGCAGTTAATACAAAAAATAGTTATTTTTAATCAAATTTCAATAAAATAATTATTAACGAATTGAAAATTACTTTCAAAAATTTAATTGCTTATTTATTACTATGTTATTTATTCAATATTTAACCAAATAGATTTATTTTTATTAATTCAGTTCTGATTTTGATTTTTTTAATATACATTCATACATATATGTTTGTGTGTATACATACATATATACTACAAACAGAAAAAATAGTACTGTTTATTAATCACAAGGTTATAATTTTTGAACTTTGTATTTTGTATGCAAAATATGACGTAGTATTGTTACGAAATATTCTAATTAAATTTTTATCTTTTAAAAACCTATTTCTGATTCATATTTTTTCCTAGAGTTAATATTTTAAGGAAATATATATTATTAAAAGACTGTTTTTCTAGTAGTAATAATTATTTAATTAAATATTTTATTTATATATAAAAAAACATTACAAAGTAAAATCATATTAATTCTTGGCACTTAATACTTAAGTAGTGTTTACTGTTTTTATGCTTATTGTTTTTCAATAAGCTATTCATAATATTTTCATGAATGCATAACTTGCGGTTTTATAATGCATTTCATGAATAATTCATCACGAATTTTACTATTATAGACATATTTATCAAATGCAACGAATATAAAAAGTAACAGTTTAAGGAATTTTCTGCTTTCAGAACTGATTACTGTTCTAATATTATTTTATATTTAATAAGAACAATTTTCATTTTCTCACAATTTCATTAAACAATTGATTTATCAAGGAACAATTTGATAGTTTCTCCTAAAACAGCTATTTTTTAATATTCCTATATTACACACGTGTTAATTACATAATATTTTAGGAACATAAAATGAAATAAAGAACAGGAACAAGATATTTAATTAACGACATTGCCAAAACAACAAAGTGCCAAGGCTATATACCTTGTCACTTATTACTTTGACAATGACATATAGCCACTCCCTATACGCATTTCTTTCCGCAAACCTTTACATAATTCGAGTTTTATGCAAATCTGGATCCATAAACAAGTGAAATAAAAGCTTGGCCAGAAATAGAATTTAACAGATTGAAACATTTTTTAATATACAAATAAATTTTGATCTTGTACTATTGTCATATTAGAAATAGATTTCTTTGTACTGAAATGTATTATCCATTTGGATTATTTAAAATGTACAGTAAAATTCATAATCAAACAAGACAAAATGAATATTCATGATATTAATTATTTAATGGTTCTATGCTAATAAGAAACACTTGTAATGTCGTGACAAAAGTAATTTTAAACATTTATGTAAGTGATTTAGAAACTAAAAATCTCTTTTCAGTTAACACTAATTATATTAGAATAAAATTTATTTAGATGCATTTTGATAAATTTAATTTTATATCTTCTGGTCAGAAAGGAATTTTAATTAGAGAGAATAGCTGCTTCTTTTTATAACATAAACGAACATAGATTAAAAAGGAACGAAATTATTAAAAAAAAAGCTGGGAAAAGTTAAATTTTACATAGAAGTGTTCGAATTTCAATGTTCTTTATTTCACCAATGTTTTTAAAACACCCTTCTAGTCTTCTGGGATTAAGGTTTTTAAATATCAAATTAAGAGGGATAATAAAAATATTTTTCCAGTCTACATCAATTAAATAAGAATAAAATTCATTCAGATGCATACTAATAAGTCTAATTTTGTATCTCATGGTCAAGTAGAAATTTTAATCAAAGAAAATTTATTCTTTCTATAGCAGAAATAAACATAGTCTAAATTAGGAAATTTTAAAAAACAAGTTGGAAAAATTCAATTTTTCATAGAAGTGTTTGAGTTCCAATGTTCTTTATCCCAGTTGTTTCATTCCCAGTGTTTTCATTGTATTTTAGGATTAAGGTTTTTGAATATAAAATTAAGAGGGATAATAAAAAAATCTTTTCATTCTACATTAATTATATCAGAATAAAACTTATTCAGATGCATATTGAGAGTCTAATTTTGTATCTTCTGGTCAGAGAGGAATTTTAATCAAAAAATCGTTTCATATTATATAGTAGAAATGATAAATATTACTATTAACAAAAAAAAATTTGTGAAAAATCAATTTTCGTTGATGAAAACAGTGTTCGAGTTTCGAATATTCTTCATTCACAATATTTTCAAAACATCTTTCGAGCTTAACATTTTTAAATATCAGATTAAAAGAAATAAAATGTACTAATATAAAAATTGTGATAAAATTTGAAAAATTAAACAATGAATTTTATTCGTTCATTGATGCCAATTAATTATTATTTATTTGAATTTTAGTTTAGAAAAAATTATACTGGAAAAATCATATTAGTTAGTGAGTAATAAAATTACTCAATACACACACACGTATATACATACATTAAATATATATATATATATATATATATATATATATATAGAGAGAGAGAGAGAGGGGGAGAAAGAGAAAGAGATCGCAGAAAAAATACATCTTTGTATCTAGTGTTAGATGAACGCCTCTTCCAAAACTTTTCAATTCCAGCGATTCAATGTTTTTCTTTTTCATTCCATATCAATTTTTTCATGTTACACACACAAACGCATATATATATATATATATATATATATATATATATATATATATATATATAAAGAGAAAGAGAAAGATCAGGACTAGAAATAACAACCTCTTTCTATCTATTGTTAAATGAACACTTTCCAAGTTTTTTAATTCTAGTGATTCAATGCCTTTTTCATTCTATATCATTTTTTCATGTCACATACACACAAACACACACACACACACACACACACACATATATATATATATATATATATATATATATATATATATATATACATATATAATGTTTTTGATCTATTAAATCTATTTGAATGATGATTGCTAATGACAAAAGTTTATGGTTGACTTTTTACAATATAATGCATTTATTAAAAAAAAGAAACAGTTGTTTCAAAAGATTTTGAGTTTGGTATAAAAACATTAAAATATCTTAGAACGAAAATAAAGTCTTCTAAAAAGTGTACCAAAAAAGTTTAAATTAATATACATATAATTGATATTAACACACTGGTAAACGTATAAAAATAACACGGTCTAAAAATAAATGTACAAATTAAATGTTTCGCGAATTATCAAATGTGACTCGAATTATTTTTCTATATATAAAACACGCAGGTCAAGCTGCTAATGAATGTAATGTCTCGCGCCAAGGTCATACCGATCATAGAGAACTCCACACAGACAACCCACACGCTCGTTTAAAAATAACTCGACAGCGGTAGATTTCGTATTTGCATACACTGTTTTAAATAAATAACATTATAGTGTTATTATTGTTATTACGGAGACGACGCTGTGTGACCAATATGGCATTGAAATCACTATTCGTTTCGAATTATCATCTCGCGTTTTTATTTCTGGTCGAAAATCAATAATAACCATGTTGTATTTTAAGAACAAAGTTTAATTAATGTCATTTGATTGAATATGCATGTGGATGTATATACATATGTATGATATTTCGATTTAGAAAAAAGTGGTTTTATATATCAGCATTTCATTTTAGTACAGACTGACTAATACAGTATTTACGTTCCAAATTTTAACACAAAAGAAATTATAGAGCGTCATCCAAATGTGACGCCTAGATTTGTGTTTTATTAAAAAGAAACATGTGTATAGTTTTTTTTTTAATAAAATACAAATCTAGGCGTCACATTTGGATGACCATATATCTAATAGTCATATGGTTCTATATTTAACTATTAAATTGAAATTTGCAGATATTACAATAATCACGCTAGTCGTAAGCTATGGGAAAGAAATTTGGACGCTTACCCCATGACAAATAAAAAAGTAGATATTTTTGAAAGAAAAATCTTAAGGAAAATATTTGAACCAATCTGTGAAAACAGAATATGGAGAAAAAGATATAACGCAGAAGTAGAAGAAAGGTATGGAAGTTCAGTCCTATTAGTTTATATAAGTTAGGCCAACTAGAGAGAATGCCAGAAATGAGAACAGCCAAAAAAGTGTACAAATGACCAGAGAGAACAAGGTCAAGGGTAAGATGGAAGGATAACTCTGAGAACGATGCTAAAGTGCTATTTGGGGCCAATTGGAGACAGGAAATATTTCATGAAGAAAAATGGCGAAGAAAATTTCAGGAAACCAGGGACTGGAATAATCTGTGAAGTCAATGATGATGATGATAAGTGTTAGATGATGTATTATCAATCAAATGTGTATATTGTTATTTATTTGTTGAATGTTTTCACCAAATATAAAAATATCCTCCCCACCCCTCTCTTTAACAATGGATCAATTTATTAAAAAATATTTGTTTAAAAAATAGTATAGTCACTGTAAAATACGATTATTTTTTATTACAATATTTTTATATATTTAAAGTTTAATATTGTTTGAGGATTGGAAAATGAATATAGGAAACAAAAAGAATCAGATAATTAAATAAACAATAAGTTGTAATATTTATAAAGCAAATTTATCTACTTATCTATAAAGCAAAATTCATTTGGTAAATTATTTTAACTAATTCAAATATTGATCAAAATAATGAAATAATTACCAGATTTAAATTACCATTTTTTTCAATAATCTACAATTTTGATTTTAATACAAATAAATTACTCATCCTAACAACACGTTATACATTTTTAAATATTTCTTTTAATTTACTAAGAGAGAATAAATTACAGTATCATTAAATTGAGCATTATTATGTACAGTACTAATTACACAAGTAAGTTGTAATTTTTTTTAAGTAACTAATTAATAGTCATATTAAAAAATAACCTGTAGGTATACATTAATCGAACGTCCATGATCTAGAATGTATTTCAAGAATTCACTCAGGTAGAATTTCTAATGACATGGATTAAATCGCAAAACTTTCATATCTACGCACAACACTAACCTACGACAAATATTCTATTATTTCCTTGCAGCGTTGTAATACATGATACGTATTTCCGGTTATTATGACGTTTGTTTCTATTAAACGACATGTTTACTTTCAACGTCAAGTGAACTAGTATACATTTTTACATATATACATAAACATTTATATATATATATATATATATATATATATATATATATATATATATGAGCCATTACCTAAATCGATTAACTATACAAGACAAAAAGTAGAGAATTTGATAAAACAATATAAATTATTTTTTTAAATTTAAATTCAAATAAACATTGCAGAATGTATTATTACAAATATAACTTTTATTTAAAGACATAAATAATGCAAAAAAATAGCATAGGGGTGATTTTTTTAAGTGTGATAGAACTTTCAATTGAATCTTTATCGAAAATTTTATCTAACCTCAAAAAATACTTTTATCATACCTTTTTATATACATACATACTTATGTATATATAAAGGCGTTTTTTTGGTTAGATAGAACTTTTGATTGGGATTCAATTTAAAGTTCTATCACGTTTAAAAAAAATCTAATATTCTTAAATTAATTGTTATTATTTTAACATTTTCGTATAACAGAGTTAATCGATTTGGTAAGTGAAAATGAAAAGAAAATAATTATACCATTGAATCCACCTTCAAATTTTTTTATTACAGAAAAAATCATTATCATTCATTGTTTATAAAAGGGGTTTAGAAAAAATCAATGATAAGTGTTCGGTTACTATTATTATTATTATTAATATGGTTAGATTTAAGTATAAATATCACAATTATTAACATAAACAATGTCTTCAAGGGACTCGTCATGTTGATTTGTTCTTAAGTTTTTATAATAACCATGTTTAATAGGATCAATGAACTTTATCAGGCTAATCATATCTCTTTCCTTTTCTATATATATTTATCCTACAGTTTACTTAAATCTATTTAATATGTCTAAGTTTGTTGTACGTACTGATACAGAAATCAACAATATATACAGAAAAAGAAGAGTAGTAAAAAAGAATTGATAATATATTCAATTAATTGTTAAAAATTGCTTTTAACTACCCATAAAAATCAATATTAAATAATTGTTTACTATACAAACATTTAACGATTTAAAGTAATTTTGAAATGTTAAAAAAGCATTTATTATATATACATATACATATACATATATATATATATATATATATTATATGTGTTTGAATTTAAAATAGTTAGTAATTCAATTATAAAATTAATATTGAAATATAAAAAACGTAAAAAAAGTAAAATTATTTATTCCTTGGAAAAAATAAAATTGCTTTATTAAAATTACAATTTGATATACTAAAAGGGTTATTAAAAATTGTGATTACAACATTGGATATTGTCGATTGAGTCAATTTAAAAAAAATAAACAAAAATAAAAAATAAATGTCAACGATTATATAGTTGAAGCGAAAAATTATTTGTATGTAATTAAATATTAACATAAAATAAATTATAATACAACTCGGGGAATTCCATGTGCCATCGTCGTATAATAAAAAAGGAAGACGATGAATATAAACTACTAACCTGTTTGATCTAAAACGTTGAATATTTAAATGAATTTATAAATAACTCGTGTACTTTTTTGAGAATTTTATTTTATCAGGTTTTGAGAATTTCTAGCAAGAAAAATAATACACATACACACACACATATGTATATAAATTAAAGTAAAAAAATACATAGTATTTATAAATAAAAACTATTTTTTATGTTTCTTCTTTTTCCATTTATAAATTATATATTTAATCTTAAATTTTTAATTAAATATTATGATTAAATAGAAGTAAAATAAAATATATTAAATTTACATTTATATATTTACTTAATTTATTATTAAGATGAGTACTTATTAAATATTTAATTAAAAATGTGATAAGATATAAGTACATTAAAAGATTATGAGTACAGACTATAAAATAAAGCACTATTGTTTTAAATATTCTACACAATTCTAAAAATATAAACTGTTCTAACCTTATGTGTCTGTGTGTAGGATTTCAATGCATATTATCTATCTAAAAATAACTATAAAATTATTGAAATAACATTTAATTCCGAGTCTAAAAAAACTCAACGTGCGATTAACTGTTCTTTATGTTCCTTTCTATTCTTATTCACGTATTTACATATTTATTAGATATTATATTTATCGATAGTGAACGTGAATACGTAGGCTTACAAATAGACAAAAACGAATATAATTAGTCGATTTAAGATTTCTATTCGATTCAAGGTCTTAATGATTAAATTGAAATGTGTATTTCTTTTAAATTATTCCATTGTTGTTAAAAGAAAAAATGTCCGTTCGCATGAAACTTCGATCTAAGAAATTAACCTTTTTGAAAGTACTCAGAATCGAATCACTATTGAATATATTATTATTTTCTGGTATTTTATATTCTGTTAATTTTAAGCATATGGTAATGTTTTTTTGATAAAACCGGACGCATTCAATTTTTAAACAGGTCTTTGTACGTGTCTCATGGCACGTTTCTATGATGTATTGTATATAAATTTTCATAGATTTCTTGTAATCCCGATATTTGTATCTACTTTAAGTTAATCAACTTTCTCATCACGTGTACTTCACATATATAACCTTTTTTAAAAAAAATAAAAAGAATCAAATATTGTTTTATAAAAAAATATTATATTTAAAAAAAACATCTAAGAAGTAAAATTATTATTTTTAGTTCATAAAAAAATATAAAAATTTCAAAAAATTATATCACAAGAATGGAAATTAACTAGAGTAGTTAATCTAAAAAAAATTAGTTTTACTTTTTTAGATAAAATTATATACAACTATTTATTTATTTATTTATATATATATATATATATATATATATATATATTTGTGTGTGTGTGTGTGTGTGTGTGTGTGTGTGTGTGTGTGTGTGTGTGTGTGTGTGTGTGTGTGTGTGTGTGTGAGTGTGTGGATGTATTATACATCTAAAAACATTAATAATTCTGTATGTTAATAAAAAATATATAAAAAAAATCATTAAACAATTATATAAATTCATATATGAAAATTTACAATGAACAAATATTAAAATAAAATTATATTTAAAAAATCTAACACTCAGAAATATTATTTGTAATACTTAAAAAAATATTTTTATTAAATATATTATACAAAATGAAATTAAGTTAACTTTAATATGAAAATATTTTTCATAAAACATACAAAAAAGTATTATATGATTATTTATTTAATTCAATTTATTTAACAAACATGTGTGACCTATAATTTTGTCACTATTTTATCTACTATGATATTTAGTGTTATCAAGGTCAAAAATAGT
>CP092092.1:36148255-36180755 GCA_029203775.1 Neoneuromus ignobilis | reverse complement strand
GTCAGGAAACATAAACAGGCGCTGTCAGTCAAATCACGTACCTCGACGACACAAGATTTTATAAAAAAGTTTAATGATCTCGCATCGATCACTTCATTCGCTGATGTACATTTCGACGAATGTATTGGGTCATCCGAATGTAACAACTAGATTTGTGTTTTATTAAAAAGAAACATGTGTATAGAGTGGTGTATAGAGAAACATGTGTATAGTTTCTTTTTTATGAAACACAAATCGAGGCGTCACAATTGGATGATCTTATATTATCATCGAAACACCAGTTTAAAATACGATAATGTATTATTTTAACAAAATAGTTATTGAAATTTACTTTTAACACAAATGAATTTTCACCTTCAACGCCACAATATGTTATAAAGTGTTAATAATCACTTATTGTGTTCACTTTGTTGTTTATAACATTAATGAGCTAATGCGCATTTCGATGGCGATGTCGTCATCATCAGAGCCTTTTTTTATAAAAATGATGACGATGATGATATTGCCATCGAAATGCACATTAGCCCATTAATGTTATAAACAAAGTGAACAAGATATTATTGAACACTTTATACCATATTATGGTGTTGGGGGAGGGGAGAAAATTTATTAAAACATAAAACTTTTTAATGTTGATGTGAATGGGTTATTTATGCTAAAAATACATTAGCAGGTTGATGCCTGTGTGTAGCACTGGTTGTTCAAACGTTGTTTTTTTAGTATCATTATCATTTTTAGTTTATTTGAATGTGTAAATGCAGTGAAAAATAAATAGTAATATTTATTACTAATTAGAAATAAAAATACCAAAAATTCTGATAATTTTACACTTGATAGAGTCGTCCGATATAGTAAAGTACCAACAGTGGAACCACCCGATGAAGTAAAATACAAATTACAGCGCTGATGTCAACCTGTTAAACAATATCTATCAATTAAATTATTTTTTTTGTATGACATTGAAAAGAATAATTTTCCTCGCAAAAGAATGACAACATTTTAAAATGATTTGAAGTGACATTAATTATGTTTTATATATATATATATATATATATATATATATATATATATATATATATATACTGGTGTTCCAATAAAATGTATACATACTTTAAATGATTATAAAGTCCATTATTTTAGATCATTTAAACCTGAAAGTAGTGAAAATTAAGTGAGTTATCATCTGTTAAAATGTGTATACATTTTTTGTAACACTTTGTATATATATATATATATATATATATATATATATATATATATGTACAAAAAAAAGCGGAAGGAGATACTTGACAACATATATATATATATATATATATATATATATATATATATATATATATATATATTTAATAACGTAATATATTTTAATGAGATAATTTCTAGATATTATTTAATATATTTTTTGTACAAATAAATCAATCACACCAATATTTTAAAAAAAATATCTTCAATAATTATTATTGTCCATTTTATTCATTAATATTTTATTATTTTCTGGTAATGCAGAATTTTATAAATAATTTTAAAATACAGCTCTGATGATAATATAGTAATCGAGATTCTCATCAGTAAGCAAAATCGATGATAAGACATTATTAAATATTTTTATATTTTGTTTTCATTTTATATCAGATTAAAAAGTTTAATAAAAATAGTGAAATTATTTGAAAAAAAATATTTAGAGATATCTTGAAGCAATTTGTTTTTGTAAATATTTTTTTAAAAATTGATTAAAAAACAATTATTTGTAATTTGTAACTATATAAATAATGTTGTCATAATTCTTTGTAAATTTATAAACACTTTCATATTAATTTTATAACCACCAATAATATTTGTTGTTTTCACTGTTTTCTTAGGAATTGTTTTCGTTCTCTAAATCATATCTTATTATTTATTCAAGATAAATATTTTGGTAGGAAAAAACTTACAGTCTGTAAACTAAAATTTAATATCGGAATTACATATAATAGTGATATAAATTTATTTACTTCGAATATGTTCTTATCACATTATTGTTAAGAACATGTCTTTTAACAGTAATATGATAACGTGATAAGAAGTATAATACTTAAATTTGTTAATTCAATAATTAATTTTAATTTAAATATGAATTAATTGTCACACACAAACATAAATGCATGCTTATATACTCATATATGTAAGTTAAGGTTTTCTCTAAATAAAATATGTTCTATGTTCAAAAATGTGATTTTAATTACATATTTTCTCTAATTCAGAGCCAGTCTTTGATTTTATAAGCAAAAAATTAATTTTTGAAAATGTTGATTTTTTGTGAAATTTTCCATACTATAGGTCGTGATTTTTTGAGGTGAAAAAAATGAAAATTTTAAAAATCACTCCGAGTCAATATTTTTTATTCGGAATCAAGTTATTTGGTAGAAAATAGTCATTTTTCTATAAAATTAACATTTAATAATATAAAATATAATTTTTCTAACCAAATTGACAATTATTCATTTTTTACAATTTTTCAAAATTCAATAATAAATATTAATTTCAATTTATATTCATCAAATTATAGAATATTGTTTTAAAATATGTTATTTTGTTTTGAGTAAGTGTGTTTTTAACAAAAAATTCAAAATTTATTTTTAACAAACGTTAAAAAAATGAAAATAATGAATTTTAGACTAAATTAGAAATAATCGAATTAAAACATAAATATTTCTAAATAAAATTCGTTCCGTGTTCAAAAATGTGATTTTAATTACTGATTTATTTTATTTTAGAGTCAGTCTTCGATTTTATCAGTAAAAAATTAATTTTAGAAAATATTGATTTTTTATGAAATTTTCCATACTATAGGTCGTGGTTTTTTGAGGTGAAAAAAATGAAAATTTTGAAAATCACTACAAGTCAATATTTTTTGTTAGAAATAGAATTATATAGTAGAAAATAGTCATTATTCTATAAAATTAACATTCATTAATAAAAAATACAATTTTTATAACCAAATTAAAATTATTCTTTTTTTACAATTTCTCAAAATTCAATAATAAATAATAATTTCAATTTGTAGTCATCAAATAATAGAATATTATTTTAAAATATGTTATTTTGTTTTGAGTAAGTGTGTTTTTAACACAAAATTCAAAATTTATTTCTAACAGATGTTAAAAAAATGAAAATAATGAATTTTAAACTAAATTAGAAATAATCGAATTAAAATATAATTATTTCTAAATAAAATTCGTTCCGTGTTCAAAAATGAGATTTCAATTACTGATTTGCTTTATTTCGGAACTAGACTTTGATTTTATAAGCAAAAAATTGATTTTGGAAAATGTTGATTTTTTATGAAATTTTCCATACTATAGGTCGTGGTTTTTTAAGGTGAAAAAAATGAAAATTTTAAAAATCAGTACGAATCAATATTTTTCATTAGAAATCGAATTATTTGGTAGAAAATAGACATTTTTCTATAAAATTCACATTCATTAACAAAAATATAATTTTTCTAATCAAAACTTGATTTTTACGATTTTCAGGCTTTGTATAAAATGAAAAAAAAAATAGAAAAAAATTATATACATCAAAATGTACTATATGTGATATGTATATATACACATATATATTAGAATGTTTCTAGAAATCTATAAATATTTATGAATACATTAATTTACAAGCATAGTTTTATAAGTAAACATGTATAAAAAAAATAAAAGACATTTGTGACGTTTAAGCATAGTGGGACAGTCATCTTATCACACGTGTTTTGCACAACCTTGATGGTCAAGTAGAGATTTTAAATGAAAAAGTAATGGTTTTAAAGTGTTTTGTCTTAGATAATGTACATATGTGTATATTGCCATTATCAATTGCAGACATGTGTTTAACTTAAGAGATTCAAATCCTGGTTATGTACATTGGATTGATATGATAATTAGAAAGAAGAAAAAAATATATCTGTATTTATATTGGAACAGAAACGGAAAAATGTACTTGTATTCGATTAGTTATGCAAAATTAATGAGTATTTATATATATATATATATATATATATATATATATATATCTGTATGTATGTATGTATGTATGTATATGTATTATATATAAAAATATCCATTAATGTTCCATATTTAAAAATAGATTTTTAAAAGCTTTTTTTGTATCATGCTTGGTAGATTATAGTTTGTCAGTATATAAAAAAAATGTCGTCATCCAAATGATCCACTTAATATGTGAAAACTAATGATAATTTGCGAATAATCCTGGTTTTATTTTTCAAGATTAACAACTAACACTACTTGATGCATTAAAGAATGTAACAGTGACTTTACGGATTACGTCATTACTTGTCATCTATGCTGAATGAAATTGTGACAATTATTAAAAAAAAAAAATTCTTCTCAATCTACCATTCATAACTTTTATGTTCATTGTATAAGACTGTACTATTCAGCTAATTTCTCAGTAAATTTATAAGCATCTTATGCTATAGTCTTTTTAAAAATACACACAATATATAAAGTCATCCAAATGTGACGCCTAGGTTTGTGTTTCATTAAAAAGAAACATGTGTATAGGGAAACATGTATAGTTTCTTTTTAATAAAACACAAACCTAGGCGTCACATTTGTATAACCCTCATACATATATACATATGTATGTATTTCTCATCAACCTCCGGCTAGAGAAGTAAATATGATTAGAGAACATTCATTGAGTCATCATGGCCAAGCAGTAAGACGAAAATCGTTTACAAATACAATGGTTAAATATAAAATATTAATTTAAAATATGTTATTTTATTTCGAATAAGTATATTTTTAACAAAAACATTCGAAATTTATTTTTAATAGACGTTAAAAAAATGAAAATAATTAATTTTAGATAAATTAGAAATTATCGAAGTGAAACATAATTATTTCTAAATAAAATTCGTTCGATGTTCAAAAATGTGTTTTTAATTACTGAACTGCTTTATTTCAGAGCCAGTCTTTGAATTTATTGGCAAAAAATCGATTTTGGAAAATGTTGATTTTTCATGAAATTTTCCATACTATAGGTCGTGGTTTTTTGAAAAGAAAAAAATGAAAATTTTTAAAATCACTAAGAGTCAATATTTTTTGTTAGAAATAGAATTATCTGGTAAAAATAGTCATTTTTTTATAAAATTAACATTCATTAATAGAAAATATAATTTTTCTAACCAAATTGATAATTATTCATTTTTTATAATTTCTCAAAATTTAATAATAAATAATAATAACAATTTGTAGTCATCAAAATATAGAATATTAATTTAAAATATCATATATTTGTTTCGAATAAATGTTTTTATTAAAAAATTCAAAATTTTTGTATTTTTTTAGTAAAAACATAATGTTTTTTTAAGAGTAATAGAACTTTAAATTAAATGCATATCGAAAGTTTTATCAAATCTAAAAAAAAAATAATAAAATTTTTAAAAAAAATGTTCAAAAACTAATAATATTTTCAGGCTAAAGTAATATTTATTATCATACATATAGTTCGAATAGACAAAGTCTTTTGTATTAATATATGTATGAGTTATGAACAGTTGTGTGCGTGACTATATATATATATATTATGTATATATAAAATGTATGTATATATTTAATACATTTTGAATTATTTATATCTGATAACATAGCAAAAATAACATACAGCTGTACACAAGTCTCATACTATTATATAAAGATATTTTTGCAAATCTTGACATATTTATGACATCTAAATTGTAATACTTTCGGTACTAGTCTTAAATTAGGTGTGGCGAATGTGTGGGTGTAGAACTCTTACAAAAATAATTAACGTAGCCCTTGTTTATTGTCTCGAGCAAAAAACACGAGGGTCGTGATTTTAAATTCGTTCTGAACTATTACATTTAATTGTATTTCGAAATATCTGATGTCCTTTGCGGTTTAAACGTTATTGCCAATAACCTCAACAAAAATATTAATACCAATGATAATGTACATGCATAAAACATTATTATAATCAATTTACATGATCTCATTTTCGTACTACGTAAATATTTCTCTATACAACTTAATTTATAAATTAAATTTGACTTAACCTGTAATTTGTCAAATGAAATATCTTCATAAATATTTGAAAGAGATAGATGTCAAGTTTTGCATACACACACACACTGATATATATATATATATATATATATATATATATATATAAATATATTTGGGTATATATTATCGGTTTTCTTCTCAGCGGCGACCTGTCAAATTTAACCATTCGACGAATTATTTCAAACAGGTCCACATTAATCTTGAATATGTAATCATTAGTTCTGATTACGAATTAGACGTACGTAGCCATACATTTTTTTCCGTTTCGCGCACAATTCATTTCACTTTACTGTATTTCGCCGCCACTATACAGCCATTAATTCAGATTCTTATCATTTCATGTGTATGTATATTTTTGTTTGACATCAAAAATTGTACGTTTTTATCTTGTTGACATTACATTCCATAGGTTTACATTTTGATATATGTATATATATATATATATATATATATATATATATATATATATATATGTGTACTTTCAATCATACAGCAGTTCCATAAAAAATCAACTTTTATATAGTTATTTTAATTTATATGATATTTAAGTAAATCAACATTAAAACTTTTTATAAAAAAATATTTATTAATTATATACAGGATTTTCCAATAAGCGCTGCATAAGTTTAAATGGAAATAAAATAAAAAGTAATTAATTAATTAGTTATTTATTTATTTTATTTTTAAGTAAATTCTATGGCATCGATGGTAAAATACAATTTCACTCATATAACCACCACGATTTTGCTTGACATAATGCATTCGTTTAGTTCAAGTTTTAGTCACTCTTTCACATAATTGTGGTCCAATTTCATAAATTAGACGTTCAATGTTTATTTTTAATGCTTCTGTTGTTTGTGGTTTATTAGCATAAACCAATGATTTCTCATAACCTTACAGAAATTTTTCTTAACCCTACAGAATTTAACCCTACAGAAAATCATATAACCCTACAAAATAATGGACTCATTAAAATTCTGTTTTAATTAATCTAATGAAGTTTTTAAAATTTCTAAGTATTGTTGAAATAATAAATGTTTCATGATAATTTTTTAAACTATCTGAATTGAAATATCAAAATGAACTTTAAAAAAATCCAAATATGGCTGCCAACAATTGTCATTTTTATTTGAAACCTCTGTACTTATCATACACTTATATATTTGGAAAAAGTAATTGTTATGTATTTTTAGTCTCGTTGTTTAGTTATATATCACAATTTGTTTTAATATTTGTTCTATCATCAAGTAATTTAGTAAATAATTGATAGATATAAAAAATAAACTATTTCTAAACTAAAAAACGTATTTCTAAATTAAAAAATAATTCTTACTATGTTTTTTTTTATTTTACAAGAAAATAAATTAGTATCAATAGATAAATTAAATTGTTTAGAAATGTTTATAATTATTGGATTTGAAATTTTTCATATTTAAATAAATTGTATAAATAGAAACTAGTTAAGTTTTAGAACTATTCTTTATTACATTTTTATGTATTGTATTTTTGACAGTGATATGTAGACATACACACACACAAATAAATAAATATATATATTCTAAAAATATTTTACAAAATAAATTATAACAGTTTTCAATGCCCACACTGTACGATTTCAAATAAAATAGTTATGTGTATATGAACGTATCGTATTAATTAATTTTGCAAGAGAAAAAAATGATATGGATTAATCATTGGTTTGAAACGAAACGTACTTAGATAATATTAATGTATTTAGAGTAGTTTATATTTGCAATTATTTGTAGGTTGTCTTTCCGACATGACAAATGGACATTCAAATGTCTACCATAAATAAGAGATTAAGATAAGTCTGACAATACCGTAAAGAAATAATGAAACGTCAAGTAGAAATTGAAGATATTTATATCATAATTTGTATGTTGTATGAAATATAGTAGAACTGAAGAGTGTCGTGAGGAAGATGTTTTTCTTGAGACAGATTATTGAATTATTATTATTTTTTAATCAAAGTAATTGCCTATACTGATATATATATATATATATATATATATATATATATATATATGTATATAATTTTATAAACATGATTAAATGTATTTAAATTATATACCTGTGATGAAAACAAACAAATAATAATTTAAAATAATTACTTTTGCACGAAATAAAGAATATTAATTGATATTTCACTTTTAAAAACATTTTAATTCTATTAAATTATTTTTTCATTTTTTAACATTTTTACTAAATCATAGAAAAATATTTATATTTATGTATATTATTTTCCTAGACGTATAAGTTTCTTCTAATTTTAAATTAAAAATAGTGAATAAATTTATATCGTAACAATTTTCTTTATTTAATTATTTTTGAATGCTGTCAAAATCGAAATACATTAAATATTTATGAAAATATGGTTTTGTAAGGCGATTTATAGAAATATTTGTATTTAAATGTTTTATATATATATATATATATATATATATATATATATATATATATATATAATTAGTAACAGAATCAATAAAATAAAAAAAAAATGTGTTTTAATCAAATCTATACACATTTTTCTAATGTACAGATATTCATTTGAAAACTAAAAATATAAACGTTTCTAATAGAAAGTGTAATCAATTTTTTTCAGTACATATTTCATATGTGTATATATATATATATATATATATATATATATATATATATATATGCATTCTCTAATAGAAGGTCCTGAGTAAGAGTGGGTTGCAATATAACAAATGGACCTGACACAGAGCTCCTCCTTATGTCAAAATTGACCTAGATGTTTCGCCAATAGAATTCATTATTCAGCTTCAATCCAATCCAAGTGTTAAATATTGATCTAATCATATAAGTTAAGACAAATAACACATACGAGAGTAGTGCTATGTACATGTCAAATAAATATATTTTTAATTTATTCAGTTTGATTTTATAAATTATCGAAATTTATTTATCCTAGTCAATTTGCGTATAAAAAATTATGGTAATATTTTTTTCTAATAGTATTGAATATTGAAAGTAGATAAAAAAGTTATAAACATGGAATAGGGAAGGAATGATTCAAATATAAGAAATAATAAAATTACTGTAATGAAGATCTGTTGTCAAATAATTTTGTTCTGAATAAATTATTAGTTCAGTCTGAAAATAATACCAATTAATATACAAATTTTTATTTTAATTTGGATTAATTAATTATTCAATTATTGATTTTCTTAACGAATAATTTAACTGAAAATTATTTTATTCAACATTTGTAATTTTGAAAAATCTATCTATTTATAATTTTATTTTTATATGTATGTAAATGAATTGTGGAGATATTTTAAATTATTAAATTAGTATATCTTCAATTATGACAAATTGAAATAAAATTATAAAACTAGAAAAATTATTTCAATTTTAAAATAAGTTTGTTATTTTAAAATCTCATTAAAATTGAATTTCAAAATTGAATCAATTGAAAAAAATTGAATTTTATTTTCAAATATCAAAGTATAAGTATTTATAATATATTATCAATCATTTCATATTATATATATATATATGTGTGTGTGTGTGTGTGTGTATGTATGAATGCACATTTTTTTATTAAAAAAGTGATTATAAGTTTAAATTGAAATGCATATAACATGAGTTTTATTTTCATTTAAATATGGCCATTAGAAAATAAATATTTTATATCTACACTTACATCTTTTTAAATATTACTATTTATTTAATATTTAACAAATATTTTATGAAAAAAAAATTGAAATAAACTGTTTAATATTAAAATTAATGTCCTGTGTTTACTGTTTTGATTATTCATGGGCATGACAGTTCATAAAATCGAATAATTTGTAAATAAAAAATATTTTTTCTTCAGATATGTCGAAAAAAATAATATTTCTTAATTACAAATTTGTTGAAACTTCAAAAATTCATATGACTTTTTTAAAATAAAATTTTAATTCTTTTTAAAAAATCTTATTAAATATTCCCGTTGATGAAATTCAAATGAACAAAAGTGATTATATAAAAAATATTGTACTGGAATGATTTTTTTTCTTGTATCAGTAGTTTGTGTATATAAAACACTTCATATATGCATGTGTGTATGTAAAAATAAAACATATGTGCGATGAAGTCAGATAACGGACAATGCCTTATTATTATAAGATTCATTGTAAAATTACATCGAAAAGTCAATTAAATTTTTAATTATGTCGATGGAAATGTATCCATCAATCAACGTCAAAAAATCGATTCTTATTTTTCTGTTATTAGATTTTGTAATAATACTTATTTTAATTATTTTATTCTTTTATAAAAATAAATATACGTATATATATAAACATTTATTATAAAACAGTATTATTTTTATACGTAATCATTCAACTTTCATTTGCGTTATTTTTTTTTAAATCCTATCATTATTTCTTTCACTACTTTCAAGTAGATTTTGGACACACATTTCTGTTCGAATTAAATGACGATTCCGTTTTCAAAAATAGTTGATCGTTATCCAACATGCAACACAAAGTTGGCAGAAATAAACGGAAATTGTGTTTAATTTAAAAATGACAAATATATAGCATGTGCAGTAATGAAAATATATAACATTAAAAAATTTAACAAATACATTAATTCAGTACATCAATATATTTTTTTGAAAACTTGATGAATTCAAATCACTTTACAGTTTATTGGTTAGAGTCAAGTAGTATTTAATAACTTGTACCAGGTTGGCATTTGAAATGTTTAAATTAGGACATGATATGATACATAAAGGTGTGAAGTTATTATTTACTTATATATATATATATATATATATATATATATATATATATATATATACATGTAATGATACATAGAAAACTAATATATTATTTTTGTTCATTACAAAACAATAATAATCACATAAATCAGTATAAATAGAACAAAAAATCCCAATATATGATTCTTACATAATATCTAATTAAAGACAATCACTTACATTCAATAAATTCATGTGGTAATAAAATAGACATAAAACATTCATGTTAATGTGTGCCATTTTACAGCAACTTTCCATCATATAATGATCAATAGTGTGGGAATGGACACCTAGAATGTATATATTTTGTATTTATAAATATTAATTTATTGATTATTAAATTTTACTAGTATCAATATGAATAAGAATCGTTTTGATCAAATGTATGAATTTTTTTAAACTCTTAAGTGGTAACTATGAGTAATTTTTACTCCATTTTGTTATTTAATTCTCAGAAGATTTGTATGTATGAATTATTTAAATTATTATGAAAATTTTTCAACAAATAATTTGTAATAATTGACCAATAAAAATATTTCTTTTATTTTTAGTTACCATTTAAAAAAATACATTTTATCATGTTTGATTAATGGGAAAGTTTTTTCGGTTTTACTCATACAATGTCACATGACAAATATAATATTTTAATTGATTCTCAGTCACAAATGAGTATTGTATATACTGAGTCATTGTTAATAAAATATTATCTGCTTTAAGAAATACAATATTAGCTTAACTGCATAAAGTATATTTTTGCGAATTAAAATAATTCTAGTTAAAAAATATTTCAAAAGAAATGAACATAAAATTTATCATCTTTATCAATAAAGTGAGGTTAAGTAATGTTATCAATTTAAGATCAAACATTTTTTTTTTAATTCTAAAATTTCATATTAGTGTATTAAAAGTTTTTTATCTGGTGGCTATTTACAGAGATCATTATACATATTTTCAGAAAATATTTAAAAAGTTAATTAAATTCATAAAAAGAATTTTATGGCAAAAGAAAACAAATCTAATCTAAAAATATTTATTATTTTATTATAATTAACTTTAAAGATTATGTGTATAATCCAAGGAAAAATATTTCTTATCAACAACAAATGGACTTTTTATCAGCATAATTTCCGGCCACATCCTACAATAAATCTGAATAAGAAATTTTACCTCTTCCGTTTTTAATCCAGAGATTAAATTCCATTTTGATACCAGAAGAATATTTTATAGAAAAAATAGCTACTAACTGTAATTATTTCCATAAAGATTTTTAAATCTTATCTTTTTATAAACAAACATACGATTAAAAAACGATAATTTTAAGTTAGTATTTTTAAATAAACAATAATTTATAAAGAATGTCAATTTAAATAATATATATACATTAACAAAATTAATTCTCATTATAAATTCATAATTGTATCTTAATTTTTTGTCTTCAAATGTATTTGAATGGATTTAAAATTATTATTTTTTAAATATGTATAATAAAAAAAATTTAAAGATGTTTGATTTAATTGACATATTTTCAATTAAATATCCATTTATCTTTGAAAAATGATTTAGAAACGTGTATTTTTTAGTAAAATAAATCGAAAATACCTTTCAAAGAATGTAATCAGAGTAGAAAACATACTGAGAAGAAACTTGATTTATATACAGATGATGACAGTTAATTTCAACACTATTCAATTTAAATATTTGCGTGCATAAACGAACTGAACAGATTTTTATATGCTATTTCAATTATAAATCAGTGTTTTTATACGTAGATTTGTAATTATTATTATCTAATAAAATGAAATGAAATTAATTGATTTCAAATCAAAAATTATATTTTAAGATTATCAAAAGGAGAATTGATATAATTAGTGAACTTAAAAAAGATAATTGTTTTAAAAAACATGTTCAAATATACACACACAAATATTTTTTAAACTATTAAACCGAAATAAAGGTTAGTAATATATTTTATTTATTACCAAAAATTGATTACGATGCTACTACCTTTTTCAATTAAAAAACTACAATATTAATCTCTATTTCCGAATGATGAGATTATTGAAAAGAATTCGATTAATGTTTAGTAAAAAAAAAACTACCTGGTGCCAGTTGACTGACCTGTATATCATTTCCATTCAAATGACAACATTTACATAATTTTTTATTATTCGAATTGTTCATAAACGTCACAATTTCAGAAAGATAATATTCCGGCCTGTACGAGATCAAACTGTGACCTCGACTTTAAGTAATCGTTTTGTCAACATCTATATTTATAATTAGCTCTTGATCAGCCAGCGCCACGACGGGCCCCCAAGAGTCCGGCTAAGAATATACATTTCTGCTCAGATGTATTTTTTTTTACTAAGTATAGAGTGAAAGTTGAACGTACGACCTTGTGGTTACTACATAATATATATATATATATATATATATATATATATATATATATATGTATATATGTGTGTGTGTGTGTTTATATTTATGTAATACAGAAATAAGACGAAGTAACATTTTGGATAAATATTCCTTCATTCAAAATCAAATTAACAGATATATGGGGAGAATTATGTCAAACCATTGTATGGAGTAGTCTGATATAAGAAAGTAAAAACATATACTTGGAGTAAGACAAAAATCCACTAAAAGCCATGGAAGGGTAGATATGGAGTAGTTGATCAATCAGTTCCTCCATATTCATCTAAGTAAAAAATATGTCTAATAATTTTTTTTTAATAAACTAGATTATAAAAAGAATTAATTGGCATAGAAAAAATGAAAACAAAATTAAGTTTTTACCTGCTAAAGCATAAAGAAGGGAAAAATATTTTGGGAAAACAGAAGAGGGGAAAAAAGCAAATTTCGTATTTGTAGTAACAAGATTTTTTTTAATATATATATATATATATATGTATGTGTGTGTGTGTGTGTATGTATTCTAAATATAATTTCAATTTTATAAAGATGTTACAAAACTATGAACAAAAGTTAATTAAAAGTAACAAAACCAGTGCAGAAATGAACTTATGTAAACCTAAGTTAAGGACAATTTAAGCCTCAAGATATGTAAACATGTATGTGTACATTTATATATATATATATATAAATTTATAAACAGTCACATACCGGTTTCTAATGTTAAAAATCTGTTATAAAGAAGATCACATTCAGGTTCAGGTATTTACATACAGTTGTATTTCTATATCGGTAATTAGTATCGCCTTAAGAGTGTAGTTTATTTTATGGTCACCTTTCACTTGTATAAGTAATTTATTTCGCAATTTTTATTCCATATCTTTAACGATTATAAGACTATTATAATTTCGTTCAATAAATCGTTTCTAAATTTCATGTATGACCTTTTAATAGTGAAACTGTTTTCGTCAGTTGGACAGGATGTTGGTTGTTTTTGAAAAGAATTCAATTTAACGATTTCCAAAAATTACATTTATAAATATACATAAATACATACATTATATATATATATATATATATATATATATATATATATATATATATTATTATTATTAAGTTTCTATATTGAAATAATTTATAAAATACGATATTTTTCTGAATTTTAATATTCTACATCAGATAAATAATAATAGGCGACATTTTGTATTAATAGAAAACAGAAATATTCTTAATAAACCAATTTAACATATTGATTATTGTAATTATTTCCATCGACACTTTCTATTTGAATATATAATTTAAATACATGTTCTTGAATATACGATATGAATGTATATATTATTTTAAATATATGTTATAAATATATATTTTTAAAAAAGTTGCTTATTTTTTCAAATAACCTATTTTTATTGTCTCTATTAATAACTATCAAATTTTATTAAAAATAAATTTTAAATAATTCTTTCGAAAACAAATTATTATAATAAAATAATATTTTTTTACAGAAAAGAATTTATGAAAATAAAAGAACATTTCAATATTTAGTCAAATGTATTTTTTGTACGAGTTCGTATTAGTTGAATTAATCGAATGTTAGTCAATTGAATTTTTTTTTCAATATTATAATACAGCTGAGTAATAAATTATCTGTTGTATAATTGAGATTAATAAATTTACTTGCTTTTTAATTATATTTCTAAACTAAGTTTAAATTCAAACAAGGTACAATTCTGTTAGAAAAATCAATTTGATATTTGAGGTTTAGACTATATTAATTTTTAGAAAAAAAAATATTTAAAAATTACTTAATAAAAATTTATCTACTCCAAAAACTGATAATAATTTTTTTATAAAAAAATCTGTTCAAGACCTTCAATTTTATAAACAATTCGAGAAAAACGTGTCAATTTATCACTAAAGTATTAATACAGTTTAATTCAATTTTATCTTCAAATATTCCATTGTGCATCGTCTAACAATTCTATAAACACTTCAAATACAATAAACTTTTTATAATAGTGCAATGTTATCTCGAATTAGAGCAGAGTGTCTAAAAATATCGATGGTAATTGCTCAATGACCTCACGCTATTTTTTTCTCACGTGGAAGTAGGTTAAAAAAATTCAAAGAACAATACGATTGTTATGTAATTGCAAAAAATTATATGGGACAAATAATTTTATAAATGATATTTAGTTCGTTTGTTGCTTGCCAGTTGGCGATATATACAAGTAAACCGGAGGATTTACAGTTCTGTATTATCGACTTGTGCCTCTTAGTTGGAGAGCTTGGTAGAAGGTAGCAGCATGAACAGCACAACAAATATGTTTTAATAAATTCTTTGTATAATTTTTAATAGAAATAATTAATAAACTAATTTACGTGATAAAAAAGAAAAGGAGGAGATAAGAAATCAGTAAATATAATTGTTTATAATTTTTTTACAGCTTTATATCATTTATAAAATAGTAAGATTGCTTTAAAAAAACTCTACAATATAAACAAATTAAAAATGATAGTTTATTTCCATTAATCACAATAAATACTTTTAATTCTACAAAATATGAATATGTAATATATTTACTATTTATTATTTTGGATATTTTAAATGTGAAGAATTTAAATGGATAAAATAATTACAAATTAAAAAAATATATTAACGATTTTTCCAAACAAATACGTCTACTGTTATATTTTTTTAAAAATTTATTAAATAAAATGAATCAAAATGTGTATATGAAGTATTTTGAATATCGCTTGAATTACGTTAAATATTTATAAATAACTGAATTTTCTTTGCAGTATACGAGTATTATTAACTTATTTATTGTATCAACAAAACAAACTGATTTGTCATATTTATTGAACGTTTTTTTTAAAAAAAATCTTGTTTGTAGGGACGATATTAATAATTTTATCTATAAAAATTATCATTTTATACATAACAAGTATAAATATATTTTTATAATTTATTCATTTTATTTTGAAATATTTAATAACTGCTTTCTACAATTTTATTTAATTTTTTAAATGTATTTGTAAAATTTATAATCATCATTTAATATAGGTTAATGTTAATATTAGGTTGGCAAGTATCTCCCTTCCGCTTTTTTTTTGTACATAGCTGCGAAATTCAAAAGACCAGAAGGCGGAAGGGAGATATTTGCCAACCTAATACATTTTATTATTAAGCAATAAAATCAGGAAAATTATTGTTTTATAAAAAAATATTATAATTAAACTACATAATATAATTAATATATAGAATAAATGTTAACATACAGCCCAGGATTTTTTTTTATTTTATTTATAATATTATTGAAATTATAACTGATTAAAAGTAACTTTTTAAAAATACTGAAATTTTTAATAAGAATATATAAAGAATGTTTTTTTTTAGGTTAGATAGAACTTTCGATAAGGATTCAGTTTAAAGTTCTATCACGTTTAAAAAAATACCTATATATATATATATATATATATATATATATATATACATTCATTTCTTTCTCTCTCTTTATATTTATATACAAACAGAAAGAGAGAAAGTGAATTTTTCTATTCAATAAATTCTATATATTGATGAAAAATTATGAATGTACAGATATTAATATATTTTGGAATTAGAAAATTATTAATTAATATGACAAAAGAATTCAAGAAAAATTAAAATATTATTAAATTCATTCGTCGTGCATTTTCAAATAGTAAAAAAATATTTAAAAAAATGAAAATAAAATATTTGTAAAATAAAGAGTGAAAAATATTTAAAATAATAATTATTGAAAAAAATCGAAAATCATATATTTTAATTTGTGTAAAATATAAAATTGGATTATATATATATATATATATTATATATATCACAACTGAGTAATAAACTTCGAAGCGACAAAGACGAACGGCAAATAGTTTTTTTTATTTACTGTAGACTGTTTTTAGATCGTTCTGTACACTTTACCATACACATTTAGTACTTATCCGAAGACATGATTCAATTATAACATCAAAAATTGTCGTAATTCAATAATTGTCACGGAACCCTCGTGCGTAGATGAAACTAATCTGACAACACTATCATTATAGTCAGTTAAAAACCCCTATGTTAATTTAACATTCTCAGTTCGACGTCCCTTCGTAATATATGTATGTATTAAACTAACAACCCTTAACACAATTTATATAATTACTGGCGAGTTTGTTAAATATTTAGTGTGTGCCACTTATAGACACATTTCGTACAACATTTTGTTATGTTACAAATTTATACATACATACATAAATATATATATATATATATATATATATATATATATATATATATATATATATGAACCGTTATTTTAGAAAGTGGTATAAATCCATTTTTGGAAAAAGATGAATTAATGATAGTTCTAATAAGACATATATGTCCTCTTTTTAAATTTATAATAACATAGTCAATGATGTACAATATTCTCATAAATTAATCAAAAGAAATTTAACTGTAAAATGTTATCGCAAGAATGTTTTTTTTGAAAGTGGTATAAGTCCATATATTTATACATTGAGAAATTTAAAGGTTTGCGTTTGAATTAATTAAAAAATATTGGCAAACGTTAATTTTATTATGTAATAATAATTAATAAAATTGTTAAAGAAAATAAACAATTTTTTTACCTACAAATGGACTTATACCACTTTCAATAATAACAAATATTGAAAAATATAAACAACTGTTTTTTAAGCGTGATAGAGCTTTAAATTGAATTCTTATCGTAAGTTCTATTAAACCTAAAAAAACCTTTGTGATATTTTTATATAAACATGTTTATATACTCGTATAAAGATATTTTTTTTGGGTTAGATAATATTTTCAATAGGGATTCAATTTAAAATTCAATCATGCTTAAAAAAACATTTTACATTTAATTTCATAAAAATAATTGCTAGTAAACATAAATTGAGTCAAAGTTTAAAAACATTTTTTTATATTTTAAATTATCAATGTTTATAAATTTTGAAATATATAAGTGTGTCTTTTTGGCTCTTATATACTTTTGAATAATTGTATTTAAAGTTTTAAATCTCACATTGTGTTATTATTAGAATGTTAAATATATTTTTATTACTTATATATATATATATATATATATATATATATATATAGAGAGAGAGAGAGAGAGAGAGAGAGAGAGAGAGTCATCCAAAGGTGACACATAGATTTGTGTTTTATTGAAAATAAAAGAAACTATACACATGATAAAAAAGTTTATTTTTAATAAAACACAAATTTAGGCGTCACATTTGGATGACCCTATATATATATATATATATATATATATATATATATATATATATATATATATATATATATATATATATATAATTTGTGAATGCGTGCTATATCAAACGTTTGTTAACCACGATGAAAACAATATCACAAATCTTCTAAAAAAAAAAAACGAGAGCTTAAAAATCTTGTCGAGAAAGGGCCATAAGAACATAAGGGGAAATCGTGAGCTGTAGAGACCGTCACTTTTACGTACAGACGGGGATAGGACGGGAGAGACGTCGGTTGGTATAGCGGGACGAAGTGAACGAGATGGTGTGGGATGAGTCGGTCCGGGCCCAAGGTATGAATAATAAATAAAGTTATCGTTTAGTTCATATTTTTGATGGAGAGCACGATACGAAAATGTAATTTGCATTTGTAAGAGATATATAAGCGAGATCAAAGCGTGTGCCGGCTGCGCTCTGGCTGGTTACGGACGATGCTGTAGCAGCACCGTGCAGATGCGCGCGTACACTTGTCGTCGCGGCGCCACTGTACTCCAATCGTCGACTTTTTTTCTTTTTTTATTTCATGTCTATTATTTTTTTCCGTTTTACGGTCATCGTGTGCTCTTTTCTTATAAAACGGTTCGAGTGGAATCGGTTTACTTGAAACGAGCGGTCACTTTTATAAATTGTTGTATGTAGATCGAAATGACTTCATTTTTAATTAAGATAAACGAATATGTACATTAAACATTACTTTTATTTGCTTCAGATCAACACATTTATTAAGTATTTTAAAAATATCCACGTCTCATACTCGAATTAAATTCGTATTTTAAATGTTAAGTTATTTACTTGTTTAAAAAATGATTACTTTTTAATCTAAAAATATGTTTACCAATTCAGTTCTTTATTACAGCAGTGAAATTTTAGATCATAAGAACAATTTTCATATTTTAAAATATTAACTGTCTAATAGTTTACACAAATGAATTTTCACCACAACACCACAATAATTTAAAGTGTTCAATAATCACTTATTGTTCACTTGTCATTTATAATTGTATAATTTATAATTATATCGGCTGATGCATTTCGATGGCGACGCCATCATCGTCAGAGCCTTTCTGTCTAGTAGTTTATATAAAGTCATCCAAATGTCACGCCTAGATTTGTGTTTCATTAACAAACAAAAGAAACTACACGCAACTTTTTAATAAAACACAAATTTAGGCGTCACATTTGGATGATCTTATATTAGGTTGGCAAATATCTCCCTTCCGCCTTCTGGTCTTTTGAATTTCGCAGCTATGTACAAAAAAAAAAAAAAAAGCGGAAGGGAGATACTTGCCAACCTAATATATAAGCAGATGATTACGAAAGTGATTTAAGTGAAAAATTAACAAAAGGAGTTTATTGTAAAATTCATATGGAAATAATCTAACTTATAATAAATATATAAATAATTTTAAAAAAATTTTAAAAAATGGTGTTATTGAAGCAATATATATTTTTTTTAATAAAATTTAGTTTATTTTTACTTTCTAAGTCAGTGTTGTGAAACCTTTTTACATTTGCGACCCCCATACTCAGACTGAAATTTTATACGACCCATTATTTGTTGTTACTACCCTATTTTCTGAACGTTTGGTTTGAGAATTTCAACATGAAAATTTCTCAAAATTTTTCTGCGACTCCTTGAGGGATTGCGACTCAAAGGTTGCGCATCAGCGGTCTAAGTCATCTGTTTTATTAGAAATTGTAATTTTATGAAAAATAAGTATTGTTAGATCATTGAATTAAATTCAGTAAATACTGTTTTATCATCAGAGAATAATTCTGGTAAATTTCTAAAAAAATAATATTAATTTTAAAATCTGTATTTAAAATTTTGTTATTAAATACTATGCTTTATAGATATTATTGTATACAACTATTTTAAACCTCTCAAAACATAAACTGCAAATGATATTAAAAATTAAGTATAATTAAGAATAATAAGATTTTTTAAACGTAACAATTTATTTTGTTATTGATTTTTTTAAAATAAAATGTATTATTTTTTATATAAATCTTTTATTTACTTTTTATTAATTTTGAAAATAGACTGAGTCATCTGAGATATTAAGACATATATATATATATATATATATATATATATATATATATATATATATATATGTATATAATGTTATATGATTATTTTCCATCTATAAGAAAAAATATAAATATTAACTTATAAAAATTAAAATATAAAAAAAAGTTTATTATTCATACTATTTTTAAAAAAATATTTACAACTTTTATGTCAAAAAAAACTATTAATAAGTTATAAGTTATGTTTTTTTGTCATAAAAATTATAGTTGTAATAATTAAATTTCTTGAATTATAATCTAAATAATTAAATTTTCTTCTATAACTATTATGAAACTCCTACACATTATACGCAAAGCTTTTATGTATTACAGTTTTTGAATTATTTTTTTTTTGTGTATCTTCTTAGAATAGCAATTCTGAGAATTATTATTTTTATACACAATTGACAATATTAAGAAACATAATTGGAAATAAAAAGATTTTAAAACTGAAATAAGCTTCAATATAATTTAAAACGTATTGTCTTTTTAAAGAAATGTATAATAAATTTTTTCAGATATTTTCAAGAAAAATGATCAAATCTAAATGATCAAATATTACTAAATAAATCATTAAATCATCTCAGATTAAGAAATATTTTATTATAAAATACTGAGAGTAGAGATTGTTATTATTTTTTTGTTTCAGACGATGATCAATCAATAGATAATACAAAATAATAAATTTGATTTATAGTAACTGTTTTAATAATTGATTATAGTGGTTCATATCCTTTTTGCTGCAGTCATAAATTTTCAAAACACATTTGATAGCGATCTAGCGTTATAGCATTTCTTAGCAATTTAGCGACCCAACAAATAATAAAAGTTTACTTTTTTATGTAATATCGAAAATTATTTATAGCCTATATTTTTATTTATAAGCTTTGAGAATTAATGAACATACCCTATCAAAATTTTCTATGATTCAAATTTTAAAAGTTTTATTAGAATAAAAAATGATAAAATATGGTAAAACAGTTAAAAAATAAAATGAGAGAGATCTGAATAACTAAAAGTGGATTTTTTTAAAATTAATATATAAATAATTAAATTTATCGAGTACAATAATAATTAATTAGTATATAAAAATGTATAAATAATATTTTATATGCCAAACTGGAAATAATTTTTAATTATTAAAAATTATATTTTGTAAAACGAAATAAATTGATAGATAAAAAAAATGTTAATTTGTATAATTGAAAAATAATTTTATAAAAAAATAATAACAGAGAAGAAAAAACTGAAGAAAGAAATGAATAGAAATGTAATTAATTTTTAATCGACAATTAACAAGATACTAAAACCGTATTATTTATAATTCTAATTGATTTTTATGACAAATTGTAAAATAAAAAATTCGTAATTATAAACACATAATTATCTCTTATATAAAAATGGAATTGAATTAATGAAATATGCATAAATATGATTATATAATCAAGAAGAAGAGAACAAAGATCTGCTAATTTTATATTTTCGAATAAAAATATTAAAAGTTGTTAATAAATATGAATTGTTCTTAAATAATGAAAAACAACAAATCGTATAAGAAAACACTTAAATAGAACGATAAAAGAGCAAACAGACGTAATTTTCTACATCTCGTTTGATGGTACAAAAACAGCTCTCCTACACACACACGCACTTATATATATATATAATATTTTCCCATTCCATAGTTGTCATCCAGACTGGTCCTGTGACTCTCCATCCATCTCTCGAATGGAATTTACATTATTAAAGTAATTTGGTACGTTCTCTGTGCGCGATCATCAAAAGCAAAATTCCTAATTGGTAAAAAAGCATGCCGCAACGAATAGTCAATTAACCGAATTAAGGCGGTTCGCGGGCAACGACGGACGGTAGGGGCGCGTCGCGGGGGGTTGCAAACGACGTATTGGAGCGGAAGGGAGCAGCAAGTACAGAACGTAGAGGTCCGAGAGAGGGGCGTTTTTAATTCTCTCCAACTGTACAATTCGCGATGGTGTCAAAATGTATGATTATTTTTGAATTAAGGTGTCGTTACTCGACGAATAAATGCCGGGTCATTTTGATTTGTTTGAGTGGTTCTATAAACACTATTTAAATGAGTTTCGAGAATGAGAGATAGCTAATCAAGTTGTTTTCTTTTGTAGATTGAAAATACATAACTTGTCTATTTATTAAAGAATTTTCTAACAAATGTCATTTTAATTCACCTTTTTTATACGATTTTTTCTTTTACAAAAATTTCATTTATTTAAATTTAATTCATAAAAATATTCTAATTACAATTGATCTTCTCCCTTCTCTACAAAAAATAATGCAAATATTTTTTATTCTACAATCGAATTATAAAAGTATATATAGGGTGATTCAAATCAGATTGAAAAGTTGAGATATACATTTACTTGCTGAATATTATTTACTATTCTTTATTATCCTTTAATCTCATTTAAGCTACTCTGTAGTAAGGTTAATAAATTCTTGACCTAATTAAAACTACACTACTTCATTTCAAAAAGAGCTCTTCTATGCATCAATAAGCTCTTTTATAAAATTTTCAATTAATTTTGTATGTATATTTATTCTTCTTGTAAAAAGGGAGAAAATACACTCAATAAAATTCTATCCACGTCGAATAATTTAAAAATGTCAAATAAAATTAATAAATTTTGATTTTTTTAAAACTGTTATTTAAAATATATAATTTGCAAAATTGAAAATAAAATGAGAAAAATTCCTTTGTATTATTTCCACATTTTAATTTTTATAATAAAATATAGGTCTTATTTTAAATAATAATACAATAAATATATGTTTTTCTTTCAATATGAAATTCTATTATTTTTTTTATAAAAAAATTATGTCTCAATTTTTTTTGGGTTTATATGAAGATTTTTCTTAGAGATTTTTTAAAATACTATTTAATTTATTTGATAAAAAATATTGACTTAAAATTATTATAGTGATATGAAAGTAGTTTTAAATTATATAAAAATTATAGAATTCGAAATTTTTACAAGAAAATATTTAACTATAGAGTTATTTTATTATTTCAAATTTCACTTAAAAATTATTTAATTTGGCTATATTTAAAAATTTTGCATTCTATAGAATAAAATAAAAAAAAAGTTACTAACCTGAAAACATGACGCAGCCTTAACCATTTATTGAGATGCTTGTAGTTACTCACTAAAATCATATGGAATTGAGTCAGGTGTCTACACAAATTAATTATTCCCATAAAAATGAATCTCCTGGATGTTGAACAAATATCGATTTGACAAAATTCTAGAAAAAATAAGAAAAGAAATTATGAACATTTTGGCCAGTTTTCATATTTTTTTAATAATGAACTTGAATTGAAAAAACTGAACGATTTTATTATTGTTTAAAAATCATTCATTAATATTTTTTTTACAAATACCTATTTCAACAGAAATAGCATCATTCTAAGATTGTAGTATTGTATAGGATCATCCAAATGCGACGCCTAGATTTGTGTTTTATTCAAAAGAAACAAAATAAATTATACACATGTTTCTTTTTAATAAAACATACATCTAGGCGTCACATTTGGATGATCCTATATTTTTTTAAAAAATTATAATTGACACTATTTTGCAGATATTTGAATTTTATGCTAGTCTTGCTAAAAAATCCATTTAAATATATAATAAAATTAATAATAGTAATATAGTTGTCTAATAAATCAATTTGTGTATTTTTTTGAATACCATCACATTTTTTAAAATCTTGGTTTCTATCTTTCTACACAAATATAATTATATATTTAACAAGAATATTATTTAGTTAATAATTTAATAGAATAAAAATTCTTATCATCTCTATTAAAAATATAAAAGAGTTTTCTACTGAAAATAGAAAAAAAACACCCTTTGGCAATATTATATTCAAATCAGATTTAATAAAAGATTCATTTCGGAATTAAAAATTATACTTTTCATAAAAAATTATATTAGAATTAAAGATTGTTGAATTGAATTGATATTTGAAAAAACATATTCAATATTCTATGTATAATGTAGCCTTAAAGGGGCGCCCCCTCTCCGTGCAAATGTTCGTTTTAAACCCCCCGTTAGTATCAACTCGGTATGTTTATGCATAATTTATAAGGAAAGATGACAAAAAGAGAACATTTCAAGGCAGCGAATACATTTTATGAAATTTTGTCTGATTTAATCTTTATATATATATATATATATATATATATATATATATATATATATTTATATATTGCATGTGTACTAAATATCTTACATAATTTACTTATTTCATAACAGATATGGATTGAATAATAAAACGTAATTTATTTTAGAGTAAATATATATCTAAAATATCAAACGAACGATAATACGTATGTATATTTCGAAATTGTATTTAAAAGTCGAAAGCAATTTGAGTTTTTTTTTTTTAAAAAAAAAATGTTATATATTTACTGTAATTGCTACACATATATTCAGAACGATTATATATATTTTTTACAAAAAATATGTCAAATATAAAAAAAATGTAACCGAAATTTATGTCGGTAAACATGTAATGCAGAGATCAAAGTAGAAATTCAATAATCTACAAACAAGACGACATGTCAAAGACAACGAGAGCAAATGAAAATTCAATCATTTGATCAAGTAACTATGTGTACTACAGTGAGCGAAGGACACATCGACGCGGATGTTTCTGATTCTGGTCGCTTTTTTAATCTTTTTTAATGAAAAACAAATAATTGTTTACAAAAATCGGTTCGACTCGACTATGATGATAATTATACAGAACATATATAATGAAAAATATATCATTAAATAATGCATATATATATATATATATATATATATATATATATTATACAGAGTGGCCCATTAAAATATTCCATTAATATAACAAAAAAAAAAATTGATATTTGCAGAAAAATTGTACTAAAAACATGCAAGATGCTCTTTGTAGATATTTTATCATTTTATTTAATTTTTTTAATAAAAAATATTTTTTACTTGATAAAAATTTATAAGTTTTGTTATTGTGATTTTAAAGGAATGAATTGTTAAATTTGTGTTTTAAATTTATGAGCATTAAATAATTTTTAAATCTAATAAATGGACAGAAAACATTTATATAAAAAAAATTTAAACAAAAATACTATTTCAGTGAAAATCTTCTAGTTAAACAATTATAAATAAATTTCAAAATCAAATGCTCAAAAAAAATAGTCTATAATCTAGGAAATAATAAAAAAATGCATTATAAATATTTTGCATTTTAATATGAATATTTATTGAAATATTCCTTTTTTATTTCTGTCAGTATTTTTCAACACACATACAAATATATATATATATATATGCTATTTTCCAAATTTTATGGTCTATTTATTATAAAAAAAAATTGATTTTTTTAATCACAAAAAAATCTTAACATGAATAAAATATAATTAATATTTTAAAGATATTTACATTTTTTACACACTAATTATTTTATTTTTAAATGGCATTATATAGGATCATCCAAATGTGATACCTAGATTTGTTTTTTGTTAAAAAGAAACATGTGTATAAGGAAACATATGTATAATTGTTTTTAATAAAACACAAATCTAGGCGTCACATTTGGATGATCCTATATTTTCTAATAATTTTGTATACAAAAAATTCTATAAATATTTATGATATATTTTATATGATAATCTAACACACACATACACACATATATATATACATACACACATATATATATATATATATATATATATATATATATATATATATATATAAATACCAAGTGCCATCAGTACAAAATGTGATCAAGACACAACATACTAAGAAACGAAACAACGATACATAAACAAATAACCTAGATAAGTTAGTTAAGCCTAGTCTAAGCTTAGTTTAAGTCTAGTCTAAGTTAGATAATTTAGTTAAGTCTAGTAAAGTTAATTAAGGAAAAAAAACACAAACACAAAACGCAGGTTTTTGAAACTTTCCTGCAAATACCTCAAAACATTTCACCAATCTCAAAACCTCACCATTTTTCCATCCCAACCCATATAGCATAATATAAATAATAATAAGCTAAGTTAAGTCAAAAACTCTGTATACACCAATGTATATATATGTAAGTACTCAGCCACAATAAATCATTATTATTATTATTATATATATATATATATATATATATATATATATATATATATATATATATATATATATATACAGATGTATCTAGAAAATATTTTAATAAATTTATGTAAATATTAAATTAATATTTCAAAATTTAAAATATTTTCAAAATTATAATTAATAATAATCAAAAGAAGGAATTTGTAAATATTTTTGTTTAATTCCTTCATAACATTTTCAAATAAAATATGTTTATTTTATTCAAAATAATAAATACACACTGTTTCATAATAGTTAATTTTTTTGAGGTTAGGAATTAATTTTTCATCGTAGCTATAAAATCTGTTCTTATTATTGAACCTATTAAAAGTGATTGCCCTAATTCATATAAATCAAATATATGAATATCTCTGATAGTGTGCACTCCACTTACTGGATACTGACATTATTCGCAGACAAGACACGACGAGAAAAGCAGTAAACTAAATAAAAATTCACATCACGCTGGCAAATTTGATTGGTCGTTGATTGTAGAAAATCAAGTAGACTGTGTGTGTCTGCACGACGACATCGACTAAGGTTCTGGATTTCGTCGTGCCCGACACGATTTGCGCCCTTCGTACGTATGTACATAAGGACGACGTCGATGTTGTCAAAGACACCGGAATTTGTTTCCGGACGAGCCAATTGCATTAGATTCATTTGCGAAAAACACATACACGCCGTTCGTCGACGACAACACGGGATTATCGGCCAGTGCAACGAACAGTGCAGTTCAGGAAGGAATAAGTGATTTCATATTTACAGTTTATATATATATATATATATATATATATATTATATATATATATATATATATATTAAAAATATCTCTATTTTAAAGTAAATTACGTTCATTCAATTATATTTTTATGAACTGTCAAAAATTGAATAAATATACAACTTGGATTTTTTACAAAAACGAAAAGCGTTGAATTGATTATAGAATTGTGTTAAAAAATAATTTTATTTTTTTTACAAAAATATAATGCATTCATTTCGTGAAATAATGGTCTCAACTTTAGTTTCAATAAGTCTATTGAAGTTTTTAAAATTTCTAAGCGTTTTACACAAATGAATTTTCACCCCAACACCACAATAATTTAACAGAAAGGCTCTGACGATGATGGCATCGCCATCGAAATGCATCAGCCGATATAATTATCAATTATATAATTAGAAAAAATAAGTGAACAATAAGTGATTATTGAACACTTTAAATTATTGTGGTGTTGGGGTGAAAATTCATTTGTGTAAAGTGAATCAGCCACAGTTACAAAATTTCTAAGTGTTGTTGAAGTGTTAAACGTTCCATGATAATTTGGCAAACTATACTGAGTTTAAATATCAAAATAAATTTCAAAAAAATTCAAACATGGCTGTTGCCAGCTGTTAAAGTTCTGACATTCTTATTGGAAAATCCTCTCTCTCTCTCTCTCTCTCTCTCTATATATATATATATATATATATATATATATATATATGTCTATACAGGAGTAATATTTTGTTTCCAATAATACACACGAAAATTCAAAAACTGACATTTTAAATATTTGATTTCGAAATGCGAACATTGCACGTCAACATATTTACATTTTAAGTAAAGTGCTAAAGTGTTCACAATTCTCCACTGAGATTAGAATCGTCTTTATGCTCTTATGACAAATATTTTATGACATATTGTTTGACATTTGTATTGTAGCAAAAAAGTATACATGTCATCTTTTATAAATATAAAAATTAAGTTAATTTACATAATACATACATACCTATATGTGTATGTGTATGTGTGTGCGTGTGGGTGTGAGAGAGAGAGAGAAAGAGAGAGAATTTAAGTATATAATAGAAATTTATTTCTGGAAAAATATATTTTACTGTTTATTTTCGTTTTATACCTAAGAAGAATGGATAAAAGATCTTAAAATGACAATTTTAAAAAGATTACAAGAAAAATGTTAACAAAATCATAGAAGTAGATGAAATATTTAATTTTCATAAATAGAAGTAAATGGTATATTTAATATTTTTGTCTATCTTATATATATATATATATATATATATATATATATATATATATATATATATGAATGAGTAATATTTTAATTTTTCTTTCTATCAGTGAATCAAGATTATCGATGTCGTTTGTTGCTTCGAAATTAATTTTGTTAAATATTTTTTTATAGTAAAATCTTTAATTAAAATTTCATATTTTAAATATATTCAATCAATATATCACGTAGTATTATTTTTACCAATTTGAGAAACAATCAAATTATTTGTGCTACAAAAAACGTTATTTCTTGCAGAATTGTAACATCTATGTATTATTCTAATAAAGTATAAATTTCATATAATAACCAATTTAATTTTTCATATAATAATTTATTAATTATTTCTTATTAATAATAATGTACAATTTTAAATTTTATATATATATATATATATATATAGAGAGAGAGAGAGAGAGAGAAAGAGAGAGAGAGAACGTATGGGTGCGTATGTATATTTGCATATATTTATGTTATGTATGTATATAGTGAAAAGAATTTTGAATAAAGAATTTATACAAAAACCTGATATTTTATTCGACATATAAGGCCATTCACTGCACGATAAATTTATCTCGTAGCGGGTTTCGAACCGAAGCCCACTATAAAATAAACGAGCTCGCCAGAACATTACTGACAAATTGTACACCTCACTGATATGCACATATATCGTTTGCTTAACCGCGGGAAAAACTCAATTACTTTATTCAGGAGTATTTGTACGAGTCCCTCAAGATTACTGATGCGCATGATATTTTCGATGAGCGACGATACTTTGTTCAAACGGAAAATGTATTTACGTTCACACACACACACTATGTATGTATGTATATATATATATATATATATATATATATATATATGTCATGTCTCCCTTTATGATTTTTATTTAATATTACAGTAGTTGTTTTAAAAATATCATTCTTACTAATGTAATATTTTTTTACTCAAATTTCTAAAATTTTATGTTATTAAATAAATATATATTTTACACAAATGAATTTTCACCCCAACACCACAATAATTTAAAGTGTTCAATAATCACTTATTGTTCACTCGTTTTTTATAATTATATAATTTATAATTATATCGGCTGATGCATTTCGATGGCGATGCCATCATCGTCAGAGCCTTTCTGTTAAAAACTAGACTAACTTTTTAATATATACCTATACTAATTCGTGTTTTGTGTCCTTATTGAATCAGCCACAGTTCCAAAACAACTAATAAATATATATTTGTTATAAAATATGATAGTACAGCATCACTAATTAGTTAGCTTACAATAATATGAAAAAGTGATTGCTAAAAAAATAATGATTTATCAATACAAATTTTATTTTATAATAATTTTAGAATCATCTATTTTATAATTACTTGACAAAATATTTAAATAAATCAATTTACTCTTTTTAAATTGTTTTATTTAAAACAATTCATATTTTTTTTAATAATAAAAAAGATAAATAATATTATTGAAACATTTCAAAAATTATAAAAAAAATAACATTTTATAATAAATATTTTTTTGATAACTTATAAAAATGAATAAATTGAGTTTATAACCTAAAAATGTTAATTTTACCTTAAGTTGTTATTTATGACTTGATTAAATTATTGCCAAAAATTTCAAATTTTTAAATTATAAAATTATACTGTAAACTGATTTTTTTTGATTGATTTAAAAGGTAATAAATACAAAAAGAGATTCAAATCATGATTTTTAAAAAATATTAATCAATTATTTAACATAATTACATTAATTATTGTTTTTTTATAAGTTAGTTTTTTATTCTCTTTGATATAAAATGTTAGAAAAAAAAATGAAACTAATTTGATATTTCCAAAATATATATCTTTGTAAAATATTCAATTTCCATTAATTTTATTATAAAACGTGGTATGGGTATTCCAAAAAAATATAATAAATACTATCTGTACAATAATTTCCAACATCAAACGTATAAAACAAATTAGATACAATTCCTATTACATATTCAAGAACGTGAGTGTTTAAACCTGTACAGGTGGCGATCAAGAAAAAGAAATCACATACTCATATCCGAAGAACGCAAAGCCGTCATTCTCAACAACTAACCCTGTCCGAACGCGGATCTTATAGCGAGCGTACACATCTTGACTTGTATACGAGTCCCTAGGGATCGTGTGTTTCTCTTCCCTTTCCGCCACATCGTCGAGCGGTTATACACACATACGAAGGGGTGTTACGGACGCACCGAGACGCGGACATTTATCTGGGCGTAGCCTCCGGGACGCCCCCGACGAACGTTCTCTCTATACATATATGTGTGTAAGTCTCTCATATCTACCCTGCGTCGTCTTTACAAGCCGTGATCTGACAATTTTAAAATCCGGTTGGACCGTTGAGATGAAAAAAGAAGAAGACACGTATCTCTTCGCGTTATACGTTACAGTGTACACTGTGAATGCGTTACTTTTACATTCATATGTGGAGATGAGTTCCAAATAATCCGGCTATGTTCAAACTACAATTGTTATCGACGTATGGTTCTGCAATTTATGTATTTTATCAGAACTACATGGAACTATTGTTGTAAAAAAAAACATTGTTCGTTTTTTAATAATCTAATTTTTGATAAATATATATTAGATCAAATGCAATTAAGTAATTTTAACAAATTTTCATATTTTTAAAAATTACTACTAAAATCCAAAAATAATCTAGCTTCTTAATTAAGAATTATTCTTATAATTGTCTTATAGAATTTTCAAAATATTCAAAATTTTTCCAACAAAAATTTATGTTTAATACGTGTACTTATATAAGTGATCCAAACGTGAAGCCTATATTTATTTTTTATTCAAAAGAAACTACACATGTTCCCCTATACACATGTTTCTTTTTAATCAAACACAAATCTAGGCGTCACATTTGGATGACTCTATATAAAATCATGTATTCATATATTGCTTTTTTGGGATAATTTCGAAATGATAAATCAATTTTTACTTTTGACTTGTGTTTTTAGAAATATTAGTGAATTTATGTTTCAATAAAAAAAATTCGATTATTTACAAAATTTGATTATTTACGAAATTTAAACTCATATGAACAGTAAAATAATAATCAAGTTATATGTAGAAAAATAATCCTTAAATCAAAATTGTGTACACATATTCATCAAAATTGTTTATAGAAATATTTGTTTTATTTATAAAATAAATGATATTAAATATAAAACTGTATAAGAATTGAAAATAACTAAAAAAAATATTATTAAAGATTAAAATAAATTGAAAAGATTTACAGATACACAAATGAATTTTCACCCCAACATCACAATAATTTAAAGAGAAAGGCTCTAACGATGATGGCGTCGCCATCGAATTGCATCAGCCGATATAATTATAAATTATATAATTATAAATAATAAGTGAACAATAAGTGACGATTGAACACTAAACTAACTTAAATTATTGTGGTGTTGGGGTTAAAATTCATTTGTGTAAAGTGAATCAGCCACAGTTCCAAAACAACAAATAAATTTACAGATACTTTATCATTTAAATTGTTTAAATAAGAAATAAATGCAGTTTATCTTTTTAAAAATTCTTATAAAGGAA
>CP092092.1:36023255-36143255 GCA_029203775.1 Neoneuromus ignobilis | reverse complement strand
TAAAAATCTAGTTGTTACATTTGGATTACTATATGTATATATAATTGAGAAATGAAAGAAAAAAACTATATGAATTAGTTATGAAATATTGTAGATAAGACAAAAGTAATGTACAATGAATTTACAGATCAGACAGATCTGTTATTAAAATTTTATATAACAATATATATGACAATATGATATGACAGATCAGAAGAAAATAGATTTTTTCAAAAAATACAAAAAGTTAAAAAGTATGTATATTTAGGACTGTTTATTAACATATAAGGAATATTTATTGATAAACTAAATATGAAAATAAAAATGAGATGATATTAATTCGAAAGAAATTTTTATATTATAAAATCAAATAGTACTTTATGTTTAAATAAATATTTTTGGTTATTACACCTTGCCAGGTTATTTAGGAAAAAAATTGATTGGAAATTCAGAGATGTAAAAAGGCCGTAATAAAATTTACGGTTAAATGAGATAAAGGATATGAGAAAATTCGTTAGTGTGAAAAAAAATTAAATCAACGAAATTAGAAAGTTTTGTGAGAAGTCTACATCTAGTAGTGGATAGAAAAAAATAATAATATTCATATATTTAGTATTTTTATAAATTTCATTAAAAATAAAATAAACTTTTGTAAATTATTGTTATTTCATTTCTCGAAAACAAAGTTGATTAAAAACTTTAATGTATATGTAAGAAATAAAATATTTATAACATAAATATAGGAATATATAAAAACTATTTAATGTATATGTAAGTACAATATATATATATATATATATATATATATATATATATATATATATATATATATATATATACACACACACACACGAGAGTCGTTTGACAAGTATGGTAAAAAAGTAAGAAAAACTAAATTGAAAAATTTAATTAAATTAAACAATAAATAAATATACTACACTTATCAAACGACCTCGTATATATCTATAGAGCGAGAGAGAGTTCCCAAAAAATGTATACACAATTTCACAGTTGATAACTCACTTAATTTTCACTTTTTTCAGATTTAACCGATTTGAAGTAGTGGACCGATTTGAAATAATCATTTAAACTGTGTATACATTTTATTGGGACACCTGTATGCATATGTGTGTGTGTGTGTGTGTGTGTGTGTGTGTGTGTGTGTATATATATATATATATATATATATATATATATATAGAGAGAGAGAGAGAGAGAGAGAGAGAGAAGGAGAGAGAGGGAATCCAAATGTGATGCCTAGGTTTGTATTTAATTAATAAGTAATTTCTTTTTAATAAAACAAAAATCTAGGCGTCATATTTGGATAGCCTTTATAATTCTAAAAGATATAAATCGTTTAATAAACTAAATACGTCATACAAAGTATTCATAGTGTTTTTTTTTTAAATTAACATAAATTTGAAAATAATTTATAGAATTAAAAATAACATACTTGTATTGCAAACATGGATTGAATATTATATTGAAATTGGAATTATTTTCACACACAAAACAAAAATCACTATTTACTTCACACAAACTTATTTAAACTGAAATATTTTAACGTTATCTACAATTTAACATATATAATATTATTCAAGGTTATTGAATAAGTTGTTATATAAAATTCTAATCCCTATGCTTCGTAAACATGTATTCTTTTATTATCTACAATATATTTAACTTTATTCAGTTTCTTCTCATTGGTTTTATTTAGATACAAGTAATATTTCATTTTATGAAAGTCAATAATTATAAGTACAAATAAAATCAAATCGATTATCAACTTAGTTTTTAAATTTGATATTTCATATTATATTTGCTATTAAGCAAGCGAGTAAATAATTTTTTTTCCAAATATATGTATGTAGCCTGAATCAGACTAAAGGATTTAGATATACGAAGGTCGTTTGATAAGTATGGTAAAAAGTAAGAAAAACTAAGTTGAAAAATTTAATTAAATTTATTAATTAATTAAATTAAACAATAAATAAATTTACCATACTTATCAAATAACCCTCGTACATTTATTTCCTTACTATTTTTTATTATCATTCAGTCTCAAATCTCTCTCTCTCTCTCTCTCTCTCTCTATATATATATATATATATATATATATGCGCATATGTGTTTAATTTAATCTAAAACAATTATCAATTTAATTTTCAGATTTGATATTTTATATTATACTTGCTATTAAGCAATGTAAGTAAATAAAATATTTTTTTTTAAAAAAATATTAGGTTGGCAAATATCTCCCTTCCGCCTTCTGGTCTTTTGAATTTCGCAGCTATGTAACAAAAAAAAAAGCGGAAGGGAGATACTTGCCAACCTAATATATAGGATAGCCTAAATGAGACTGAAGGGACATCCAAATGTGACACCTAGATTTGTGTGTTATTAAAAAAAAATAAACTATACACATGTTTCCCTATATAAATGTTTCTTTTTAATAAAACACAAATCTAGGCATCACATTTGGATGGCAGTATATATTATATTTACTTCCTTACTAACTTTTACTGTAATTTATTCTTATTTATCCTCCCCCCTCTCTATAAATATGTGTGTGTGTGTATTCACAGTTTAAAGTATTTTTTATAATACGATTTCTCAAATAACATGAATATTTGTGAACTAACGATTTTGTACGAGAGAACTGAAAACATTTCATGAACATATGATAACAATTTCTATACATTTGATATCTAAACAATGTTTTGTGAGTAGAATAGCATACTACATTAAACACATTCAACAAAACTCTTTCTCTTTTTTATACACATGAATCTATCGTATGAAAATATTCATATCTTTTTCAATACTTAGACAAAAAAATAAATAAAAAAATCGTATCAGATTGTCTCGAAGAGAAAAGAAATATAGGTACAATAATATGCAATCTGTATTTTATCTCCGTTTTTCAATATTCTCACATTCAATATTTTTATTGTATACTTTTTAAGATAGTAAAAGAAAGACTTTCTTATCACATTTGTTATATAAAAATATACAGTTTTCCCTTTTTTGAAAACGTCTCAACATTTCCTCTTGTTTTATTTGAAATTATTGCGAAGTTATTTGTTTTATTTGCAGATAGATTTTCAATACTGAGATCATATTAGATGTATTATGTTAACATTTTCTTTAAGAATATTCATATATATATATATATATATATATATATATATATATATATATATATATTTATATATAAAATACTTATATATGCGTATATGAGAGGCATAAGTATATTTTGAACCAATTTTTTTGATATACAGAAACAATTTATTTTTGATTGAAGTCAAATTTAACACAAGTATATATGTTCGAGTATTGATGGGATTTCTGAATCGATTATTGGCAAAGAATATACTTTTATGTTGATATATGAATGAATTTCAGACGATTCAGGATGAATTTGTCTTCGTAAATTAAATTTAAAGATATTTTAAATGTATGTTATTTTCACAATCGCAATTTTTTATCTGAAGTACTATCAGAATTAAATTTATACAGACTTTTTTCAAAAAAAAATATGGTAATAAATATTTTATTGTATATCAGAAAAATATGTATGTGATTAATGTGATTTACTTAGATTTTTTTCAACATCCATGAATATCTATGAACAATAATTTAATTTTTTAAAATTTGAATAAAATATTTTTTTTAACTTTATACAATTCTCTTTCTCTCTCTCTCTCTCTCTCTCTCTCTCTCTCTATATATATATATATATATATATATATATATATATATATATATATATATAATTTAAAAGTGAAAATAATTATTTTATAATTTATGCATAAATACATTTATTTCAATTTCTTATCAACTTTTTATGTGAAAATTGAATAGAATATACGTAAACGTTTTTCATTCTTGTTAATATTTTTTTTTATATACAAAATATATATATATATATATATATATATAATGTGGGTATGTGAGTACGAATGAATATATGTATCCGTATGTAGGTGTGTGTGTGTGTGTGTGGCGCGTTCTAACAATAATTACGTTAGGCCGTAGCTAGGTAATTTTGCGGTATAACGTAGTTAGCTAACTCGACGCTGTCTGGAGAGAGACGCTGGTGTTACCACCGCCGCCACGCTAGCGCACACGAAAATCTAGTGGCGTGCTTCAGAACCGGGTTCGAATGGGAAACGTGTATTTCTCAAAGAAAATTCACTCAGTTAGATTTTATTACATATGTATTTTGCAATAACAATTACTGTAAAAATACATTTGTATTTTCGAAATAAATTTGATTTTTTTCTATTTAAAAAAATGGTGTTTAACCTCCACCTAGTTAATGTGAAAAATTCGTTTTCGAACTTGCCTAAAATTTTCCGAAAATTATCGAAATATTAATTTTATAAAATATTCAAATTAACAAAAAATGGAAAAAGATAATCTTTCAGACAGATTTTTCAGATTTTCAAACAAATAAATTTTAATTATCAGACACACACTCATATATATATATATATATATATGTATATATATATATATATATATATATAAAGGATGTTTTTAGATTAGATATAACTTTTGATAGAGATTCAATTTTAAGTTCTATCACGTTTAAAAACACCTATATATACATATATATGTAAAACAGTAAACATATTCTGCACAGACGTATTAACATATTTTTCTAAACGTTTTATTTATATTATTAAATAGAATTAAATTCAGGTGTGGACGAGCAAACCAAGTAGGGGATGAATCTCTCTAGTGTATAAAAAAATAAAAGTTAAAAAAGAAACTTTTCGATAAGGTCGATAAAAATAATGAATTTAATATAAATTATATCTTTTTTGAGTTAAAATTTTCATTCAACAATGAATTCAACTTATTGCCCGCCTGTACATCACGTGCGTGTACGTGCCGTATTAGCCCAAAGACCAAAGCGAGAAAAATTTATCTGTCTACAAGTGATCTAGTTAGCTGATATTTGTTGGTGTTATTTCATTATTTCTTAACTTATGGATTGTCTTCAGCTGTAATCGAGTTTCGACGCCACTGTTTTATTATTTAATATCGTATATTTCAACAGTATTTCTTTGTACTGTTTCTTTTATGTTACAGTATTGCCATATAATAAAAACATTATAAGTGAGGAAATAGTCCATCTGTGTGTTTACAATACATACAAGTATATATATATATATATATATATATATATAGTTTTTTAACAATTTTTCTAATTACCACGATTTTAATTTAAATTTGTATTAAGCTATTACAAAGTTGATAGAAATTTGCATTAAATTGTCGACATATTTTTATTTTTTTTTCTTACACTTTAAAAAAATTATATTGGGTTATGATGGGCATGGAGTTGCCAGATAAATTAATCAAACTGATATATATTAAGAACATAACAATGTAGACAATAGTTTTTGAAAAAAAGTCTTAAAAGTTGTGAGAGATAGATATTGGGAATGATATTTTTTTGTATGATAAGTAAAGAGGGACATAGAGAATAGGAAATTATAAAAAATTGGAAAAATTATATGATCATTCTGATATTATTATCGAAAAACAGTAAATTAAGGTAGATACGTTTTGTAGAGAGATGGGTTTATTAAGAGAGTCTATAAAGAAAAAAAGAAAGATCGAGAAGAATGTGGAATAATGGAATGTTGAGGAATTATATGATCACTAATACAGTTTTTGAAATAAAAAGCAGAAAATTGAGATAAGTAGGTCAAATGAAGGAAAGATAAGTCAATTAAGAAAATCTAAAGAGAGAGGTTTGGTGGTAGAAGATTGAAAGAAAAATTATGGAAAAATTAGAGAGACGATATAGAGAATGATTTAATAAAGTTGAAAATAAGAAGATAGAGAAAACATTCTAAAGATTAAGAAGATTATACTAGTTTTGTTATGTAAAGTTAACTAGTTTGAGGTTATGTAAAGTTATTAATAAATAAATAAAAAAATAATAATATAAGGAGATACAAATATATTAAAATTATTTGTCTGTTTTTTTAAATAAACTTTTTTGATGCTAATATATATATATATATATATATATATATATATATATATATATAGGGTTTCCCAATAAAAATATCAAAACTTTGACAGTTGGTGTCAGCCATGTTAGAATTTTTTTAAGTTTATTTTGGCATTTCAATTCAGTATAGTTTTGTAATTTGGATCATGGAACATTTAACACTTCAACAATGTTCAAAAATTGTAAAAACTTCAATAGATTCATTGAAACAGAAGTTTAATGAGTCCATTATTTTACAAAATGGACCCATAAATTTTCTACCAAGATCATGTGATCTAATTCCATTGGATTATTTTCTGTGAGGTTATGTGAAATCATTGGTTTATGCTGATAAATCACAAACAACAGAAACATTAAAAATAAATATTGAACGTGCAATTCAAGAAATTAGACCACAATTACGTGAAAGAGTGACTAAAATTGAACTAAACGAACGGTAAATTTAAATCTTTAAGTCTAGTCGATTGAAGTTTAAATCTCAGCTAGTAATATTTTGAATCATTAACTTCATTGTTTGGAAATCCAAAAAAGGATTACAATTTTTAATTAAATATTTATATATCGATATTATCGAACTTGTAAATTTCTCAACAGAGTTAATTCTTCCATATTCTTAAAATGAAAAAAAATGTCAAAATAAATCCAGTAAAATTAGAAACTATTTCGTGCTCAATTCGAACAAAACATCAGTGCACTTAATTCCATTACTGTTAAATTCTCTAATCGTTTCTATTCATAAAAGTTCCGATTAATACATATGGCCAAGAATGAAATAATATTTCATTATGCACTGTAATAAATGTCGAATTTCGTAGAAATTCGTGAATGTTTAATGGCATGAATAATCAGTATTCTGAAAGGATTAGAGCAAACTTTATGTTATGTGCTGCATAAATCGATGTTACAAATTACAACATGAAAATTTAACACTGCATACGAATTTATATGGACTTAATTCTGAAATTAATTACTCTGGTTTCTATTTCCTCAGTAAGTATAATTTGTGTATAAAATTGCTTTAACAAGTAACCCGAAGTGTTTATTACTAATTCAATTTGTATTAAGCTTCGTACAAGACTGGTTTTATTAATATATATATATATATATATATATATATATATATATATATATATATAAATATGTATTTATATGTGTGTATGTTTGTTCTAGTTTTGAAGACTACAGAAAGGTATACTTTTTTTAAATATATTTAATGCATTTAATATATTCAAGTATGTGTCATCTTAGAATTAAGTTAAATATTCTTACATTATTAATTCATTTTTACAGTTTTAAATGAATAATTCACTGACTATATGAAACATTTCCTGCGTACTGTAATATTTATATTCAACTATCAACATGCATACATTGAGTTATGATTCCAGTAATCTAAATCAATGGTAAAAAAGTTCAAAATCACTGATTGAAGATTTAAAAATATCAATCGTTTTTCACAGTTTCATCCTATTTGACCAATATAAATTTATGATTTTATTTGATTGTTTTTAGTCACTCTTTAATTTAGTAGTTTTATACTATGAAGTTATATTTATTTTTCTAATTCCATATCTGTTCATTTTTATGATTTTTAATTCTACATTTGATGAAATGTGTAGAATTAGAAATCACAGAAAAGAACATAAGTCTGTAACAAAGTATAATTATTATACATTTAGTGATAGACACTTGATAATTATTCACATTGTTATTTCACTGATTAACATAGAAAAAATTAAAAAATTTTTTTTGGTATACACAAGACACGTATTAGGTGGTCTAATATAAAATGTCAGATTATTTAAAAAGAAATAAAAATTGATTTTTTAATTGTAAAGCTTTTTAACTTTTCCTATATTCTTAAGATGGTTATCGATGGTTTTTCAACACACCTCAATTTCTTTTACGTTGGAAGACAATGTTTGAGAGACACCAGCTTCCACAAGCACTCGAAGAACGTCATTATCAACAAGGAAAGGTGATTTTTCGCGAGGTTTATTCTTTAAGTCATTTTCTCCACAACTGAATTTTTTGAACTATCTCTGTACGATTCGTTCATTGACGGTACCATCGACAAACATAGAGTTGATATTGCGAGCGGCATGTGCTGCGCTATTACCCCATTTGAACTAGTACAAAAAATAACCCTTAATTCTTTGATCGACATTATTATATAAAATTTCTGCAAAAATTAGTTATCCAAAATTTTTTAAAAAAAATAATGAGAGATACTGAGAATTGTGTGAACTTTAAATGAGCACAAAAAAAAATACAACTTTTAAACATCTAACTAATCACTTGAACAATCAACTTGTGACTGATGAGAAATCCGACATTTCATATTACAAGACCTAATATTTATTTTTTTTTTAAAAAAATCTAGACCAAAGACATCAAAATAGTGAAGAAAAAAACATTATATAGTTGACTTATTTAATTTTCAATCATCATTTATAGATTTTGTATTTGAATTCTACATTTCTAGTTTATAAAGCAATAGAAATTCTCTTTTGCAAATAAAAAAAATGATTATTGAATTTTTGTAAAATCTTATGATGTTGAACAGTAAATTATTTATTTGTGTTAAAGTCATCTCACTGAAATATGATTGAGTAAATACTTAATACTTTAAAGTAAAATATATTAATTTTCATTTTTGTATTTTTTTAAAAAAAAGTGTTTCTATATTATAATATGATTTTGTTTATAATAAAAAAATTATTTAATAAAAAGTATTTTTTAAATGGCTGTTTTGATTAATTACATATATATATATATATATATATATATATATATATATATATATATATATAAGATTAAAAATATCTATTTAATACCCCATAAAATTTCAATGTCACAGCTAATAAAGAACGACCAAACGAAACGAAATAAAATCGACACGCATAGTACAACACAACAATAGTAAATGTCTGTTGTCTATTTGATAGATCTATGGATCCATTCAAAGATGTTAGTTTTTATCAACATCTGTATGTATCTGTCAGTTGATCGTTGTACAGTGTGTTCCGCAGGGATATGACGCGGTGACCCTTCGTTGCATGTTGCTGAGTAGTTTGGCCGTGTGTGCGAGATATCATGTTTCAGTATTATCGAATTATACTTGTTTGTAATTCGTTAATAAGATAACTTGGTTACGTTTCGGGATAATGGAATCATGTGTTGGATTCTAATGTATAATTTTATATGAATATGTTCTAAAGTTGATTAAAAACCTTATGTATTATATATATATATATATATATATATATATATATATATATATATATATATATATAAGTATCTAGTGGAACATTTTAAACTGATATCAATATCAAAGAATTTATTATGACATTTTAAAAGTATTTACATGAATATATGAAATAATTACTTTTCGACTAATTCTGAAATATACGTACAACAAATATAATTCGTGTATCTGAAATGAAACTAAACGAAAGAGAATAAATTTAATTCTTGTTTTCATTTGAAAAGCATGATTGTAAATTAATGGAGAATTGTGGATGCTTAAATGAATAATAAATGTTGTCAGTCAGATTTTAATTCTAAATAATTGGTGCTTTTATTTTTTCGGTTATTCATTTTTAATAGTTGATATTTTAAATAAGAAATATTATATATATATATATATATATATATATATATATATATATATATATAAGGGGACTCTACTCCCTACTCACATCGCTTGCCACTCCTCAACTTGTTTCTGTTTAACAATGTAAATAAGTTATAAAAAGATAAATCGTTTAGAAAACTAGGTTAATGTTTCTGCTTAAAAGATGTTTATTATAGATTAGTGGTCTGATGTGCATATAAATCAAATGTTAATACAATTCAAATTTATTTTGATCGAAAAACTGTCCAAAAAGTATGTCGGAAAATCTTTTTGCCATTTTTTGTTAATTTTAATCTGTCATGAAATTTGTATTTTGGTAATTCTTGAAAAAATTTAGAAACGAAATTTCTCTATCTCTCTCTATATAAAATAATTCCATCGAAAAAATTAATGCTATTAATGTGAGCGATTACCTCCGAAGATTAACGATGCAATTGTGGAGTGATGTGAAAATTTCAAAACAATCATATCATCCCGCAATTGTAATCGTTAATCTTCGGAGGTAATCGGTCACTATTGGAGTAGATTAATGATATTTATTTTACGATGGAAATATTATTTATTTATTAATTTTTTTATATATATCTTAAATAGTATTAATTTTTTATTAACTTATATCAGACCTCAAGATATTTTTCTCAGTTTTCAAATGCCAATTTGATTCTAGTATCTGAATTTCCACACATCCAGTTTATAATGTAGTACTAACAATAATAACTTAGCTATCGAAATGATCTTCAATGAATAAACAGAACAAATAAGTGATTATTGAATTTTTATTTTTGTAAAATCTTGTGATACACAAATGAATTTTAACCCCAACACCACAATAATTTCAAGTGTTCAATAATCACTTATTGAATCTCAATAAGTGATTATTGAACACTTGAAATTATTGTGGTGTTGGGGTTAAAATTCATTTGTGTAAAGTGAATCAGCCACAGTTCCAAAACAACAAATAAATCTTGTGATGTTGAGTAACAAATGATTCTTTTGAGTTCAGGTCATTTGATTGAAATATGTTTGAGAAAATATAGGGTCATTCAAATGCGACACCCAGATTTGTTTTATTAAAAAGGAACAAAAGAAACTATACACATGTTTCCTTATATATCATCCTATACACATGTTTCTTTTGAATAAAACACAAATCTAGGCGTAACATTTGGATGATTCTATATATATTTTATAATTTGTGTCTATTTTATAAAACGTATAAAAATTTGGATTTTATCAAATTATAGATATTTTTTTATTAAGTATTATATATGGATTAAAATTATATATATTTTATAACTACAATTAATTGAAATATGAATTAAAATTAGTGAATAATTAGATAAATAAATAAATGTATATTTTTTATATAAAACAAGTAACACAAATGAATTATCACTTCAAACACCACAAAATATTAAAAAGTGTTCAGTAATTATTTGTGTGTTCATAACAACTATAACCTATTGTGTATCTCAATGGCAAAGTTGTTTGTTTTTGAATTTTATTTTTTAGGAAAAAAAATATATGTATATATATTTTCAGTAGCAAATTTTAATAGCAAAAATACTCTGACAATAATGACATCGCCATCCAAATGCACATTGGCCGATTATTGTTACAAACAAAAAAAGTGAATAATAACTAATTATTGAACGCTTTATAACATATTGTGATGTTAGGGGTGAAAATTGATTTGTGTTAATTTTTGGAACTTGACTATTTTTTTATATATATAAACACATACACACACACACACACACACATATATATATATATATATATATATGTGTGTGTGTGTGTGTGTGTGTGTGTGTTTATGTGTGTGTATGTGATAAGAAAGATTAGATCAAACGATATTTTCAATCGTACGTAAATAACTCAACTTGAATTCAAAACATATAAAACAGTCAAGAATCATATAATAACAATTTACCACGTGCTTACTAGATCACCCTATTTGATACACCCCCATTGTGGGAAAACATTTCCCCCTCCACACGTCTATCCCCTCCAGTATAAAGATTGCACCACCCATTTTGTCGGCGTTTGTGTTGTAACGAATATCGTAGATGAGTTTCATCTCTATTCGATGCATATCGTTTACGTTTGATTCATCTATCGCACTCGCTCGTATAATCGTTTGGGGCAATCATGTTAAATTAATTTGAATTTATTACAGTAATTTCTGCACATATTTTTTATTTTACATATGAGGAGTGTGAGCGCGAAAGATGGAAGATTGGCCACGTTATGTTTATGGGCTCGAGAGTGAAATGGTAAAATATTGACAATCACTTACTGTCAATATAAAATATGCGACCTGATAGCCGCTGTACACGTTTCGAATTCAGAAAATATGTCTGAGAATTTAGTAAGGAAATTGAAGTGTAGTGTTTAATTTTTAATATGCTTGTACGAGAGAGACATGCATTATTTTATTTCGAAAATAAATTGAAATCAAACTAAAAACTAATAATTGATTGAAACATTGAAAATATCGCATAATTAACATCTCATTGTATTAGCTTAACTTTTCTTTGACATCCTGATAAATATAACAGAATTTAAAAATAGTTCAATACTCTTAAACTTTAAATACTATTTGGTAATGTAAATGAATTAATAATATATTTTTTATATTGCATTAAAGTAATAATGACCTTATATAATTTATACCTGATTAGTTTTCATCTCAATTAAATTGATTTTTTGTTGAGAAAATTAGATTCCAGAAGATAAATCGAAACGAATTAATATATATTTACTCTATTTGTTAGTCGGTTTAGAATAACTACTTGTCGATATATTTACTATCTAAAATATATTATCTAGTATATAATTAAATATTTATTTTCTTACCTGTTATTACGCTGTTGTAATGCATTTTTCTTTTATCCATGGATCACTGTTTTTAGTATTTCACTGCGATCTCAGTTCTAAAAAAAGTAAAAAAGACGTGCAACAAAAATAGAAAAAAATAATACCGTAGAAAATATTATAATTTTTAAAAATATGGATAAAATATAAATGGGCAAATAAACATAATACGTAAATTCATATTTTATATACTTCATCTCTTGAAAATTAATGTTATATATATATATATATATGTTTTTTTAAGCGTGATAGAACTTTTGATAGGGATTAAATTTAAAGTACTATCCCTCTTAAAAAACATCTTTTCTCTCTCTCTCTCTCTCTCTCTCTCTATATATATATATATATAGAGAGAGAGAGAGAGAGAGAGAGAGAAAAGGCAATCAATAATGGGCAAGGGACGTTATGAATTGAAAACTTAGATATATAAGAAAATTCAGAAAAAGATCTATAGTTGATGAAACAGAGATATAAGAATATTCCTAGGGATGACTGAAAAAGAAAGGTGTTGAATTGGTCGAAGAAAAAAATTTTTTTTAGGATGTCTTCATCTAGTTGTGGATGAAGGTCTTTTCTAATAGAATATAGATAGAAAAAAGAGTAGATAGAAAGAGCAGTGGATGGTTGATGATGATGATAATGATAATGATATATATATATAAATATATATATATACAGAGAGAGAGAGAGAGAGAGAGAGAGAAGGAGAGAGAGAGATCTAAACGTTTACGTTCTTAACTAGCTTACATTTTTGAACATAAAGTCTCATGTATAATTTTTATAATTTTAAAAAATGATTTTTCGCAAGTTCATTATTTTTGTGGAGATATGGAAAATATTCTTTTTGACTTATTAATGTAGTTAACTTTTCAGTTAGTTCATTTATTACAACCTGATAACGTTTTTAAAATTACTCTTTAACCGGTTTTGATTAAAAGTGAATTTATAAAGATTTATTTAAATTATATTTTTAATTCATTTTTATTATTGTAATAACAATAAAATTTCCATAATGCAATTATAATCGATTGTATTTTAAATAATAGCAAAAATCTTATTAATGTATTTGTCCAAAAAAAATTATATTGTCAAGAATGGTAATTTCTGATAACGATAAACAGATTAAATGTATTAGTAAAGAAAAATCTTAAAAAATAAAACTGACAATCTTCCAGATTATGGTATGAGCATTGAAATAATAGTTTTAGGATGTAAAATTTTTTTATCATCATCAATAATTAATATTTTTAACATTACAAAAATCTGTGGTCAATGTCTTTAAAGGGTTGTAAAAGAATTTAAATAACATCTTAATAATTTATATTTATTTATTATATATATATATTTCTCTCTCTCTCTCTCTCTCTCTTTATATATATATATATATATATATAAGACTATTTAGAAATATTTAAAACAAAAAATGATTAAATTGGAGTTCTAAACAAATAAGAATAAATAGAGAGATACTCGAAGTAGAGAAACATAAAATTCTGGACGAAGTCTTCATTCAGAGTTTAAGATAAGAGATATTTTTGATTAATATTAAATATTATTTTAATTTTATTTTTCATATGATATGTGGTCATCCAAATGTCACGCCTAGATTTGTGTTTTATTAAAAAGAAACTATTTCTTTTTAATAAAACACAAATCTAGGCGTCACATTTGGATGGCCCTATATATTAGAAAAATGAAACAAATAAAATACACAAAATGAATATTAAAAATAAATTATTTACTTGTATAAATAAAAAAATTGATAAATGGCTTAGTTAAGTCAAACATATGAAATATATTTAACTCAATATCGAAGGCAAGGCTTGTAATAAGATTTTTAACAGTAATTTTTATTTAATAAACTTGTAAAATATATAGATTTTATAATCATTATGTATAGTTCGTTTCGTTGAAGTTATTTAGTTAAAAAGATGATCAATTATTTTTTATAAATCACTTAATAGAGAAGACAGGGTAAAATTTTCTTTCTAAAAATCAGTAATCTATTACTGAATATATTAATATAGATTATTTTCTGGAGCTTGGAGTATTAGTCCGTCTAATAATGTGAATCTAATCATAAAGCTCATTTATAATTGCGATTAATCAGATTCGATGATGAATATAAATCTAAGATTAGAGTATATTAGTTATTTATCTCTCGAGTAAATCATAAGAGAATTAAGTACAATCAACAAAGCAAAAAATATAAAAAAATAATAACAATAATACAGCAATGTAGATTGTAGAATAAAAAAAAATCGTTCAAATGAAATCAGCATCCCTACTTTTCAATTATGAGAAAAATACAGGATAGAAATGTTCGGTTGCAAGGTATCAGCATTCGCTCCCACCACATTCTTTTCTCGAAAAATGTCATCTCAGCATGCAGCTCCGCCCATGGAACGCGCGCGCACCCGTCACTTCTTCTAGGGGGCGTCGGCGTCACAGACAACTGACATAAGCCCATGAACAGGCAACATGTCTGCGTAGTCCAGCGTGACGCGTCGTCATAGCCATATAGTCACATAAACATACAGAAAGATCCTAACACTTGTCGCGTACCGGAATCCTAGACGATTTTTCCGGCCCGGAATGTTGTGCGAGAATCGTAACGGATTAACGAAAACGATTTTAAATGCTTGTCGTAATTTCGTTCTATCGAAATAGATTTATTTGATAAATTCGGATTAATTTTCTAATTGTTGATAGGATTTTGAACACGAAATTGTAATTATGTTTAAATCATATTACTTAAAATAAATCAACGGATCTAAAAATGTATTTATTTTTTGGAAATTTTTAAATTGGATCATTTTGAATTAAATCCGTGTGACGTTAATATTTATGTTTTTCAGTGAAAAGTGGACTATTTTTGTTTTCATAATTTAATAATGAAAAGTTAAAAATAGTTTCTTAAAAGTTTTGAAGTAACATTTGAAACATAATCAACGACTAATATTTGTACACATAGGTATTTAATTATTTTTATATTTTAATTCAATTATATATATATATATATATATATATATATATATATATATATATATATATATATATATAGTGTTTTTAACTTTAAAAGTGACATAACTCAAGAAATACACTTTTGAGTTATCGCAATTGATTTACAATGTCATGTTTTATTCTATTAACAAAATTTTCATCAGTGGCAAATTAACCACGAAATTACTCTTATGTTGTTTTTAAAATTTACAAAGAAGTATTTTTCATGAATGATAAAATAATCACTTTGCAAGTATATTTTGTCTAAAAGTGATTAAAATGAAAATATTAATAATTATCATATTTATTGTTTCATATATGTTATAACTAAAAAAATTGTCTAAAAACATATTTTATTACAAAAATTTATTTTTCCTCATTCTTGAAGAATAAGGAATTTTAGTTTCAGTTTTGATGCGAAGTTAAGATATATGTCTATTTATAATGAATAAAGAAATAGAAAAATTATGGCGAATATTTGATCAATTTTTATCTCTAATTTATCTCATATTAAATTTAAAAATTATTTTGAATCATCTGTCAATTTTATAAACACGTTGTCGAAATAACTTAAATTCTTATTAAATTAATTATATATTATTTTACATATGTTCCCAAATATTTTTGAATCTGAAATTGTCTTTATATAAATTTTAATTCTTTTTTTTAATAAATATTTAATTTTCTTCTTTCAATGAATTTTAATTCTTGTCTTTATATAAAATTTAATTGAAATAAATTATATTGCAAGAAAAATTATTATAAAGTATATTTTTTTATAAAAATTATAGATGAGATTTTATTTATATTGAGCTTATAGTAAATTTGAAATTTTTGATATTCATTGTGTAAATTTTAATGAAATAATTATATGCTATTAAATAATGCTTATATATATATATATATATATATATATATATATATATATATAAATTCTGATTTTTTTTACAATTATAAAAATCGTAATGTGATCATTTAGTAAAATTTAACTACTAATTTGTTAATATTTTCTCAATATTTATGGATTTACTATAGTATATTTTTTTTATAACATCATAGTTAAAAATAATTTGTATGTTAATATAAATTTTAAAATTTTTCTCATTTACCAAATTTCAAAAGTTCCAAGTAACTTATTTTTTTGTATTGTAGGTAAGAATTTATTACAATATTCAAAAGATGTATTTCATGATTATGTTTTTAAGATTTATTATGTTAAAATAATTGATTCAATAAATTAGTTTATTATTAGAAATAAGTTCATAGTAATTTTTGATTAATTTTATAATTTAAATGAGTTATTTTATAAAAAAAATAAATCTTTATATAAACACTTTTTTAATATTTTAATATCAATATTAATTGAATATTAAATGAAATATTTAGTAAATATTCAAACAAGAAAATATTTACTAATACTTCTATTAATAATTCTTATATAGTAAAGTTTATTGGCAAGAAAATTCTATTTATCCCCTTCAAAAATTATTTTCTTATAAAAAATTATTGACTCAGATTCATACTTTTATTCAAATTTTATTTACCAGTAATGAATTTAAATATTTATCTATTTTATAAAAAAAATATCGAATTAATTTCCATGTCAATATAATAAATAATTAGCATTTGTCAAATATATAATTGAAATTAATACTGACATAGACAAACACTGACTATGATTTTTGTTAATAAAATATATATAATTGATATTATCAAAAATATTACAATTTAAATTATTTATATAATTAAATTTTTATAATATCAAGATGTTTTAAATTTAAATAGTCTAGAGTCAATAAAAAAAATTAAAATGATTTCAAGTAACAAATTTAATTTATAGTTGTTTTAATAAATTAACATCTAATTAATATGTATGTATAAAAGTATATGAAATTAATTTTCAAAAATGTATAAATATTAAATATGCTTTTGTAAAGAAATTTCCTGTATATATATATATATATATATATATATAATGATTTTCATTCCACACATTCATTTTAATCAACTTACTTTTTTTTTAGAGATAAAGAGAAAAAGTATTTTAACCTTTAGATTTATTTGATTTTGTTTACTATAATATATATACATATATATATTTGTCTCTATGTACTTAAATATAAATTTTGCAAAAAATAAAGTATAAAATTCTAAATAGAAGAAAATCAAAATATTTCCCAAAAATTTTTTTACAAACTACAATTTTTCAGCTGCAAGATTTGTTTGAGTTATAATAAAATTATATAAGAATTCATGCAACAACTTGTTCAGTTTTTTAACTATTCATTCTGTGTTTATATTTAAAATAAAATACAATTGTAAATATTGTAGTAAATAATGCAAAAAACAGGAAAAAAGTATTTTAGATTTTTAATTTCATTTCTTACTTTTTTTCATTAATATTGTAAAATGATATAAGATAACTAAATGATATTAAGAAAGATCTACAATATACTAATTACCTATTAGAAAAATTAATTAAAATCAAAATCAATAATTTCACTAACTGAAAATATATTTACTATAACATTTACACAAAAATCTATTTTTTTTTTAAAAAAACACGTAAATCAATTTAGATTTTATAAGATAAAGTAATATTATAAAGTTCTTGTTTTGTGATAATTATAATTACTTATTTATATATGTATTTAATTATATATATATATATATATATATATATATATATATATATATATATATTTAATATATTATTTATAGAAAGATTACTCCATATTATTTAACAAATTAATTTGATGATATCTAAAAATATTCATTTACATAATAAAAAAAACAATGATACAAATATAATTTATTACTAAAATTAAATATTTCAATAGAGTTATTTAAAACCTAATTAATAATTAACAGTGCTTTGTGATTGAACATAAAAAACCCAAACTGATTCGTGTGATTTGAAACAATCTATGACAAGTGACTTCAACATAAACCGTCGGAATTCGAACTGAGTACAGACGTATTTTTTCGTCGATTTAACTGGTGGCGGGATTCAATCCCGCCCTCCACAGCTTCACGATATTCGGAGACGGTCATAAGGTAATTGTATTATTTACTTTATTTTCAAATAAAATAGAAACATCTCTATATCAATTTTACGAAAAATATATGATTCGTTATTTATTATTTTTATTTTCTTTATAATATTTTGTATTTATGAACAACTTGTTATGTTGTTCTGTATATGAAACCGGTTAAAAATATTTAATTGTTAATATTAAAATTTATTGTAAATTATCACATTATTAAATTATTAACTTTCCTTAGTAGATTATTGAATTAAAAAAAATGTTAATTTAACATAACTTTTTTTTTTATAAAAACTCATTTCTCAGAATGTCTCATTACTCGAGTATTTTAAAACCTATTGGAGGAATTTTATTAAAATCTATATTTTTATACTTAATCGTGAAATTGAATTGAGAAAAATATAAAGTTAGAATTTTCATAAACACATACACATGTATGTATGTATATATATATATATATATATATATATATATATATATATATATATATATATATATATATATATATAAAACATTGTGATAATTTATTTTAATTGAAATATAAAAGGTTAAATCAATATTCACACAATCATTTTGTAATCCATTGATACTTTATTGTATTGGAATATCACTGATATAAGTTATATATATATATATATATATATATATATATATATATATATGTATGTATGTATGTATGTATGTATGTATACATACAAGTATATAAATAAATACATATGTAAAATAATGTAATTTTTATTAAAAGTATGTATGTATGGTTGTTTAATGTGCTGACGCAAACAGAATAATTGAATAGATGATAATAGATTCAATTTTGATTGAGTCAATTCATTTAATCAGTATTTATATTAATATCCAATAATGCATTCATAAGATGTAGAACATAAACTAAGACTATATTGATTGTAATTACATTTTTATCAATTGACATCTCTTTATAAATGAATGTAAAACTTGTTAACGAGAACAAATGGAAGAACTGAAAATATTATATAATCGATTTGCGTTTTATAGTCTACTATATATATATATATATATATATATATATGCTGATTAATGATGGCTTTAAATAAATTGGCAAATAGTTTGTAAAAAAGCAAATGTATATTTTTATTTACTATATTTTAAATGCAGAGGATGTGTAAAATTTCCAATTTAAAAACTAAGTTTTTATCTTTTACAAATGACATTTATAAATATAAAAAGTAATAGCAAATATTTTTTACTAGATTTATTTATCAATTTTTATTGAAAAATAAAATTATGATTACTGTCATAAGTTAACAGATTTGAAAAAATTATATAGATTTTGCAAGAAGAGAAAAACCTTAATTTCCAAAAAAATATTTATAAAAATCTATACTGTTGAATTTAATTTTATTTATATTTATAAAGAAAAATAAAATGATAATTAATGTTGTAAGTTAAAAGATTTGAAACGATTGTATAAATTTTACAAGAGAAGAAAAATCTTAATTTAAAAAAAAATATTTATAAAAATCTATATTTTTTTAATTTAATTTTAAATACATCTATGAGTTTATAAAGAGAAATAAAATTGTAATTAGTGTTTAGATTTAAATTATTTGAAACAATTATATAGATTTTGCAAGAGAAAAAACTTATTTTACAAAAAAATATCTATAAAAATTTAATTTTAAATACATATATCAGTTTATATAAAAAATATGATTAGTGATTTGAGTTAAAAAATTTGAAATAGTTGTATAAATTTTGCAAGAGGAGAAAAATCCTAATTTGTAAAAAAACACTTATAGAAATTTATATTGTTGAATTTAATTTTAAATACATATTTATTTTTTTAGTGATAATATGATAATTCCAAAAAAATAAAAGTAATTCCAAAATTAAATAAAGTAATCTTGCTATTACTAGATGGTAATATAGGGTAGATCAAATGAAACTAAAGAGTTTAGACATACATTTACTTGGTTACTATAATTTATTATTTTTTACTATCATCAATCTTATTTGGACCACAAAATATAACATACACACAAAATTAAGATGTATATGACTTAATTGTTATATAAAAATAGATAAAAGGATTAATAAAGAAACGTAAAAATAAATATATCATAAACTTTAAAATAAAATATGAAGTCTTTTAATTTTTCTAATTCATCCACTTAAAAATTTAACGATTGTTGCATAAAGTATTTTTTCCAGAAAAAATAATATTTTATTATATTTTTCAGTTTTATACATAATATTTTAATTTTATATTAGAGAATTATTTTTCAATGGATTTTTTTTAAATAAGTAATAATTATAAAAAATACATATAAATTTATATCATCGTTTAGATGATAGTAAAAAAAATATTTATCAATAAAAACACTCATCTTATTTGTGAAATATTTAATACAAAAATAAAATAGTTTTTTTTTAAAAAAAAACCTATAAAGATTTTAGAGCATGTAGATATTCCATCAGTGTTGCCGGAGTTTTATTCAAATATGTATGAATCGATTAAGAGGACAATACTGTCTTCAAACTCTATTTTCATCAATTTGGAGATAAAGCTGTCATGTAACGTCTTCTTAAATGATTTTTAAATATTTAACTACGATATATGAATCTGAATATTAAAACATCGAATGTAAACATTACTCATTTTTCTGATATAAAAATCATTTTTAACATTTTTCATTTTTTTTAAAAAATAATAAATTTTGATTAATCAATAATTACGTTTTATATTAAAAGAAAATTGATTTAATTACAGTTACACAAAAATATATTGAAAAAAGTATTGGGATTTATAGATAAAATAGTTTTTATAAATATTAATCACAAGTTCTATACAAACAAGATGTTATGCTACTTTTTGAAGAGATAAACAATGAATGAATTATGCGACATAATTTACAATGATTAATTCATAACCTAGTGTACTTAATAAATCTTAAATTGAAACGAGAAAAGACGAAAAAAATCTAAATGAATATATATATGTTTCGTAGAATAAATAAAGATTTTTCCTGTAAGAACGAAAGAGACATCGTTTATGCGTTCGTCGCAAGAATTTTCGAACATGCGTTTCAAAAAAGGATATAGTTATCAATATTATTTGACGGACAGTAATTTATTTAAATTAATATACAACATAAACATATGTGCATGCTAACTTATCTGTGAATGAAATGCCTCGCAAAAACATATGATGACAATGACGACATGATGAGATCAAATCAAATTTGCGATGCAAAATTGTCACGGAATGACATACCCACGATGCAAAAATAGACCGGGCATTCTGTACGGTACAGTTGGTACACATGTATGATATATGTTACATGGGTTCTGTGTGTACGAATGTACGTTTATAAATACGACATGTCCAGTTGGAGCGGTGGAAGCCTAATCGGATAGGGTCAGTCTCAATTACGGATCAAGGATGTCATGTGTCAACCCTTTAAGTGACGACGTTCAAATTAATTTCATTGTCGTAATTTTATGCATTTCCAACGGGCCAATTTGTTGTTGTGACTGGACAGATGAGATGATACGTGCAATGGTTAATGAGACGGGCCGAATGCGAGGATTCAATTTTGAATTGGCAGATGGGGGGAGATGCATTAAACGAATTTGCTGATTTTTTTTATCGACTCATTGTTAATCGTTTTATATTCACACTAATATCACATATATATATATATATATATATATATAGTCACTATGCTCAAAAATAAATTAATGTATAAAAACTATCAAACAGAGAAAAAATCAAATTTTCCTAGAAACATAATTTTCTTCAACATAATCATCTCTCCTCTCAATATATTTTTCTAACAAAATTATGACAACTACTGAAATTTCATCTAAAAAAATTGAAAGGATATAAAATAATCAAAATATATTTTTATTTTTTTATTGATTCGCTTTTTAATGAATTTAATATATATGGTGTTTTTTAAGCGTAATAGAACTTTAAAATGAAACTCTATCAAAAATTCTACTCAACCTAGAAAATCATTCTTTATATGTATATGTATATATATATATATATATATATATATATATATATATATATATATATATACAGTCACTATGCTCAAAAATAAATTAATGTATAAAAACTATCAAACAGAGAAAAAATCAAATTTTCCTAGAAACATAATTTTCTTCAACATAATCATCTCTCCTCTCAATATATTTTTCTAACAAAATTTTCACAACTACTCAAATTTCATCTAAAAAAATTGAAAGGATATAAAATAATCAAAATATATTTTTATTGATTCACTTTTTAATGAATATAATATATATGGTGTTTTTTAAGCGTGATAGAACTTTAAAATGAAACTCTATCAAAAATTCTACCCAAACTAGAAAAACACTCTTTATATATGTGTATATATATATATATATATATATATATATATATATATATATATATATATATATATATATATATAAACACATAAATATAATGTTTTTTAGGTTGGATGGAATTTTTGATAGGGATTCAATTTAAAATTCTATCATGGTTAAAAAAACTTTCTACATAATAACATTTTAATGTATGAATAATAGCAAAATTAGAATTAATAAATCCAAATAAATCAAAAAAACACTTAAGATTCTCACTTTTTCCTCCGAAAAAAATGATTACGATTGACTATGTAACGATATTAGATAATAGAAAAAATTAAAAATATTTGTTAAAAAATCGAAATTATTTTTAGTACCACAATTATTTTTCAAATATATTAAAAATAGATTTTATTTTTTTTAAAAAAAGAACATTGATAAAAATAGATCATTTATCATTTTATTTTTTAAATTTTTTTTTAAAAAATAAAATGATAAAAATAAAAACAATATTTAAAACGAATAGAAAAATGTATATTGTAAAAAATATATTAAATATTTGTTTAAAAAATTAATGAAAAATAAAACTAATATAAAAGTCAAAAATGAATAGTAATTTAAATTATCAAATACATAATGATATATGAAAAATATGTTGACGATTAAAATATTCACAAAGTAATATATATTCTATCATTTTTTTTTATTTAAACAATAGATTTATTTCTAATTTTTTGTACAGAATATATTTAATTACCAAGATAAAAATTAACATGAATTAAACCTTAATTTATCTCAAGGGAATTTTGAATTGTATGAGTAATCAAATACTAAGGGAATGAAGAAAAGAAAAAAATCAAATCAAACTACAAAACAAAGAGTTATGTTACTAAGAATATGTATTATAATTTAAGTTTAAAATTAGATATCTGGAATTTATGAACAAAAAAGTTGTTAAATATGTCTTAAAAATGATTTTTTTTAAATAATTTAATTAATAAAGGTTAGTTGTTTAATTCTATAAATTTGTTAAAATGATTTAAGTTATAATTGTAAATTATATATTTTTTAGAATAAAAAATAAAAGTTATATCTCCCCACCAAATAATTGTAGAAATAAAAACGTAGTATATTTTTATGTTGTTTCAAATTCATTATATGTTTAATAAATTTTATTTGTTATAATAACCATATTCTTTGAAATGAATAATAGTTTTGTTGACAATTTTTCAAACATTACGATGCGTTCTTTTCGTTTATTAAAAGCATGTCATTTTTTAATGAAATCAAAACAAAGCGATGTCAATCTCGTCTACGGTAATGTTTATGAATTTGCGGTATTAATTAGGATGCTTAGAGGATGAGGGTACATATGACAACAGCGTGTTATCTATCAACATGTCTCGCTATTGTGTATAATATTATTATGTCAACGACCTAAAGTAGTTAGTGTAATTGCTAGAGATGTAGGCGAATATCGCCTTACTTTGAAAAATTCAAGAAATGTAGATAAATTAATAGGATTTTGGACTCGATATGATTTCATTCGAGCATCTAGATATTATACCAATCTCTAGACGAATTTAAACAAATTATATATATATATATATATATATATATATATATATATATAATTTGGTAACCCTGCACAAAATGAATTAAAACAGATTCGTTGAATTTTCGCCACACAAGATGGTTATATAAATTCCTGACCCGTCGATTGACACGTCAAACATGAAAAATAAAAATATAAATGAATTGATTTCGAACTGAAAGAGTGTAAAGTGCAACTGGCAGCATCGCGTTATGATAGGAAATAAATCCCAATTATGCTACTCATAGCTGGTAATTGATCACATTAATGTAATTGGCACTTTGTGGACGGGAAGGGTAACAGAGAAACGCGGGTCGGCATGCTGTAGCCCATATTATTATATGCATGCCTAACGATATCCTTCATCGCGAATATGATCAGGAAATAGCATATGCAAATTAGAGTACAGTATCGCACTCATGTAGGGTACATAAATGCTCTTCATTGAACATATATATATATATATATATATATATATATATATATATATATATATATATATATATAATGTTGAAAATGATGCAAATTGAAGAAATGGAAGATTTTATCTCCAGTTACTCTAATTAACTATTTAAAATGTTTTAGAAAATACGTTCCAAAATTTATTTGCATTAATTTAGTTAAAATGATTCAATGCCATTTTCAAACTTGCTACAAAAAATTAATTTCATTTCTTGTACGAGTTTTATATAAAAAAATTGTATATTGATCTATCTGAAAAAATACAAATTAGAATAAAACATATTTAAAAACAAGTATGAAAACGAATTTTCTATTTAAAAAATAATACTATATTAATATTTATAAAACATATGTATGGCCAAATGTGACGCTTAAATTTGTGTTTTATTAAAAAAAATGTGTATAGGGTGGTGTATAAGGAAACATGTATATAGTTTATTTTATTTCTTTTTAATAAAACGTAAATCTAGGCGTCACATTTGGATGACTCTATACGCACACTCATAAAAATAATTTTTAAAAAAGATTACCAAAAAAATAAAATTTGTTTTTATATTTTATATAATATACACACTTTTTATTAAAAAATAATAGATAGTTATTTTTTCCTAATTTCTAAAAATAAAAAAAATGAAAAATTTAACATATTTTATAGCATTGTATAAAAGATATGATATCTCTAGAAGATGTAAAGATTTATGGTTAAGAATTTTTTTCAAAAATATTTTCACCCTCTATATATATATATATATATATATATATATTGTGACCATTTAAAATAAATTATTTTAATGTTAACAATATAACTAAAAATACTTTGTGTCATTAATTATCTAAATTTATTTATGATGTATTTATAATGAATTATATTAACTTAATAATTTCTTGGGTATTGTGGTTTATCCACAAATGTAAAATTTCACAAAAATTTTCAATAAAAAATATTTTTCATTTTTTTTATTCATTCTGAGATTTTATAACAGAGTTGTATATATATATATATATATATATATATATATATATATATATATATATATACATATTGAAAAAAATATTAACTTTAAAATCTATCTATACTATAACAAAAAAATAATATACATTTAAAAAAAATGTTAGAGAATAATATATTTATTTTTTAAAACAAGCAGAGAAAAATTGTAAGACTAAAACTGAGAAACAAATATTTAATTTGTATTAAAAATTCAGATATTTACATATGAAATAAAATTAGGTAAAACACATACATTACTAAGAAAATATTGATTGCTGTTTATTTCGAAAAATCATTGTGTTTAAAATCATTCAATGTTCAAATCTTTCTATTCAGAACTGACATAAATCGCTTTTAGTAAATATAAAAGAATAACATTAAAAAAAGGTTTTTTGTTTCAAATTACATTTTAGTATAATTCTAATAAGAAATTATTTCATGAAAACAATTTTATGAAGAATATACTATATATTTTTGATAGATATTTTATATAAATAACAAATATTCTTATTTAACTATATAGGGTTATCTAAATGTAACGAATAGATTTGTGTTTTTTTTAAAAAAAAAACATGTGTATAGTTTTTTATGTTTCTTTTTAATAAAACTGAAATATATGCGTCACATTTGGATGACTCTATATATATTCAATATTTAAAATTTTAATAGAAATTAAAAGATTTATGGCTTAAAATATGTATTTCATACATATGATATATACAATATATAGAGTCATTCTTAAAAGAAACTATACACATGTTTCCCTATACACATATTTTTTTAAAAAAATCACAAATCTAGGCGTCACATTTGGATGACCTTTATGTATATATTTTTTATTTTTTTTTACCAGAGATAATACTAAAATATTTACAATTTATCAGAAATGTATATAACAAATAAAAGTATTATTTTTTAGTTATTTCAATTATCTAAGTTAAAATGTTTAATACTAAAAATTATTTTAACACAAATGAATTATCATCACAACACCACAAGATATTAAAAGTGTTTAATAATTGCTTATTGTTCAGTTTGTTTGTTTAGAACAACAGTAAGCTAGAAAACATTTTTCTTGTAGATTAAATTTAGAAAACAATTTAATTTTGTAAGAATTTATTAGAATATATTTTTTTAAAAAAATAGTAATTGAATTCTATTGGGATTTGATTTATTTGTCTAATTTATGTGACTTGATAAATTCATTATTGACTAAAATAACTCGAGTAAAAATACATGTTCTTATCTGTTGATAAATAATTATTTATAGATGTTAAGGTTTTTAAAACAGAAAATTAAATTTTTATTATTTTGTAATAAAATTCTAGTTTAATAAAAAATATTCTTAGTGAATATATATATATATATATATATATATATATATATATATATATAATTCTGTACGTACGTGTCTGTTCAAAAATGATTAAACAACATTTGATGAGGTGATAAAAATAGACTCAGTGAACAAATTAGATTACGTTAAAAAGTGTTGTAATTATGTATATGTATAAATTCGCACAGAGCCATTCTGTTCATATTACCATCATATCACGCTAGCTTCACAGCACATTAGAGCGTATTAACATATTAAGCAATTGATATTAATGATTTGCGGGCCGACGTTACACTGCTCGGTGGGAGGCAAAGCGGAAGGCAGACAACGAGCCACTCGACAAAATCCACACACATACATTGACGAAACAATGCTCGCAAACGATGCACACACACAACATTCTCTTTGTGACTGTACTATAATGCACTTAAAATCACATTAACATAAAGGATTACTTGCGAGGCTGTTTACTTTATTTTGATTTCTTTTCATCCGCGTCAATTCGACCGTCCTTTAATTCGCGATAAGCACGGTAATGAAGCGGAAGTGGATCAGATAGCGAATGGTCTTTCAGTTTGCATCCTGTTACCACTTCTGAGGTAGTTTTGTGCAAGAGGTATTGTGAAATGAAAAGATTCGAGTGGACGCGAACACCGACCAGTGTCAACTTGTATTCTCAATCATTTTTCTTGTTTGTTTTAATATGTCTATTTGTAAAAATTCATTCACAGATAAACATTATATATATAGGGTGTTCTATCAGGAATGCTCATTCATCATCGTTTAAAAAACAACATCATTATTCACTAAAAAAAAGATGAGTTTTATTTAAAAATTAAGTTGAGCACTCCTGTTTGGACACCCTATATATATATATATATAGGGTTTATATATATATATATATATATATATATATATATATATATATATATATATATATATATATATATATATATATATATATATATATTGTGACATATAAAATAAATTATTTTAATGTTAACGATATAAGTAAAAATACTTTGTGTCATCAATTATCTAAGTTCATTTATGATGTGTTGTATTTCAATTAAATTAACTTAATCATTTCTTGGTTATTGTGGTTTTTCCATGAATAAATCTCTTTTTAAAATAATAAAATTTCACGAAAATGTTCAGTAAAAATGTATTGTTCATTTTCTTATTGTTTCTATAATTTTATAACAGAGTTATTTATTTATATTTACTAAATTTATATTATATTTCATATAAGTAAAAAAATGAGATTATATTTCAATTTGAAAAAAAAGTTGACACTTGTATAAAAATTCTATACAATTAATTCAAAATAGCAGTTATACTTTTATTTTAATAAGAGTAATAAATATGAGAAAGTACACTTTTTTAATCATTCTATTCTTATAAAATCTTTGAGTATGAAAATACTGCTGTAGGCATTTTTTGGCCTACATAACTTTTCCATTCACATATTTAGAAATTTCGTTTCAATTTAGTAAATTTTATTTTTTTGGATTTTGTTAACCTATGAAGATAAATTACTCATTGTTCATTAAAGATTTTAATACATTTGTATATAAAAATCAATATTTTAATTTTTATAAATAGAGTTACTTTTAGTGATTTGTATCTATGAATTTTCATATTTTGTGTATTTATTTTAAATATAGGGACGCCTAGATTTGTGTTTTAAGAAAAAAAACTATTCACATGTTTCTCTATACACCACCTTATAAACATGCTTTTTAAATAAAATATAAATTTAGGCGTCACATTTGGATGACCATATATTGAGAGGGTTGAGGGGAGATAAATATAGATGAAAATAGACTGGTTATGTAGCAAGAAGAGAAGACCATTTTTAGAAAAGAAAATTTATTAATTGAGTATCTAAAAATAAAAAATGGCCCAAAAATATTCATTAATAGAGAAGATAAAGATATGAGAAAATCTGTTGTAATGGAATGAAAGAAAAGGACATTATTTTGATATAAATTAAAATTTTTGAGAGTGGTCTTTATCTAACTATGGAGAGAAAATAACTGATGTTGCAATTATATATATATATATATATATATATATATATATATATATATATGAGTTTGAAAAAAAAATTGTTAAAAAATGTTCAATACAAAAATAACTGTACTAGTGAAAGATTAAAGATATGAGTTAAATATATCATGAAGTCCATTGGAAGTGTTTAAAAATGAGATTGATTGAATCGTTTAAATTGGCAAAAGAAAATAAATTATTTTTCTCTGATTGGTAATAATTGAAAATGGTGATAAACTATGTATCAATGATATGACTATCAAAATTTAAATCTTGAGGTTAAAAATGCACTCACTCCAATATTTTTCAAATCAATAACAGAAAACCAACACAAAATAATTCAACAATTTCACAACTCAAAATTCTATTATTCAATTACCTATTTTTTGCTCAACTCAAACTTAATTTAACAATTAAAATAGACGACTCGTTTCGTTTCTTCGCTTGAAATCGTACAGTGAATCTTAAACAAAACGATTTGAACATTAGATAACTCGTATCCTTTAAACACTGTGTATGAAAACAAGGCCGTTATTATTACATAAAATGTCGCAGCGCCCTCTGACACGATGACGTCATATGATAAGGTCAAGACCTCCACTGCCATCTATTTGTATTCGCGAGAGATGTCATATTGTGACAATTTATTTAACTTGTTATGTACTCGTTATTAATTATTATTATTATTATATTTTCTAAATTACGACTCGTTTCTCTATGTCGATGTTATTAATAAATATTTTTTTGTTGGGCAGTTAAAAGCACGGACGTCAATTTAACTAAATAACTTATTATCACATTTGAAGATTTTCTTTATATATATATACATATATATATATATAATATATATCAACTGGAGAAATTAATGAAAATTAATTCAATGCATTTTTAAATAAAAGACTTATTTAAAAATATATTAAATTTCAGTAATTGTGCAATTACTAAGCAAAAATAGTAAATAATAAAAGTATTTAAAATATCATTTATATAGGGCCATCCAAATGTGACGCCCATATTTGTTTTTATTGTTTAGAAACATAGGGTCATGTATAAGGAAACATGTGTATAGTTTATTTTTAATAAAACACACATCTAGGCGTCACATTTGGATGATCCTATATAAAAAAAGGTTTATAAATTAAAAATATTGATTTTATATTTATTAATGTTAATTTTAATATAACTGGATTTATATTATTTTAAAAATATATTGAATTTCAGTAATTGTGCAATTACTAAGCAAAAAAAGTAAATAATAAAAGTATTTAAAATATCATTTTTATAGATCCATCCAAATGTGACGCCCATATTTGTTTTTATTGAAAAGAAACATAGGGTGATGATAGGAAAAGATGTGTATAGTTTCTTTTTAATAAAACACAAATCTAGGCGTCACATTTGGATGACCCTATATAAAAAAGGGTTATAAATTAAAAATATTGATTTTATATGTAATATTGTTAATTTTAATATAACTGGATTTATGTTGTTTGAAATAATTAAAATTTAACAAATTTAGAAATTAAAATGAGAAAGCTATTAAAAAATCATTAATTTTTAATACGTTGACACAAAATGTAATCAATTGTTATAAATACCTACCATCTTGAGAAATATATATTTTATTAAATGAACAATATATATATATATATATATATATATATATATATATATATATATAGTTATAGTATTATATTACATGAAGTATCATGTCTTGATTTAATCAGGACACATGTAAAGGGTTAAATGACATCAATAAGACGTCTAGTTGACATGATAAAGACACAGAATATGTTGATCTAATAGAAGTGAATCTATTAAGACAACTACAAAAATCAAATCAATCAAATGTCATATTAAAGGCATTGTATAAAGAATGCGACATAATAAAATATATATATATATATATATATATATATATATATATATATATATACATATGTTTGTATGTATATAGATTTTTCTATTTTAAAAAAATAAATTTATAACTCGATAATAATTATTTGAACAAAATCCTATTTTTTTATAAAAGCAATTAATATTTTTATTTTATGTATGAAACATTTATTATTAATTCAGTTGAAACCCCGCTAAAACAATAAATTAGTAGAAAAAATAAGAAAAATGTTTCTAATTTCTATAATTATTTTGTTACTTATTGATATATAATGATATTTCTCAATTGATTTATATAAGATTTTTTTTAAAAAAAACCTTTAAATAGAAAATCCTGAGAAAAAATAAAATACAGAATAACATATAGAGAAATAGGACATTTATATCCTATTTTATATTAAAATACCTTTTGAAGGCATTGAAAAAAAATCATAATTTATTTACTTATCTTATTGATAATATGGCTATGATTTTAAAATGAATATAAATATATAATATTTTCAGTTACCAATATTAACAAAGAGATAACATTTGATATGAATTTATTTTTTCTATAAAATTCTAGTTGAAATTTTTAACAATAAATCAAAACAGAACTAAATATCTTATTCTGATATAAAATCTTGCTAGCAGATTTGATATTATTTGATTATAAATGAAGAAAATTAATGAAAAGTTTATGTAAAATTACGAAATATTTTGTTCAGATTTTACACAATAAAATATTACACAATAAATTTCAGATATTACACAATAAAAAAAAGAAACGAAATTAAAAAAAAATATATAAAAATATGTTAGAAAAAAAATTGAGAGAAAAAAATGATTAAAATAAAGATCAAATATGTGAATTTTGTATCAAAGTAATACACCTGCCTACAAATTAATTTGATAATAGTTTTTTTAAGAAAAAAATAAAATCATTTATATATTTATTTTTTATCTGTCTTAGCAAAAATTTTATTTTTTGCACAAAAAACAGTTTTGAATTAAAATACTGAGGATATAAAAAAGTAGAGAAAATTTTAATTGATTTAAAAGAGGAAGACTATGAAATATTTTCAACCAATTGCTAACAAAATTCTACATTTTTTTACTATAAAATCGTTTTGCATAAATATTTTTCTTAATGTATAAATCAAATTGATAAATAAATTAAATAAAGTATTTTTATATAAAACTCACCAGTTTCGAACGATGTATTAATGACTTAATAAAGTTTGGTTACGAAAGATCAAGTTCTAATTTGTCTGAAACAATAAGAAATTATAATTAAACCCCAAATAACAATCAGTGAGACAAGAAATATTTTTAAAAATATTCTATAATCTTTCAAGATTTATAAATTGAATTAAAATATGTTTTGATTATCTGCTGATATTTTTTTAAATGAACTTTTTCATCATAAAGTGTTATATGCTGTAAAAACATGAAAATCAGATTGAATAAATTGTACAATTGGTTCGAGCACCAAAAAACATGACTAGATACGATTGACTGAGATCTTAATGTAGAAAAAACAAAATAAATAATACAATATAACAACAGAATCTATGCTGTAGTCTATCAATTACCTTCATTCAATTAAACGATTGATAAAAACATTTTAATTGGCAGCAATGGGATAGTTCGTACTGATAGAGACATGAGACCATGTCTATTGTATGTTCAGGTCAAAGAACAACGTTATTATTTAAATACTCTCGTATATATATAAGCTAATACATTCAGAAGTATGTTTAGGTGAAGCAAATATTAAATTATTAAAAGAGATCAAGTTTTATAGATAAATAATATGAATTTTATTCACTGGAATTAAAAATAGTGGTCTTAAATTGATAAAGTCATATTATCATCAGTAGTTAAGATTTTGTGAAATTTATTAAATAATGATTTAATAAAACATAAATATTTTCATTCATTAAAATATACAACTAATTATTAATGTATTTTGTAATAACAATTTCTTTTTGTATGGAGTGTTTTTTAAGGATGATAGAAAGTTCTATCAAATCTAAAAAATGTTTATATAAAGGTATGATAAGGAGTGTTTTTTAGGATTCAATTTAAAGTTCTATCACGTTAAAAAAAACACCTATATTTATATATTATTGATTTTAAATTATCGTTAATTTATTTGATTAATTATGGATTTTTTAATTACTTTTCATATATTTTTAATTTTGATTTTATTTAAATGATTTTATTATTAATGAACATACATAGAAATTAGTTTCTGATTTTTTTAAATCTAAATTTTTTATATAGGGTAGTATTTATGAATGTAAAGATTGTATAAAAAAATTCTAAATATTAAAAAAAGTCAAATTTTGATTAATATCGTTTAAATAATAATTTAAAGAAATATATTTACTATGTTAAAAAATTCCAAGTAATAAGTAAATCTAGATTTTAAATATGAATGAAATTAAAAACGTTCGTGTAAATTTAATGGCCACAAAATATATTTTTTTATGTTTGATGGCATATAGAGAGTAATTAAACGAGTACCAGCAGCGTGCGAGAATGCTTTTTACAATGTATATATTTAAATTCAATTGAATTAACAGGACTGTGCAGTTAGAATAGTCCGTTGTGGTTATACGACTATTGCCTGAAAATGTAATATGTTCAATGGATGTTGAAGTATTTCGCTACAATAACATGTACAACTGTGCTAATAATGAATAATAAATTATTAGTATTCATTTCAAAAGTTTGGTTTTATGTTTAGTAATTAGTATGGTGTCATTTTAAATTAAGGGATGTTTTTATAACATTTTTATTAGAAATAGTTTCAAAATGTATGTAGCATGTAATATGAAATTCTAAGTGAATGCATTTTTCTGTTCATGTAATTTTATGAATTTAATTTTTAATACAGGCCACTGTTATGTTAATATTTTTTTAAATTAGTTTTATTTTTTATATTTTCAGATATATTGTTCAATAGTAAGTTCTAGTTTTAGTTCAGAAAATTTGAAAATGATTCTGAATATGAAAAACATTTCTCAATAATGCTAGAAATAATCGATACGTTGTCAAAGAATAAAAATAAAATTTAACCTGTCTATTATAAAATATAGGATCATCAAAATGTCTAGATTTATGTTTTATTAAAAAAGAAACAAAATAAACTATACACATGTTTTTTTTTGATAAAACACAAATCTAGACATCACATTTGGATGATCCTATATATAGAATATTTTAATAAGTTCTATCTTTGAACTTAAAATGGTAACTTTATCAATTTTTAAAAAAGATATGACAACTTAAAAAAATAAATTTTAAAATCATCTTCAGTCGAAATCACTCCCTCGAAGAAAATACTGATGTTGAAGAAAAACAAACAAGGCTTATTATAAATGGAATTAGAAGAAACATAATAGAAAATAAATAAATGATCAATATTATTTTATTACATTTTTTATTATACTTTAATTCCTCTGCATTTTTTCGTCTTGTTTTATGTATCATTAAGATATTTAAAAAAATAAATAGATATAATGCTTTTTATAACAGCAAAAAATATCATGTTATTTCATGCAAGAGAAATATATATATATAATATTTTTTAAATCAAATCTAGTAACAACTAATTGGTGAAAATACTCCATAACTTTTTTATAATACTAATTTATATTTTTTTTAAATGTAACATAGAGTGAGGAAGGACAATGAAAATAATAAGAGTATTATAATTGTTTTTGAAATAACAAAAAAATTAAAAATACTTATAAATGTCAATATTAAGATAAACAAATAATAGAATATAACTTTTTATGTATATATTTTATTTATTTTCATTTAAATAGTAATAAATAAAAGTCTTCAGTCTTGTTATTTTTCTATTATGACAATTTAATATACAATAATAAAAAATTGTAAAAGAATCACCAATTGTAATAGGGATTCAATTTAAAGTTCTATCACGATTAAAAAAACACCTATATATATATATATATATATATATAATGATTTTTACAATAGATGTTCAGGAGTAAATTAAATCTAGCAATAATTAATTAGTAAAGATATTTCATAATTCTTTTATAACACCATTTTTTTAAAAAAAATATAACTTAGAATGAGGAATGACTATAAAAAAATCATTAGAGTGTTATAATCATTAGTGTAATAATAAAAAAAATACTTATAAATAGTAACATTGGGATAAAATATTAATATAGTAGAATATCATTTCTTAGGTATATAGTTTATTTATTTGCATTTAAATTTTCTGATTTGAATACTAGTGAGTAAAAGTGTTTAGCTTATTTTTTTCTATCACAACAATTTAATATAATAAAAAATTGTAAAAGAATCAATTGTATATATGCATATATATATATATATATATATATATATATATATATATATATATATATATAAATCATTTTCAGTCAAGTTAAATAACTATAAGTTATAGTATAGTTACTAACTTAATTTGAAATAACATTGAAGAAAACAAGATAAAGTACATAAATTATAGTTTTTAAATTGATATTTCGAATGTCAACTATAAGATTTTAAAATACTTCCCATCTTCATCAACAACTTATTTAGTACCAGCATACTGGTATATCATTGCAGTATGGAAATAAAACGATTACAAGATTAAAATTTCATTATCTTGTTAGGTAGATCAAACTTGGTTTTGATAGTAACTGTCCAAATTCTAAGATTAAATTCATGCAGAATTTCATTTTTTTTTAAAAAAAAATAACGTATCTAACGAAATTTTTAACAATATATATTAGTATCATTTTCTGGACTATTAAGTTCTTAATCCAGGTCAATATTCAAATTTTTAGACATTTTTTTATAAAAACGAATATTTTAAAATAATTTCAAGTATTTTTTTTCTTAAAAAGCTATATTAATTTATTATAACACGAATAAAACTATGATTTCGTAGAGATAAGTAATTAAATAAATCATATTTTTGTTATAAAGATCTCCTACCATTTAATAATGATTTTTATATATTTAATAATATATATTTTTATATATATATATATATATATATATATATATATATATATATATATATATAACACAATGTACATATTTGTACAATAAAAGTGATAAAATCCTTCGGACACGTTTTGTTCAATAGAATGAATGTAAAACGAGCTTCGGTCATGTCGGCCAATTAACGACGAGTTAATTTTGATTAAACTAACTTAACAACTAAACTATGTTAAGTCAAGTGTAGTTCATGCGACAATTCTTCCTTCTCGCACGTGTACAACTAAAAGGAGATAAATAATCATACATAACATTAATTCTCTGTATATATATATATATATATATATATATATATATATATATAACATTTAATTATCAGTATAATTACATTTCCCTATTTTATTTTGAAAATATTTATACATGATAAAACATTATTAATTTATGAGACAATTACATCTAATTATTTTTGTTTATTTTATTTAATTCAAATTTATATCGAATTTTTTATACATTTTTTAATGTTATATAAAAAATGTTAAATTTCTTTATTTCAGATTGGCGGGGCCCACGGGCGAGGCATGTTTTGCTACCACTGCCCACCGGCGCTGGGAGCAGCGCCTCGACTCGAATACCCCTTTACACCAACTCACCCTTGTAAGTATTTATATGATAATATATCAAATTTTTATTTTTAAAAAAATATTTTTGATGACAGCATTTTTTTATATGAGTAAATTAGATCAATGGTCTATAAACTTGCATGGAATGGAATGTCTTATAGCAATTTGTATATATAACTACCATTTTAACGAAATTGTTTTTAAAAAAATTATATACCAATAAAGAAGATTGATTTTAAGGTCTAGATAAAAAAAATAAAATTTATATGATTTAAATAAATTAGGGATGAATTTATTTTCAATTATTTTAAATATGAATCTGTAATAAAAATGAATTTTATTAATAGATTTTTTTTAAATTGTCTTTTATAATAATATAAAGATTAGATAATGAATAACAAAGTAAGACATCTTAACATCTTTAATAATTACTTTATCAACATTAGATAAGTTAACTTTTAAAATTTCTTTATTTTTTTCTTTGAAATAATAAAAAATAATTTATCTTAAAATACAAAAATAACACGTTTTATCTTTTTTAATTTTTATGAACTATTCTAAATAAACATGTTTTGGTTAATTATATACGAATCTCTTTTTAGGGTCAATATGTCAATCTATTTGATTTGAAAATTATTATCGAATAAACGATTAATAGTGAATAAATCAATTAAAGCACATACTCGTACATTAAAAATATACTTTTAAAACAAATATTCCGATAAATAATCGAATTATTCTTTTTATATATTCGCTTTTGATCTCGTAATGATTATAATGTGCATCTAAATCCATTATGACGTCATAATTTAGTACCCCTACTGTAGTGTTGGCAGCTTGATTCTCATGGGATTGGTAGCACTGTAATCGTATGGAATTAACAGTCTTACAAGTGTGTGTATGTACAGAATGTACGTTTGGTAATGGTTGTGGGATGATTTTTGTAGATGATCGATTGTGGAAGTATTGAGAAATTAAATCAACTGTCAATAAATAATTCTCAAATAATTATGATCCAAATTTATTTATAATAATATATATATATGTAATTTTATGATTTTTTTATTTGTTAAGATATAAATTATTGTCATAATAAAAATGTAATTTCTTTAGAACGTTAAATTTCAAAAAGTAAAAATATAGATGTAATTGAAAAAAATAATTTTTTTATAATCTTTTTATGAATTATATGATATACAAAGGGTTTTTAAAATACTTGTATGAGAAATTCTATTAATCAAAAATAATCTACATTTTTAGATTGAAACCATTTTCATTTATATAAAATATGCTTCAATGAGTTTAATTTAAAATAATAGCTACCCCACATATATATATATATATATATATATATATATATATATATATATATATATATATTCTACAAATATGACGGGTGCAAATATAATTGAAAAAAATAATATATGCAAAAATAAATGCTACAAATTACAAATACATTAGAGTAATCATAAAAAATAATGAATAGGAATAACTTTTGCCCGGTTATATTAATTTATTGATTATATAGTTAACTAATTAATTGGAACTGAAATTATTTTTTACATTTTTAATTAAACGTGTTCATTTATTCAATATTTTATCATGATTTACATTTTGATATTAATTAATTGTTTGTATTTTTGAATTTCAATTTTTATATGATGATTATTTAACGATTAAACAAATATGACAAATTGGTATTTTAGAGAAAATATTTATTGGGAATATTTTATTGACATACACTGATAATGATTTCGAATAATAATTTAAATTGTATAAAGAGGAAAAATATATGTGTATATAATATTTGGAATTTATTTGAAAATTCAATACAAACGATATTCGTTTTAAGAATAAATTTGGTTTAGTAGTGAAAAAAATAGTGAACAATTTGTATATCTAGGGTCATCCAAATGTGACGCCTAGATTTGTGTTTCATTAAAAAATGTTCTAAAATATTTGATATTTTTTTAAAAAAAAATATTTTGTATCAAATAAATATTCCATTATGTCGAAATCATCAAATTAGAAATATATTTCTATTCAACAATATCGTATTTTTAGACACACGTTGCAGAATGCAAAACAATTATGAATATATTGAACGGATCTGATAATCAGTGTACCGAAAAAATATAAACGATTTATAAATTATTACTACGTCCTATTAAAATATAAATTGTATACCAATTACAAAATGTATATGTGTCATTAAAAAGTATTTTGTATAATATTTGTTTGTGATACAGTAAAACCTAAATCCCTGACTGAGAGGGTGAACAGTGAGTGCGCGAAAAATATAGTGTGAGGGGATGATAATGCAACCCTTAATGGATGTAATTAGCTTTGGTGGTTGTAGATCATCGCTACACATGTACGTGTTGATGGTTTTTGTATGAGTCTGTTGTTAGCACTGTTATAAATTTAGCTTAAAGCCATTCGTGGTGTATGAAATAGCATTTCAGTAAGTACATTATATAAAGCTTATTATATATATATATATATATATATATATATATATATATATATATATATATATAATATTTTTTCTGAGAAATATACATTTTATTTTTTTTCTTTAAAACTAACTTTAATAATACATTTATCATAATTTTACTTATATCTAATGTAATTAATTATTATAAAATAAATAACGAAGAATTAGTTAATTAAAAATCTTATTTTTTTACAAAAATTCAGTAAAATATGTTACAAGAATTTCTTGGATATAAAAGAAAATTTATTAGAATTTCTAACAAAATTAATATTTTAAATTCACAATACCACTATAAGATCTTTTTTTAAATTTAATTTATAATAAAGATTAATATTGTAGTTAATTCCAGTTTCTCATAATACCACAAAGTTTTATTTAGTCATTCATTAATAACCTATTGTTCATTATTTATTACTTATGTACATTTGAATAATGTGATCTCAACATCTTTATTGCTCAGTATTAGGAAAATACAAAGTGAGTAAATGGAATTCTCATCAACTCTTATGAAGAGAATCTAAAGTCATACAATTTATTTTTATTGAATCATTTTTCAATACTTGACATTGATAAAAATAACTTTAATGATATACAATAATTTTATGATACAATATTTCTCGAATTTTTATTATAAAAATAAAAAATTATTAAAATTGGTAAAATATAATACTTATAATAGAAATATTACTTCTTAAATTTATTCTTTAGTGGATTAATGACCAAATAATGTAAGATTATGGATTTTATATAAAATAATAAACTGTTTAAAAAAATAATTTCAGTTCATAAAAAATCACTGATTTAATTCTTAATAATTTGAAATAATTAATAACTTTGTATATTTTTATAAACCTTATCCTTAAAGTTACAATATTAATTCTTGTGTGTATTTAAAATCTGAATAATTAATCCTTGAGTAACAAACAATGACTACAAATATTACAAATAAAAGAATTTTATAAATATTTACAATTTTTTTATGAATTTGCAGCAAGATTTCTTTTTACGATTATCAAATGAAAATTCAAAGCAGACAAGTTGAAACAATGACCAACAGGCTTAATTTTTTTTTATATTTACCACATATTTTATTATTGGTTTATTTTGATTTAATAATTATATTTACAACTTGACAAACAATAAAGTGAAATATAAATTTCATAATAAATAAAATTTTAAAATAAATTATTTTTTAGGATGTAAAAAATAATATTTCATAGTTGTGGAATATATTTGAAAAATATTAGTTGTGATATTACTTACTTTTTGAAATCAATTATTATACTATTTTTTGAAAATATTCAATTTTATTTTTAAAAATAATATTTATGTATATGTACATAGAGAGAGAAATATTTTACAGTTTTATAGAAGACAAATATATAAAGTGTATATATAGAGATAGGTAAATAAAACGATACAGAATTAATATGATAGATACACATACATAGACGTATGTATAAACGAAGTTAACACATTTTAATGAATTAATTTGTAAATAAATAAACCTCTATAAAACAGTCAATATGACGTCTGTTAGTATTTATTATACGAATTAAAACGGAATATTTCATAAGCTTATTTGAGTATCACTATTCACAGTTACCATTTCATAAATGCAATAACGATTCATGTAAAAAAGATTCGATTCATTATCGAAATTCAATTTTACATGAATATAAAATGATGAGAGATTTTTCTGACGTTTGAAATTGTATTTTTAAATCAGTTAATTTCAATTAATCAAACAGTACAGTATTTGAAACATATATTTGTAGTTGTTTCCGGAATTATTTAATTACAATTCATTATGTAAAATTGAATTTTTGAAGAAATAATTTAATTTACATTTTGAAAATTTTAATTTTAATGAATCTGCAACAAAATTAAATAAATTTTGATATCTACAAACACACACATACACACAAGAATATATATATATATATATATATATATATAATTCCTTAAAAAAAATCTTCATTCGTATAACTTTTTCAGATTTAATATATAAATTTTTAATTTTTTTTATTCATACAAACATATATATATATATATATATATATATATATATATATATATATATATATATATATATATGTAATCAGCGTGGGTAGAGATGTTTGGAACGAGGAATATGAAAATAAATATTTAAACTGAATTTTTTATAGAACGATAAATAATATAATAATTAATCAAAAACGTAAATCCTGCATCAATATATGATTCAAAAATTTGAAATTTCAATTACGTGTACTCATATTTGAACCGCACGGTACGCTAATACGAAAAAATATAAAATTCAATTAAAAATCGCCGTCCAATTATGATTTTTTCGAAAGTCCACTGGCTGGAAATGAAAATCGGGTTTAAATATAATTGTGTAGCGAATCTGCGTTCATTAATTATTCGTGTCGAATAATGGCTTAAAGCTGATTACGTCTGCCGCTTTATATTGAATTATATTATATACGAACGTGTGTGTATGTGTGTGTATACATGTGTGTGTTTTTGGCTACGGCTGGTTAGTTATTTACAATTTACGGGCGCGTTCACGATCGAGACTATTAGTTTCTGCACGAATATTCTATCTTCTGAACAGATTACACACATACGTATGTTTATACAAATATAAATATACACATACATGCATATTCATAATCAAGCACACACACACACACATGTGTGTATATATACATCATCGTAAATCAGTGGAAATTTCATAGTGTGGAAACTATTAGGTTTAAAGTTATTTTTATTTAATGTTTCAATTTGATTCAATCAAAATTAAAATTTATAAAATTTAATTTGTAATTATTATTTTAATTATAAAACGATACAATTTATATACCATATTTTTGAGATATATAACCATTTGAACAATTTCAATATATATACATACATATATATATATATATATATATATATATATATATATATATATATACACAGCAGTTTTAATTTTATTCATTAAAAAATTTTGATTTTGATTTTTAAATGAAAATTCATTGCTAATCATAACTTGTCCATTTCTGTATTTGATATGTGAAAAAAAATTATTAAGTTGCTTGTCTTCAACATAAATGAATTATCACCCCTAATAAGATAATATGTTACAAAGTGTACAATAATCATATATTTTTCACTTTGTTGTTTATAACAATAATGGACTAATAGACAATTTCGATGGCGTTTTAAATTATTCAATTGATTTTTATTTTTCAATTTTTATTTTACTCTGCTAATGTTTTTGTCTCTTTATATTAGAGAAGATGGTAAAGATTCAGAGCTAAAATTCAAAAAAATTAAGCTTGAATTAAATCAAAACGAACATCTGTTATTAGCAAAATTATATTTAAATTTAAATCAGTAAAAAGTATTCATATATATATATATATATATATATATATATATATATATATATATATATATATAAATAGTTAATTATAAATAGAATGATACGCATTAGATGAATAAAGAACAAAGACAGCATAATACAAAAAAAAAACATACAAACAGAAAAGAAAATGTAGAACGTACAGAAAAGTTAGAAAATTTAATGAAATCGAAAAGAGATCGAGTTAAGGTCATGATTACATCAGCAAGTAAATTGAGTTGTAGGACTTATTCTAGTGGTCAAGTTCGTGCCTTGAAGCTATGTGAATATATAAGATATTGTTATGTGGATGATACACGTTACAGAAAGATTTTTTATTCGTTATATACATACATATATGAGCATGAGTTGTTTATAATTTATTATTTTTATATAGAAATTAAAAAAAAAATGTTTGAGACAATCTAAATGATTAAAAAATTGTATTAAATTCTTTGAACAGATTTATTAAAAATGTATCAAAAAATTGTTAATCTTTTTATGATTTGACATTTAAATATACAGAGTCATTCAAATGTGACGCCTAGATTTGTGTTTTATTAAAAAGAAGCATGTGTATAGTTTTTTTTTAATAAAACACAAATCTAGGCGTTTAATTTGGATGACCCTATATATTCTGAAATACACACAGATACACACATATAACATGAAAATATAATGAAGTAAAAAAGACTAAAATTCTTGTATTAAAATATAACCTATTAATATGCTAACATAACATTTTAGACTCTCAATTATTAAAAATATTTATAAGTTATAAAAATTACTATTTTATAAAATTATTGTTGATTAGAAATAAAACTGAGCAAGTTTAAGAATATTATTTTTAAACTACATTGAAAGTACAATAATCTACATTAAGATCTCTTAATTTAAAAATGTATTGCTATTAATGAAAAAATATAATTAAAAAAGGCAAGTGTGACATAGACGAATAACAAAAACTTGAAATTACTGATTAATATAGTTGAGTTAAACTTTCGACATATATCATCATTTCTTAAAAAAGCAATTATTTTCAACAAATGTCGTTTATGAACTCAAATACAAACAATATTCGAAAATCGTGTGAATAAAAACGAAACAATAAGTAAATAAACATTTCTATTTGCAAGTTGATGACAGTATAAGTTCAAATTATTTTTAACATTTTCTTGAGTCATTCATTAATTTGCAGTTCCTTGAATTTATCAACTTAAAACACTTATTTATCTATTTTTAGATTATATTAGATGTACTTATTTAACTAACGTGACAAATGTTTTATACATTATATATATATATATATATATATATATATATATACTGCATCAATAACAGAAAATCGAGTTTTATTCTTCTGTATAAGAATAAAAATATTTCTACATTCCACGAGTGCAATACGAGATATTCAAGCCATGTCGGATACTATTAAGTGCATAATAAATTCAGAAAAAATCATACGCGCGAATGTGTGGCACTGCAATTCTATTGTTTGTCGGCAGTGATGGTAAGAGCCGATCACAGAGATAATGACCTCACACACGGACAGAATCCTTATAATCAGACAAACGTTCATAATCGTAAAACACTAGTTCGTAGCCAGGTGTTTGTCGTGCGACACTTCGAATGCAAGATGCTTATTATTATATGAATTCCATGCGGATATGTGCTAAATAAATGTTTGTGTTTATTCAGAGAGAATGTAATTCAATTATATATATATATATATATATATATATATATATATATATATATATATATATATAGATAGATAGATAGATAGATATATAAAATGAATATGTAAATTAAAAAAAATGATTAAACTTAAACCGTTATCTCTCTACATTGCACTAATATATAACAATTTATAGAAGATGACAAGATGGCACGTATTGTTACAAAATTAGCAATTTTATATTGGTAATTGAAAAATAAAAATTTAAAATAAAGTTTGATTAAATTACAGAAATTTTGTATGAAAAAAGCAATATTTTAGAATTGAAAACCTTTTAATTTTTATTAAGATAGAATTTTTTTTAAAGACATCAAATAATAAAATATTAATATTCGTAATTGAAAAATAAAAATTGAAAATAAAGTTTGATTAAATTACAAAGATTTTATATGAAAAAAAATTCTAGAATTAAAAAAATTGAATTTTTGTCAAGATAGATATTTTTTTAAAAATACATCAAATAATAAAATATTAAAATTGCACCAAACTTTAATTCTATGTTAGTAATTGAAAAATAAAAATTGAAAATAAAGTTTGATTAAATTACAAAGATTTTATATGAAAAAAAATTCTAGAATTGAAAAATTTTAATTTTTATCAAGATAGATATTTTTTTAAAAAAACATCAAATAAGAAAATATTAAAATTGCACCAAACTTTAATTCTATATTGGTAATTCAAAAATAAAAATTGAAAATAAAGTTTTGATTAAATTACAAAGATTTTATATGAAAAACCAATATTTTAGAATTAAAAGCTTTTAATTTTTATCAAGATAGACTTTTTTTAAACAAAATATCATATAAGAAAACTTTAAAATTTGTGAAAAATACAATAAGATATAAGTATATAAATATTAATATATTTTTAGATATTCATTTTCCAGTGTTTTCATACATCACTCAATAATTAAATTAAAATTGCCAAACAATTTCTTTAATCATATTTATTTACATCTGCAGTAAATTTCAAAATAAAATCATGAATTGAAATAAGATAAATAGATTGTAATTCATCAGATAAATTCAGATTACTGCACTGGAACTTTTATAAAAAAACTTCCCGTCACTTTTATTAATTATAATCATTTTTGTGACACCTTAATATCATTTTTTAAGATTCTTTGATAATTTTCAATATTTAAATTTTCCATTAATACATGTTTATAAATACTAGAAAATTTTACAATATTCTAAACAAATATACAAATTGTATTTTAATTTTATTTACTAACCTATTATAATCTATATAAATAATTTTTGTTGAGAAATGCATACTGACCGAAACCATTTCAATTTCTGTTCTAGACACAAGTTACTCATACCACCCCGCTATACACGATGACACGTTCGTGAGAAGAAAGCAAAGAAGAAACAGAACTACATTTACATTACAACAGGTAATTTAAATTTATATTTATATATAAAGAATTATTTACATTGTAGTGTTAGTAATAAAAAATTAGTAAATTTAACTAATAATATAATAACAATTAAAAAAAAATTTTACAATTTAAACATACAGAATTTTATAAAAAAAAACTTTTTAAAAAAAATGTTAAATATTATTATTGTCTAATTATATTATTTCCTAATAAACAACTTTGATAAAAGTACTACGATTTAAATAATCTAGTTGATATATAATGATTAATTTTCAATGAGTAGAAATTAAAATTAAAATTTAAAAATGGAATGACACAAATATAGAATATTTAGCATGTAATACAAAAACACTACAATCATTTCTCGTGTGATATTTTAAAAAAAATCTAATGACGTATATTTTTTCTTTCCAGTTGGAAGAATTAGAAAGTGCTTTCGCACAAACACATTATCCGGATGTTTTTACTCGTGAAGATTTAGCAATGAAAATCAATTTAACTGAAGCTCGTGTACAGGTATTTATATGTTTATTTAATATTGTAGATTTGTTTCAATATTTAATAAGGTTTAAAAATTGTATATAATTTAACTGATATTATAATTTTACATATATATATATATATATATATATATATATATATATATATATATTTGTATATATAACGATTATAAAATATTTAATAAATAAATAAACTTAATACTAAATTATTTATTTTATAAATATGTTATTTTAAAATCAATATTATTTTCTTAATTAAATTCTAAGTAAAATATCATACGAATATTATAATAATTATTTAGATTATTGATTTAAAACGATTATGATTTACTTTCTCTACAAATCACTAATTAAAAAGATTAGAATTTTTTGTTAAAATTTAATTTAATTTTAGTCTTATTTTTTTCTTTTAAAACAATGAATATTTTAAGGTGTTTTATGGTTTATGCTTTTTTTAATTACATGTTATAATTTTATTTAATTTCGATCTGTAATCTTTCATAAAATTATGCATTATTCATGTCACTTTCTAAATAATTTGTATTTATTTTAAAATGATTTATAGTAGTAATATTTCATGTGAAATAAAAAAATAATACAGAAGATAAAATTATTTTATAAATTTCCCTTTTTAATAATATTTTTATGTTTAATTTTTCTCATTAATATTTCAATTTAATACCATCATAATTAAAAAATAATATGATTAAAATAGATTTTTGATTTATAACAATTTAGTTCATATTGACTGATATATCAGAGAATATTAGATTTTTTAAATATTTATTTAATTTTTATTTTCTCAATTTTCATAATTCAATATCTAATAATAATTTAATATTATTAGATGGATAAAATCAAAAACCTTGATTCTAAACTTTAGAAGTATGATAATAGGGGTTATTGATATTGCAACTCCAAGGAGCTAGCAATACTAGAGTGCCTATAATGATAATAGGCCTTAGTATAAATACTGATAAGCCAAATATTAGATTAACGACTTATTGTGTTCTATTTGATAATTGTTATTTATTTAATGATGAATTTATTTAGTAGTAGAGGAAATACAATTTTTTATATATAAGGTCATCCAAATGTGATGTCTAGATTTGTGTGTTATTAAAAAGAAACATGTATAAAGTTTTTTTTTTAGTAAAACACAAATCTAGGCGTCACATTTGGATGATCCTTATATACATATTTTTTTTGGAAAAAATTAATTTGTAGTACAGAAATATATTATTTATTTTTATAATTTAGATTAGAAATTTAATACGTCCAAATTTAAATTTAAACAAATTAAACAATTAAATATATAAACTATTTAATAACATAGACTAATAAATTTTCCTAAAATATTTTTGATTCAAAATGAAGAAGGACTAAAATAATCCATATATTTAATATTTTACGTAGATTGTAGTTTGTTAGAACGAGCCTATTTCATAAAATCGAATATGTCAGTGATAAAAGTGCATATATATATATATATATATATATATATCTACAGGTATAATCTAATCCACCCCTGTGGACTTTCACGAAACACGCCGGAACATCTCACAGCCCGTTATATCTATGTTTGAGCTGTCATGGCCTATCTCATATTTTGATGTTACGTGTCATTTAGAGGGTAAAAATGGGCGACTTGTGTATGGGGTGGCATGCACGTTTATAAAGGAATTCGCGACATCTTGTGACAGTAAAACAGACTTGAGTGTTATTGAATTTTATGTCGTTGGTGTTCAAGAAGAACGTATTGCATCTGATGTAAAATGGCAGAATAAAAGTACATTATATATATACATGTGTATGGAGAAAGTCACATAGGTATAGAAGTTGTATCAAATATCAGGAAAAATATACAAACACACACAAATATATATATATATATATATATATATATATATATATATATATATTTGTAAATGTATATGGTGATGTTTTGTATATAAGAGAATTTCGTATGGTTTTTAGATTTGTGTGACATGAAGTTGACAGATAACTGTGTGAACTAGTGACATAGTAAGATGCCTGGTTTGATACCAGTTTGTGAAAATTGAAGCACCTGTCTAGTCTTATTTCGAATATAATGTCAAATTTGTTTTATATATTTTTTCTTGTGCGTCGAGTTTAGTTTTCGGTGATATTTTATTTTAGATTTATGTGAGTTCGTTTATATTTGTACAAATAAAAATATAAACATATACATATTGAAATTTCAAAAGAAATTATATTAAGATTTTTTTAAGAACTTATGAAACTAGTACAATTAATACAATTGAAATTGTATGTGATTTTTTTCTTACCTTCAAGCAATAAAATTTTTATTAAGAATAAAAAGAGTCTTAATGAAATTTTTAATCATAGGAAAAAATAAATATTAAAATTACTAAGTAAACAATGATTCGTTTATGATTGTACAAATCTCAAAAAAATCATATTTGTTATATATAAGGTCATCCAAATTCGACGCATAGATTTGTATTTTATTAAAAAGAAATATGTGTATAGGGTTGTGTATGGAGAAACATGTGTATAGTTTCCTTTATTTTTTTTTAATAAAACACTAATCTAGGTATCATATTTGGATGATTCTATATATTTGTTGTACCAAAATATGAATCCATATCTTTGTTTATGATCAGAAACTATTAGTTTATTTATATTCAATTTTTTTTTTAATTTTTCATGTTATTGAATTAAAGTTTTTCAAAAATTGAATTTTGTAAATCATCTTTAATACAAGAGAACCATAATCATATCTAATTCGGTAAAAAAGTAAAAAAAATCTAGAACGAAAAAAAGATTTAACGTTGTAAATTTTTATAATAGAAAATTCTGAAGATGATACATGATTGTCAAAATGTGTTTTAATGGAAAATTGAAATACTATAACTTATATATTATTATTTTTTTGAAAAAAAAAACGTTTGAAAATAAATAAAAGGTATGAAATGTCTTGACAAAGACATCTGAAATCATATCAAACCGTAAATCATGAACAGACATTACTTCAGATACGTTCATACCGGTACAAAATCTGTCCGGCGTTCGTTTAACCAATAACGACGGTGCGTCGTTACTATGACGACCGACCGCGATGGGGTTGACGTGTTCGTGGCCTGAGGTGAAGGGGATGCACGTTACGGAGGCGCTGGTTAGTACCACAACTGGATGACGATGATACACTATAGGGCGCACGTTGAAGTATGTGTAATGATGCACTTTGATATGGAGATCTTGATGGATACTAGGAATTATTTCCGTATTTATGTAATATGGTCGTTTGGTTCACGAGAAGAACGGATCTTCTGTCTGTGTATAAATGATTTCTATTCGGTTCTATTTGACGTAAACGAGTTTTACGAGCATTGAATAATTATTCGGATCGTTGAGAAATAAATCAGTTGTTCGTTTAGTGAACGCTTTTGAAAAAAATGATTTAATTAAGCATGTTGTTTAGTAGATAAAAATAAAATGATTGTTCATTTTTATAATTTATATAGGGTTTTCCAATAAGCGCTTCAGAAGTTTAAATGGAAATAACAATTAAAATTATTTATTTATTTATTTTTAAGCACATTCTTTGGCATTAATGACAGAACATAATTTCTCCCATAAGACCACCACGATTTCACTTAACACAATGCATTCGTTTAGCTCAATTTTTAGTTACTCTTTCACATAATTGCAGTCCAATTTCATAAATTACACGTCAAATGTCTAATGTTTCTGTTATTTATGGTTTATTAGCATAAAACAATGATTTCAGAAATAATCAATGGAGTTAGACCATATGATCTTGGTGGCCAATTAATGGGTCCATTTTGTAAAATAATGGACACGTTAAAGTTTTGTTTCAATAAATCTATTGAAATTTTTACAATTTCTAAGCGTTGTTGAAGTATTAAAATTTGCATAATAATTTACCAAACTATACTGAGTTGAAATGTCAAAATGAATTTAAAAAAATTTAAACATAGCTGCTACTAGCTGTCAAAGTTCTGACACTGTTATTGGAAAACCCTATAAATATATTTAGTTAGGAATTTAGATATATAAAAAGATCCATGAATAGATCTATAGATAGATGGAACAGGAATATTAAAAAAAACTGTCAGAATAGACTGGAAAAAGTTTTGGATCGATCAAGTGAACAATTATGAGATAGGTCTTTATCCAGCAGTTGATAAGGAAGTCTGATGAAGATGATGGTATAAATATATTTTATACATATGTATGCATCTAAAGATATAAATTAATAATAAATTTTAGCAAAAACCTCATATAAATATTGTCTTAAAATATTTCAATTTGTCATTTTCGTTAATCATAAATTTATTTTAATAAAAATATATTTTTAAATTAAAAATGTATTATTCAACAATTTTTATTTACTTTATTTTTTGAAAAAAATATTTTTGTTAACTTTCAACATCAATTGATTAACATAAACCAGAAATGATAATTTTATTATTTTACCAATTAAAAAAAATATTAACAAAAAGGTTTTGTCAAGTATGTGGCGTATTGAAATATTTATCATTGCCCATTTTCAATAGGTATTATCATTCATTAATTATTTTGAATGTTTATAGATCTAAAATTGTTTTTTTTTTGAAAAAAAAATTTAATTAATTAGGCAGAGTGATTTAGTTTTCATTTAAGAATATTTTTTTAGAATACTATTTTTTTATTCCAAATTAATTTAAATCCTACAATTCTATGAATAATATATTACTCTACACTTAATTAAAAAAATATTTCAGATTTTTTTTTATAGAATATATAAATATATATTAACCCAATATTTTTCCATGATAAAATAACTTATATTTTTTTTAAAAAAAATCGAAATTCAATTAAAATATATATTTTGAAAATATATAGGAGATAAATATTTCTTTTCAGTTGTATAAAACACATTTTATCTTATATAAAATCTAATAAATAACGTCTGTGTTATTTGAACATCATACAAAGCAACACATAATTAAATGAAATTTAATAAACAAGTAAACTTTAGTAGATTGACATAATTTTGACACTAATAACATGATTACGTTTACAATCTACTTTATTACTTGTCTTTTAAGTTAAACAAGACTTCATAAATTAATTATTGTAAAAGAATTACATGCGAAGATATTTCAAACTACCGCTTAAGGAAATTCAATCAATTATATATATATATATATATATATATATATATATATATATAATCAGTGTATGTATGTACATACATATATTACTGACTTTAAAACTTTTTTTATTTTCGAGTTTAATTATCTTTTGTTAGTTTACCTAATGCAATCAAACAATGTTTCGAACTATGAATTGTGTAAAATTGATAAATAATTTCAAACGTAAATATTTTTGAATAAATGAATAATTATTTTTCACAAAAAAAGAATAAATGATAAAAAAAATTAAAATGAATTAACTAAATATTTTTTCCTGCAGTACACTTATTTTTTTAATTTAATAAACATGTAATAGTAAAAATAATTTAAGCATTTAAAACAATCAATTTTTTAAAGAAAAATAATATATTAGAATTTAAAATTGGATAAATTAATAAATATATTTATTTTATTCAATTTTACTTTTTTTATTCACTAAATTTTATACGTGTATGGATTTTTTTAAAAGAATATTGAATATATATAGTCATCCAAATGTGACGCCTAGATTCGTGTTTTATTAAAAAGAAACATGTGTATGTATAGTTTTTTTTTAATAAAACACAATTTGGATGACCCTATATTATGTATTGTAAGAATTTTACAAACTATATGTTTATTTTGCAATATTTCTATCGTTAGTTTTGCTATTATTATTAAAATAATTTAATACTGAATTATTTTTTAGGCACTAAATATTCTTTTGATATTTTGTTTGTTCTGTATTATAATAATTAATTTTAATATTGATATAGAAATTTAGATATATTTTTAATTATTCAAAATATTTTCAAATTATATACCTCTGTAAAATTGAAAAATTATATATAAATTAATTTTCACGATAATATTCTACTCTATAATTCATCTTTCTTAAAATTAAAATTCTCATAAGTCAACGACATTTGATATAATTTAATGCGTTAAAATTATTTTAATAAAATTATATTCGTTATTCTTTAATTAAGATTTTTAGTACAAATTGTTTATTCTCTTTGCGACGTTTACATATTAAGGTTGATTTGTTCTACGCTGAAATGTAAATGAAGTTTTATTTGTTGTTAATCTTATACATATTTAATTTTTAATGCCAATTTTTCAATTATTAAGACATTAAAAGCAAGTTCGTTATAAATATGAATTATTTATCAACATTTTTCCATGACTACATTAAACGGTTTGTTAATAATTTATTAATTTTATGATGTTTTTTTTACATTTTGTGAAAAATGTAGAAAAAAGCATTCGAATTTACTTTAAAGGAAGTAAGTATATATATATATATATATATATATATATATATATATATATATATATATATATTAAATATTTCGATGAAAATAATATAATGATTTATATTTTTGTATATAAAGTTTAAATTAGTATTTAATTTAATTATTTTTCAAATATAAAATGAATTTGTTATTTAATTCATATTTTATATATAATTAAAAATCGCAAATGTATTTATTTATGTTAGACTTTTTTATAAAGACATATTTTAATTTTTCTTATAAGTATACAGATTCTTAATTAAAATTGTATTATACTGGCATACAAATAAATGGAATAAATGGTCGTTTTAAAAGTTTAGTTGATATAAAGAGAATTATCAAAATTTTTGATTGATTATATATATATATATATATATATATATATATATATATATATATAGGGTGTTTCAACAGAAGCGTACACTAATCATTGTTCAAAAGAATATCATTGTTCAGTTGAAAATTTTTATTTAAAAATTAAGTTGTACGCTCCTGATGCGACACCCTATATATGTATGTATGTATGTATGTGTGTGTATATACATATGTGTTAATAGAAATCATATTTGTGTGTGTTTATAAAAGTGTCATAGTTGAAAGGTCTTAAATAATTTTCGAAACAAACTTTGTTACTTTCCAAATATATCAGAGATAAGTGAAAACGTCGACAAATTACATGATTAATGTGACACATTTCGTTCACACCTCACAGAACATCGTACGTAAGTGAACGTACACCTCTCGACTCTAAGCTGGAAGCCATCACATACGATGATCTTGAACGTTGTTTGACAAATTTCGAATCGCGAAAATGCCTGGTCGATTCGATCTCGCCGTTGCAGGAGACGCCGAGTTATATGTCGATGGGAATTACGCCAAATCCGTCGAAATCCAGACGTCTTCAACGCGGTACGGTTGGAACGGCGGTTCGTGAAATATTCTCGAAAAGATTTTGAACAGATTTTGTGCACAGACAATTCTAGTAATGCATTTTCGCGATTTGTCAACTGGATAATAAGTTCTACTTAAATAGATGTTTCGTTCAATAATTCTATCCTATAATATTATATTGGTTAAACACTATTATCCTATTTTTCTATCTGAATTCAAAACCAAGCTTTCAATAAAACTATTTATAAGAAATAATTATTATAAATGTTAACGAATTTGAAACTTTATAATATTTTCAATTAACTTATTCATCATTTTACATTTTGAGACATAACTAATATCAAAACCTTTAGATTGATTCATAAAATTTAAATTTTAAAAATAAAATATATACAATTATTGACCAAATAAACGTTATATTTTTTTAAAAAAATCACAATCAAAAAGATGTATTTTTACTGAAATTATTTTTAAAAATATGGATTTTAGTGACTTTGAAAATAATTATTTTATAAAAAAATTATTGTAGAATTGACGTCATTCAAAAAGTGTGTATGCTTTTATTTACGATTATAAATAATATATATTGTATTAATAATTGTATCCATAAATGTTAAATAAAAAAATAAAATGGCATTTAAAATAAATCATTTCGTTAAACGAATAAATAAATACAGAAAATATTTCAATAATACAATTAATATAAATTAAAAATATTCTATATTAAAAAAAAAACACTGAATCGTTTTATTCAATGTCGATTTCATATCTCGCTTGTGTCGCTATACAACTCTCACCAGTTACATAAAGCCTATTTTTGCCACTTTTGAGACTCACTATAAAGTTAGGATGCTTAAGTTGGACTTATTTAAGATATTGATATAAATGGTTGGGATATTTTGAGGGATTTCCGGCGTAATGACCTTTTCGCTAGTTTCTTTTCGAGTCCATGTCAAATATACAGTTTTTAGATATTTGATTCGAAGAGATTTTTTTCGATGAAACAAAGAAGTGTATATTTTTTAAATATATTTTACTTTTATAGACACAAAATAAGTATTATATATATATATATATATATATATATATATATACATACATACTTATATATGTGTATGTATATGTGTTACTTTATTATATGTCGTAATTTTTTGAATTTAAATTTTAAAAAAGAACAACTTACAAAAATAAGATTTAATGTAAGTGTAGTAACTCGAAAATAAAAAAATGCATTTTCTTTAATAAAAAACTTACATGTAGAGAAATAAATATTATTTTTTATTAATAATATACTGTTTCTTATGATTTTATAATAAAATTAATCAATTTTGCAAATGTTAATTTTTTGATAAAATTTCCATTCGTGTTTTTTTAGGTCATCTTCGATTTTTTTAAAAATGAAAGTTGTACAATTTTTTTATACAATGATTATTTAGTAAAAATGTTCATAGTAAAAATAGTTATTATATCATATTATATATTATTTTATAGATGAAAAATAATTTTTGAAAAATCGACTTATAATCGACTATGTACTAAATTAGAATATTTTCATTTGAAAAAATTATTTTTATTACTTAAGTACGTATACATTAACTTAAAATAACATGATTTATTTATAACAAAACTTTTTTTACATAAAATATAATTTTTTCTTCCAAAATTGTCGAAATTATGAAAAATGACATTTTTCATACTTTGGAAGTCGAAAAATTGAAAAAAAAATATTTTTTTCTAATAAATGTCATTATTTCAATAAACAATTAATGTTTTCGTCAATAATATGTCATTATTTATGATTTTAGTACAAAATAATTCATTTTTAAAACTTTCAATTTTTTGATAAAATTTCCATACTATAGGTCGTGGTTTTTTTCAGTCAAAAATGTCGATTTTTTAAAAAATGAAATTTGTACAATTTTTTTCTTATAAAACGATTATTTATGATAGAAATATTGTATTTCCAGTAAAAATTATTTCTATAATTCATTATATATCAAATTATAGAAAAAAAACATATTTTAGAAAAATCAGCTTTGTACTTGATGGTAAAAGTTGACATATTTTTACTTTATAAATTATTTTAATTAATTATATATGTATATATTAAATTAAATAAATGTATATTTATATAGAAAAAACATTTTTTTCTACTTCATATATGAATTTTTCCTTCAACAACGATGATATTTAAATATTAATATTTTTCGTAAGCTAGAAGTCGAAAAATTGAAAAAAAATATATTTTCTTTAACCAGTGTCATTATTTCAATTAACAATTAATGTTAACGTCAATTATACGTCATTATTCACGATTTTAGTGCAAAATAATTCATTTTTAAAACTTTCAATTTTTTGACAAAATTTCCATACTATAGGTCGTGGTTTTTTTAGGTCAAAAATTTCGAATTTTTTAAAACTGAATATAATTCGATTTGCTGTTCACATAACGATTATTTATAATAGAAATATTATATTTTTGGTAAAAATTATTGCTATTAATCATTATATATCAATTTATAGACATTAAACCATATTTTAGAAAAATCAATTTTATAATCGAATTGTACAAATGGGCGTATTTCAATTTGTATTTTTTTAATTTAATTATACATATATATATATATATATATATATATATATATATATATATATAATTCAACAAAATACTTAAGTTGATTGCATTTTATGCATTGATAAAACAGTTCATTATATTCAATTTATTTCCAATATCTTTTACACTAAGTACAAATTAAAAATAATCGTACAGAATTATTTTCCATGTGATTATTGGTATACAGACAAATTTGTGTACATAATTGCTTGAATAAAGTGATCTTTCGTTTTTCTATACAAAATATATTGAAAGCAGTCACTCGATTGAATTGTAAATGGTCTGTGAACTAAATTAAACAGTAAACACACATACTGTTCATGCAAACAATTAAACTTATTTTGAACAATGAATATGTATTTATACACTGGTACATACATACATATATATATATATATATATATATATACATGTGTGTGTATGCACATATTCGAATTAAGTCGAATTGGCGACCGACTACAATGCTTAACTAGTGGGATAAATACATGTTCAACGTCGACCGCCCATTGATGATGAACTGACGACCCGCGACAATAGAGACTTGTACAACCCCTCATCTAACAACAAAGACATCACATACACCATAATTGTCATCTATGTTCATATTGTAGGGTGCTATGATCCTATTAAAAGAATGGTGTAAAATGATGTACGTGCCCCGTCGATATGAGTTTCTATATAGAATGGATTGTGTTGTTATATAAACTATGTCACCGAATCATATGCTATGAAAAGAGAAAGTAAACTGAATTTTAAGTAGTTAATCCTAAAAAATTACATATCTGTTAAAAAGATACGTGATTTAGAAATTTATAAAAAAAATTATATTAGAAAAAGGTATATTTATTTGATTAAATAGAGATTAAATTTATTTTATAGAGAAAATTATTTTACTGTAGTAAAATAATTTTTTTATTAGTAAAAATCTTTAATTACAATTATTTTTAATTGAAATTATAATTTAATATAAATTAATTACTTTCCAAGAAAATAATAAAATATTAAATTATTTGGTAATCATTTATTGTTCAATTTATTCATTATGTTTATACTAGTATAATCAGAATTCTAGATTAAAAAATGTAAACAGATTTTGTAATAGAAGATCTTTTTAAAAAATATCATCAAATTTCATAACAAAGTTTTCTAACTATGACTGTGAAATGTTCATCAACGAATAAAGTGAACAAGAAATGATTATTGAACATTTATCAAATCTTGCAGTTTTGGTGGAATTTTTTTTGAAATTATATAGGATTTTCCAATAAGAATGTCAAAACTTTGACATCTGGTGGTAGCCATAATTGATTTTTTTAAAGCTTATTTTGCAATTTAATTTGGTAAATTATTATGAAACGTTTAACACTTTAACAACGTTTAGAAATTGTAAAAACTTCAATAGACTAATTGAAACAACAGTTTAATGAGTCCATTATTTCACGAAATGGATCCATCAATTAGCCATCAAGATCACGTGATTTAAATCCATTAAATTATTTTCTGTGAGGTTTTGTGAAATCATTGGTTTATGCTGATAAACTACAAACAACAGAACCATTCAAAATAAATATTGAACGTGTAATTTATAAAACTGGACCACAATATGTGAAAAGTGACTAAAAATTGGATTAAACGAATATACTATTTCAAGCAGTCGTGATGGTCATATGAGTGAAATTATGTTCCATCATTAATACCATAGAATATGATTAAGAATAAAAATAAATAAATAACTAATTAATTAAATATTTTTTGTTTTATTTTCATTTAAACTTTTAAAGCGTGTATTGAAAAACCGTATATATATTTTGAAACGATAGTAAAGAAATAAATTATCAAATATATATATATATATATATATATATATATATATATATATATATATATATATTATTGGTGAGAATGAACATCTGGTCTCGTCCGCCTATCTACAAGTCTCATAGAATCTATTTCACAGTCGTTGGTCGTGCGTTCGATTCATACAGCTCGTGAAATAAATAATAGAAATTGACGTGGCCTAATCAGATTTCGTGAATGCGGTGCGTGTAATTGGGCATCGCTGTTATTATTTCGGCGCCTCACACAATCATGTTAATCTTTTGAAATATTGGCTTTACGAGTTTTTGATTCGAGTGGCAAAGATGCGGACGAACATGTCAGCTGCCGAAGTGATTATAGATTTGTCAGTAATTGTATTTTCGGATATACTTTTCGTATTCATCCGAAAAACTTTTATGGAATTGTGACTGAAGGATCGATAATGTTTGTTTGTTTGTAAATAAAATGAAAAGAAAATTTTCGTCAATAAATTGTTGTAAGAATGTGGTTATTTGTTTTTGATTATTTGAAAATATTCAAATAATAATTTTTAGTTTATCGATATGAAATTTGTAACAGTTTAAAATGTGTTTAGATTTTTTTTCAATTCTATGTAGATAATATTTATTAAGAAGAATGAAATGGAAATTTCAACATTTAATATATATATATATATATATATATATATATATATATATATATATATATAGAGAGAGAGAGAGAGAGAGAGAGAGAGAGAAAGAGAGGATCATCCAAATGTTACGCCTACATTTGTGTTTTTTTAAAAAAAATGTGAACAATATCTTTTTTTCTTTTTAATAAAACACAAATTGAGGCATCACATTTGGATGACCATGTATGTAATATATATATATATATATATATATATATATATATATATATATATATATATATATATATATATATATATATAATATATATATATATATATATATATATATATAAGTTTTAAAATATTAAAAAAAGTATATAAATTTGTTTTTATAAAGCATTAAAAAATCAGAAAAATGAGAAAGGGTTAAGAAAGCATTAAAAAAATCCATGAGACAAATTTTGATAAGCAAATTTTAATCACATTAATAATATATGAAGTTGAGAGTTGTTCATTAAAATCTATTTATATAGTGTCATCCAAATGTGACGCCTAGACTAGATTTTTATTGAAAAAAAAAACTATATAAATGTTTCCCTATACACTGGTTTCTTTTTTATAAAACATTAATCTAGGCGTCATATTTGGATGATTTATATTTTTTTCAATAATATTAAGTGTTTTATACATATTTTTCGATATTAAAACCAAATTAATTGACAATATTCTGTTGCTAAAAAGGATATTAGCCAAATTTCCTTGCTGATTATCACACAAAAAATATTAATCATTTTGTTAATAGTTTTGGTATGCTTAATAAAATTGTACCAAAATTCTGTTCAAGTCATTTTCAACAATCGGAGAGAATAATTTTTTCTTATAATTAACAATTTTCAAAATATGCTATATATTATTATATACTTTTTTGTAAAAAAAATAATTTAATTGAAACATAGTTTTTATTTTATATTTGTAATAATTTAATTTTTGTAATTTTTTTTAATAGAAATTTACAGTAGAATATATATATATATATATATATATATATATATATATGTATATTGCACTGTTGGTACGAACACTCGTCTGATAGAGAAGAGGGTAACAACCCTAACATAATAAGAGTACTCGAGAAAATGGATACAAGAGGGTTGAACAAACATTTTGAATATATTATTTCTGATATATTTGTAATTGCCCGGAGCTAATTATTTAATAGTTCCCACTTCAATAGAACGATACAGGGTGGCAGAATATAATGTGTGTAATTTTTAATAATCATCTATATGTATAATATGTGACTGTTACAATAAAAATTGTTATTTTATATTAGACCAGATATTTTATACAATTATACATATTTATTATATTTTTCTGAATATTATAAATATATAAATTATAATATTTTGTTTGAAAAATAAATATTGACTAAAAAATATTTTTTATAATTTTTTGTACGAGGAGAAAAAATTGATTAAATATATTAAAAAAATATTTTTGTAATTTTCTTGATTGAATATTTAAAATACAATTCACTATATCACATACTTTAAAATATTTCTATGATTTTAATTTGTTATATTTTTTTATTTATATCAATTAATCTAGTTTTTATATATTGAAATGGTATTAGTATAAAATAATAATAACGCCATTATTTCAATTAAAAACTTAATTCTGTGTAAAGCAATTTCCAGAATTTGAATCTTATATTTTATACGGATAGTACGTCCCTGAATTTAAATAGCTCTATCCGGAGGCAACAATATTTCACATTATCAGCAAGGGGTTTACATTGTTAATATCGATACATAGTACAAAAGGGGTTGTGTGTACTTGAAGGGTGTGTATTGGCGGTATTAGAACCATAGTTACAGTGTCATGATGGTCGTATTGGTTTACCACATCTGGTAGCTTAAATAGTGTTCCGTAATCGGAACCCCAATTCGAGTTTTTTATGTTCGATGTTAGCAGGTTGTTTGAACAATTTATGGAATCACATATGTTCCTTTTTTTGTTTGATTACAAATCGGATGAAAGAGTTTTGCAATACTACCAATACATACATATGTATATACTTTTTTTTAAATTCAATTTATTTATATGTGAAAAATTGTTAAAAATATTTTTTTTAGAAAATTATATAAATTTTATTCGATTGTTCAAGTTTATTTAAAATATTAATCGAATATTTTTAAAGAAGAGAGAATCAATTAACTGGACTTTTTCATTCTGTATTAAAATTCATTTTAAATTATATTCATATCAAATTGTATCAACGTTTTAAATCATATTGTAAACATACTCGAGAGAAAAACACATACAATACTGCAATATAATGTATTGTGTTGTATCAAAAACTCGTTCGTACTATCCGTGTACTTTCTTTATAATTCTCTTGAATCTATATATTAACATCATTGTATTTTCATTGTCATATAGCATGCTGTTTGTTTTTGCTTGCACTTCGTCACCCTCTTGATGAAGTCTCAACAAGAAGCCCTCTCTGTGATTTCATAAGTATGTTTTGTAGCATTAATAACATAGTGGTTCATGATGAAAATCCCCACGTTTATTATAGAAACATATTAAGTGTTTCTTTACAGTTTGATGTACTTGTAACGTTGTCGATATAAATTTTGTATTTAATTTATTAGAGCACAGATTTTGTTTAAGGAAATATCTAATTTGTCAGCGGAATTAGAAATTATAATATTTTTTAAAAAATCTACCTTTAAATCCAAATTTAAAAATTTTGATGATTGAAAAATACTAAAATAAAGAGTAGTACCTGTATGAAAGACTTATCTTTTTATAATTTTTTAATTTTATTTCCAGCCCATGATTATTTCTATTATAGAAAGAAAGATAATCTATTATTTTCTATATTTATAAAAAACTAAAAGAAGTAAACAATAATTACAAAAAAATATTTATAATTCTTAGATTAAAAATAGTACTATGATATATTTTGAAATAAAAATAGTAAAAAAATTAACATTGAAATATTTTGACAGGTATGTAACGAATAAAAAAAGTTTTTTTATAGAAAACTGATCGTTCAAAAAAATTACACTTTTTTATTTTTTTTTTTGGCACGAGCACGTCAATAAATTCGACCTCTTTTTAACGAAATTATAATTGGAGTGGTCGCATATTCAGTGAAGCTGTCGTGCATACAACAGCGCAATGAAGAGGCAACAAACCAATTAGAGAAACACAATGGTTGAAATTTCGGGTGAAGAATGACAGACCGTACGGCAATGTGACGGGAACATTTCAAGGGCTCTCACTACCGACCGTGCTCAACAATTATTGTTTTGTGACAACAATACACTTGAGTGGATGTGTATATAAATATATATAGATATAACACTCTTTTAATACGTTCATTTAGACTATAAAGTAAATTTATTAATCGTATTTTTTTTTACTTTTATACCTAACAATGTGATTTATTTAGAACAATACCATATTGAAGTCTAATTTTAATCTATTTTTATTTATATGATATATTTATAAATACGTACTAATAATTTATGATTTTTTTTTCTTTTAATAAAACTATGAAACGATAAGAAATTTAAATAATAATCTGTCCTATACATCAATTCATTTTTTCATTACAAATAATAAATTAAAATAATTTTTAAAAACAAAAATAAATATCATTCATCAATTTATTTACATATTAATGAATATAAGTAATTATAATAAAAGAAATATCATAAATATTTTATATAAAAAAAATTATTTTTTTTATTTCAATTTTTGTTAGATTCATAAAAATGTTTTATATATATTTATGTGTGTGTTTGTACAAATATGTATATAATTGAAAATAAATTTAAATTCACGGTTGTAAAATTGGAAATAAAAAACTGAAATAGTGTATCGCAAGAACAATATATTTTATAGTTTATATAAAAGATTAACAACGATTTTCCAATAGAGAAAAATCGATAGATAATAAACACCATACGACCTTATCAAACTTTCATTTTCATTACAAACAGAAATGTTAGTTATAAAAAATATATGATACATGTTTTTCTAAAAAAATCATTATAAAATTTTCCCACGTATTTTTCATCTAACTAAACGACTAATTCGAAATTCATGATTGATATTTTTACTGTCGAATTTCCGTCTCAACTGAACGACACGTCGCATCAATAATACATGAACGGAAAGCAATTTTTAATATTTGAAATAAATCGAAAATCAATACACGCGGCAAAAAAATATATATCAAATACGAGAATTGACTTTAAAATGGACTGGTTGGTCGATAAGCCGACCGTTTATTAGTATTATTATTTTTTTTTCAAATATGACAAAAACGTCATATTTGAAAAACCGGAAGAATTAACGTCGAAAAAAAGTAAATAAAATTGACAGCGTGGGGTGAAACGGCACGTCAAAAATTTCATAGTTAAAATGATTGCATGTGACCATCAGTGTACAAGGAGGTCCTCGGTTCGACCCTCTTTGTAACTTGACACCACGTATGTGAGATCCAACCCTCATGTGCTTTGTATTTTTGTTTTTGGACGGTGTTATTCAACAGAGTAAAGGTTTAAGATTTTTTTTATTACATTTATAGAAAACCTACATTGTATATTTTATTTTTATACTTATTTATACTTCAATAAAAATAGAAATTATTTAATAAAAAATCAAACAAGTTCATGAACTTAAAACTATATAACTTATGAAAGTAGATATTAATATTTTTTGAGAAAATATAAATTTTACTTTTTTCTAGGAATTTATATAAAGTTTGAACATTTTTATACAATTATTTATTATATAAAAATATATTATTAATATTGTTGAGATAATATTTGAAAACTCATTTATGTGTAAAAAAAATTAAATGTTTTTTTTAAAAAAATAGTAGATTATAAATTATTTAAAAATATAAAATGATATTTTTTTATATATGAAAAATATTATTTAAAATTATGAATTTTCCAAATAATTTATGAAGTAAAAAATTCTTTTTACGTTTTTCTAAATATTCATATATTTTATTAATTTTTGAAAGGAAAATTGTATACGTCAGATTAAATTTATTTTACTTTCTAATTTTTTTAAATAATATATTTTTCAAGTTTAACAACAAATATATATATATATATATATATATATATATATAAAATATGAAGAGTTACACGAAGAGTTTCCTTCAGGAATAACATCATCCATTTAAAGTTCCCTTATTTCATCACACATACGGGCGTACGATGCGTGAATTCTCTAGAGTTGAGAATAAAAGCTGGTACGTGAGAGTACGTATAAGATCCAACCGGTAGTGGTGGGAATCGAACTCGATGTCCTGTGATTCGTGACTGCGTTATTGAAAACTGGCCATGAATAGGCCACAGTGTGGGGACGGATGAACGTCATATGTCTGTTTTATGTATTTCGTATACGAAGAAGAACTGGACACAACAGGAACAATTTTCGAAACGTTCAAAAGTCAATAGCAAATTGATTAGATATCCCAGAATGGTGTCAGTTTAAATTTAAACAATTCGACGTCGGAAAACTTTAAATTTATTTGTGAACGTTTTTAAAATGAGCAGTTTTTTGTGATAGAATTGAGTATTGGTTGCTTGTTAAGATTATTTTTTTTAAAAAAATGATAAGAAATTAATATGTTTCAAAATTTCATTACTTAAATATCTAAAACTACTATCAATTAATTTTTGAAAGAAAAATTGGAATTAAAGTAAAATTATAGAAAAAAATGTACAAATATAAATAAATTCAATTATTTTCATGCAGAGTTAATTTAAAAAATGGAATATCTAATTTACTTCTTTTTATAAAAAAATAGTTTATGATTTTTTTTATAATTTACTAATATTATTAAAAAATATTAGAATATATATTTTTTCATTTTTATAGCAAAACTAATTTAATATCATAGTCAGGACCGGAATGTATGGAATTTAGCTAATGTGATTATACCATGACTGATATTTTAAACCTATGATCTAAAGATGTGAAATTATTTTTGTAAAATCATACAATTAAGTTAACTAACGCAAAATTTGAGAATAAATGTTTCTATAATAATTATTCAATTAACTTTTTATAGTTCAACTGTCAATTTTTCCCTTATACTCAAGTAAAATTATTATGAAAAATTAATCATAATAATCCTTTAATTAAGTAATAAATATAAATATTTTTTTATATAAATATTGTCAATTAATATAAGTTATTACATATAAAAAAATGTAGTTTATGAGAAAGAGAGAAAACTAATTTCATCCTAAACGAGATAAATATTCAACACATTCACCACTTATCTTCGTACACACAAAACATACTTTTTTCAAGTATGTTAAAGTGCACTCAAACTGCATCTGTTGATGCATTTTCCTCATTATGATATATACATAAAATACTTCATATATCAACGTACGTACATGGCAGGATTAGATTGCGCGTCGCAATTAAACAGGAACAGGATAATGAGGTACTTGTACAGTTTCTCACACATTCCTTTGAAATTAAAACTTTCTGGCGTGTTTTACTTACATTTAGATAGTATAATTTTAACTTGTTTAGTCTTCTTATATATTCACGTACATAAGTCGTGCAGTTTCGTTCGTAAATAAAGAATTAAGGATGTCAATTCTCAATGAAATTAATTCTATATTACCTTTAATAATTAATAAATTTAAAATGATATATTTGAGTTATGATAATAAATATATATGAATATATTTTATTATCAAATAAAAAAAATATCCAGTTTTATATATTTTAAATTTATACTCTGTATTCCTTATAAATATTTTTTTCTATATACTATCTCTTTTAAATTAATTATTGAAAAATAAATAATAAGTGAAAAATATTAATTAATTTGAAAGAATTTATAAAAAAATAGATTAGAGTTCGAGCATGTGTTAAATTATTTCTGAAATTATGAAAGATATTTGAAAAAAATATTTATTTTTTATATTTATTCTATTTTCTGCACATTATTAAATAATATATGAAAATATTAAATTTTAAATATTTATATAGAATTAGTGCTAATTTAATACATATTTTACTTTCATTAATCATGAAAATTTATATTACAGATGTTTAAAAAGATTTGAATCAATTTATTAGTTAATATTTTTTTAGTATCAAAAAATATTCAATTGTAAAATTTTAAATATATCAGTAGAATTTAACAATTCAAAATATTACTTTAAATAATAAATAAAAATTTAGTATTTCTTTAAATATATATATATATATATATATATATATATATATATATATATATATATATTACATATAACACAGTTGAAATTCGTAACTTTCTGCAAATTTAATAACAGAAACATTACATATATGACCCTTTGTAAAAATAATATAAGTACTGAACAATTTTCACCCTACTTGTCAAATCCACCCTGTCTTACGTATCAATTTGACATTGTGCGATGTTAACCTGACCTCAACCACCAAATCGTATTATAAATTTGGCACTTTTTCCCTAGACATTTCTCAAAGCGATAGAGAAACGTTTATGATCGAAACATGTACACATTTTAGATATTTTACAGCATTTAAGTTTATTTTTTTGTAATGTGTAACACATTTATGATTATTATATACATTTTTAATATAAAATATAATTAAATTTAAATGATCAATAACTTATTATATATATATATATATATATATATATATATATTAAATTATTTAAATTAGATTAACTCGAGTAAAAGTTATAAATTGACATTTTAATCAATTGGATTTATCATGAAGAAAAGAAGTAAAGTATATGAATGAATAGAATATTCTTTAATGGTAAAAACAACGTTTTATAATAAAAATAAAGATGAAAATAATATTAATTGAAGAAAATATTGAAACAGTATTTGTCATTTTTTTTTCTAGTAATTTAAAAAAAAGTATAATTCACCAGTAAGTTAGAATAATTCAAATCTGTAAAATCATTTAGTCTCTTCTCAAATTCAAGAAAAAAGTTTTTATTTAATTCAATATTTTATATGTGTATATGAAAGTATGTATATTTGATAAAAATAAATTAATTTTTCGTTATTACAGGTATGGTTTCAAAACAGAAGAGCGAAATGGAGGAAAGCAGAACGTTTGAAGGAAGAACAACGAAAACGTGAAAATCAAGATGGTGGCAAACGAGATGGTGACAGTAAAGAAGAAAAAGTGAGTTTAAAAATATCCATTATTTAATTTTTGTTATATAGAAAAATGTTGTGTTTGGGTGATTTAAGAAATTGGAATAATTTAAAAAATATAGAGTGATATTAAAATACATGTATATTAATTTCTTTAATTAATTATATATATATATATATATATATATATATATATAATGTGTATGTATGTATGAAAATGTAGTAATAATAAAACGTGTTCATAAAAACTCAACAAGAAAAAGAGACTGTACGATATTCTTAACTAGAGCATCATTGAGTTTATGCCATATAAAACACCCATTTATATTCCTTCCTATACACATAAGGAAAATATGGGAGCACTTCCGAAAATATTACACATTGTAACGGAACGTTTTGCAAATATAATTCGTCGCATTTAAATATGTGCGCGGGGCCGGGCTTTTTTCGTCGACAAGGACGAGTGAGCTTTCTTGTAAGCATTCTTGCTCGCTTGCTTACTTACTTAGCATCGTTCGCGTACGTTCGGGGCGACACTGAAAAGTTTAACGTAGCAAACATAATACGGCGACTATGAATTATTATTGCTGGCGTTCGCATAAACCCAGTGAAATATTAAGTGCACTGTCGCGTGTGATAGAATGAGACGATATTCATACTCTTACACGATATACACTGGCCCTAATGGGATTTTCTCGAATGAAACATTCGTACATAAGTCGAGAAAATTGTATAAAATTCCAATGTGTGCGTTCCTTCTGCGCTCATCTCGACTCGTTCTCCGTGCTCTAGTGATAAAATATGACATTCCGCGTTTCATAAATATTACAGTCGAGCATAAAAGTGAGATGTTTGTATGTTTAAATTGCTACGCATTTTTTACGCGAAAAAATATCTATTATGAATATCGCATTAAAATTTTCAATAATAGTGCATGAATATAGCATTCTCATATATGTATATATATATATATATATATATATATATATATATATATATATATATATATATAAATATATATATACTGTACACACACACACATGTACAACGAAATCATTCATCTTTAAATTCAAATCAAGTTTAAATTTAATAACTTTTAAGATATTTCATATACATAATTCTCTTGTATAAAATATAAAAAATAGGGGAGTATCAAGAATCGAAAATGACATTATCTTTTTCAAATATACAAAAATTAAAATAAATTAATTTAAAATTGAAAACAACAGGGATACAATTTCTAGCAGTATTTCATGATGATATATATGTAAAAAGAAAATTTAATGAAAATATTATTTCAAATTGGATATTAGGTAGTATCATCCAAATGTGACGCCTAGATTTGTATTTTATTTGTCTAACATGTATAGCTTTTTTTTCTTTTCAATAAAACATAAATCTAGGCGTTACATTTGAATGACACTTTATAATTTCTTATCAAATTACGAAGATTCAGTGGATAATTGATACATACAAACATATGTATAATGATATCGTTCATGTCTAAATTCAAATCAAGTTCAAATTTAACAATTTTTAACATACTTATATAAATTTCACACATATAATTCTCTTGTATAAAATATAAAAAAATAGAAGAGTATCAAGAATTGAAAAAGACGTTACCTCTTTCAAATATACAAAAACTAAAGGAATTTAATTTAAAATTGAAAACAGGGATAAAATGTTTCTAGTAGTATTTCATAATAATATTTTGGTAAAAAGAGAATTTAATAACAATGTGTTTTTAAATTAGATATCATATAATTTCTTATGAAATTATGAATATTTAGTCGATAATTGATGAATACATACATAAATATGTACAATGATATCATTCATCTCTAAAATCAAATCAAGTCCAAATTTAACAACTTTTAAAATATTTCATATACATAATTATTTTGTATAAAATATAAAAAATAGGAGAGTATCAAAAATGATATATTTTTTAAATACGCAAAAATTAAAGTAAGCTAATTTAAAATTGAAAATAGGAATAAAAAAAAAATTCTATTAGCATTTCTTATATTGGTGAAAAAGAAATTTTATAAAAACGTTATTTTAAATTAGATAATATAAAATTTCTTATCAAATTATGAATGTTTAATCAATAAATGATACATATATATATTTGTGTGTGTGTGTGTATTTTAAAAAATAATATCTCCATAGGTGGACGATCAAGGCCGTCAAAGTACATCGCCCTCAATATCGGCCATGGGCGACGAAACTCCTGTCTTATCTCATACTCGAGACACGTCAATGAGTCCATCGGGAAGTGTACGAGATTCTGAACCAGAACAAGATTCTATATCGACAGGTCTGACTCAAGATATGCAACAGACTTCGCAATCGCGAAGCGGTGTTGGTATCGGACCTGTTTCGCCATCGGGCGTAACACCGGCGTTAAGCCCGACGCCTGTTTCACGCGAAGACAGTATTTCGGCATCACAAAATGCATCCATTGAAACGACACATCAAATACGACCGCCGGTTAGTCTCGCTGGATTCGGAAGCCATATGTTTTCGACGTTCGCCGATAGGTGAGTGGAGATTTTTTATATATATTTTTTTTTGCAAATTTTATTCTAGCATCGTTCATTATATTTTTGACTATGAATCTATCAACTATTTAGAAATTTACATTTCATATACACACACATTTATATAAAAATAATTCACAAGCTGAAATGATTAACTGCATTTTTATTTTTTTTTAATTTTAATGCCAAAGTATTTGATTGATGTTTCACTTTTTGTATTTAAAATAAATTATATATATATATATATATATATATATATATATATATATATATATATATATAAAAATATCGGTACATCTATAATAACAATGTATTAATAACAATGCTATACGATATAGTTAAGGTCTTAAAATACAGTTAACTAGCAATTTACATAAAAATCAAGTATGAACATTTAGGGGTGGCCAGAAGGCGTAATGAGACACGTACGACAGGCGTGCTGCACAGAGGGTGTTCTATTGAAAACGTTACACTCTACTAGAATAACAATATTTATAAGTCATGCTTTACAAACCGGATATGATTTATGTATACAAAAATAAATTATTATTTAGTGTATATATATATATATATATATATATATATATATATATATATATATATATATAGATATATAGATATATGTATAAAGAAAAAAATCAATTACCTCATTGATAAATATTTGCAATGAAAATCAAGCTTAGCAAAGCAGCAATAGATTTTGAAATTGGATTAGGGATGAAATACTTCAATATTTAAATCAAAATTTAAGTTTTTTCAGAGTATTTAATTAGTATATAGGGTATTTCATCAAGAGCACATTACTTTGCAATGAAATAATAAAATCATCATTCACTAAAAAAATATTTTTTTATTAAATAATTAATTTGTGCGGTCAAGATGGGACACCTTTTATTTTACTAATTATAGAAATAAAACAAGGATAATAAATAACGAAATTGAATATTTAAAAAAAATAATAAAGCAAAAAAACTAATTTTTCCATTAATTTATGAAAATATGTGAAGTTAAAATATTCATTAAATAAAAGGATATTAAAGTATATTTCAAAACTGAGATAATTACATGTCATTATAGACTAGTTCTGTTCTTGTCATCATACGTACTCACATATGATAATAGAATGAAACAGCATACGAAAATGAATAACTGTAATATAACACAATTATATCATAATGACGAACAAAGTAATAGACGAGATAAAATGCGATTTTTAGGAATATTTTATTATAGCAGCTGCCTCTGTAAATATGCTGTGCCTTCGACGGTCATAATTAGTTTAAATTGACCAAATTGGTGACAATTTTCTATTTATTTATTCATTTGTTATCGCGGCCGTCAATCTTAACAGCGTACATCGTGTCACGTCTGAGAATGCGGCGTTTTGAAGGAATCTGCATAGCGCTAATTAGATCGTCAAATCTCTTGACTTAATATATCTATCTACTTATTTATCTATTTCATTCGACAATTACCTAATTAATGATCTTTTCGAAGCGTTTTAATGTTATTCGCAGTTGAAAATTGTTTTTATGACCAGGAAATTATTCTAAAAATATATAATTCAATTCTAGGATTATTTATAAATACAAAATGGTGTAGCTTTAATAAATTTAATATTCTCTTTAATATTTTTATGTATAGATTTATATTTATTAAAATAGATAATAGTTAATTACTGACTATGGTATTATTTTTTATAAAATTTTAATAATAATTTTTCGCAATTTATAATTTCCATAAATCAATACAATTTAAAAAATACTATCAACTAATTTGTACAGCTCCTTAATATATCAGTAGTTCAATTATAACAACCTAAAGAGTTAGGATAATTTTAAATAAATAAAAAATATATTTAAGTAAGAAGTAATTTATAAAATAAAACATATTTGTAATTATTTTTATTTTTATCTTTAATTTTTCACAAATTTGAAATTAAAGTGAAGGAAAAAATTAAAAAAGATTTTATTTATCATATGTATATGAATTCATTGACTGACTGGGAAAAATAACAATAAATAAATATATTTACTCATGAAATTTTCATCTGAATTCAAATCACAAAATAATTAATTATAAAAAAATGTATATACAATTTATTAAAACCTTAACGTATTTTTCTTATTATATTAATTCAAATTATTATTTACAAAATAAAACATATTTGTAATTATTTTTATTTTTAATTTTTCACAAATTTGAAATTAAGGTGAAGAAAAAAATTAAAAAAGATTTTATTTATCATATGTATATGAATTCATTGACTGACTGGGAAAAATAACAATAAATAAATATATTTACTCATGAAATTTTCATCTGAATTCAAATCACAAAAATAATTAATTATAAAAAAAATATATATACAATTTCTTAAAACCTTAACATATTTTTCTTATTATACTAATTCCAATTATTATTTATAAAATTAAAAAATTTACATATACAAATTTTTTTCAAACAAAATTATTTAATAATTCTTTTGAATTACAAAATATTCAAAAAGTCGTTTTTAATTCATAAAAATACATTTGAATTTTGTATAAAATTACCTAAATATTTAAATACATTTTCCAGAAAAAAATCAGTATTTGATTACTATTCAAACAATTATATAATTAATAATATTCTAAGATTACTGATCAATGAAAGTTTAGAAAATGGTATAAATAAAAATAATGAAAGAAAACTAAATAACGTTGTTATTCATAAAGTACTTGAAAAGTTACAGACAAGAATTATTTAATTAAAGGTGTAAGTGTAACGCTTTTATAGCTATAGAAAACAATGAGTTAAAAACTTTGAAATTATTTAAAACTTTCCATAATTGATAACGAGACGTAAAACATATAGACAATATGACAAAGATGTAGTAGATGAATTATTTATACACACACAGGTATATATATATATATATATATATATATATATATATATATATATATATATAATTGAGCAACAAAGTATATAAATAGGGAATAGTTCATAAATAAAACTAGTTATTTTATTGTTTTAAAAAAAATGGAATAAGAAAATATTTTTTTAAAAAAATAAATAAAATATTCAAAAATGTAAGGTTATTTTTTTGAACTAAAAACAGATTTATATTCAAATATTTTTATTAAAAACTAAAATCATTTTTATTTCAATATATGAAACTATGTAATTCATTCTAATACATATATATATATATATATATATATATATATATATATATATATATATATGTCTGTATATGTATACATATACATTGATATAATTTCATACATGAACAATATTTATTAAATAAAAATATTCTAAAAAATTATAAAATAACCTCATTTTAAAACCAAGACTTCTTGTTTTGAAAACATTTCAATTTATACGAATTTGAAATTGAATGATATATATATATATATATATATATATATATATATATATATATATATATATATATATATATATATGTTAACCGTTGTCAGTTAAATTCCAATTTTCCTCAGTAACGTCATAACAGAGATTACAAGCCATTAATAAATTTGACGTTAACGTGAAACACGTTTACGTTCAATTGACAAAAAGAAGAAACATTGTAAAAAAACATACACACACACACACACAATAGTAGGAATAAAAGCACCTCGGATGAAATAAATAAAAAACGACTCGTACGACTCGTCGGGACGTAATTCTGTTTCGGTATGCGTTTTGTTTCATTTTTATTTCTTCGTTCCGTTACGTTTTATATTGTATTTCAAAGACGTTAATTGACACAAACTTACGACTTAACGTCAAATTTTTCGCAAACATTTTTTTCCAAATTAATATATATCGCGCGCGGTTGCAGCATCGCTGTTCCCGGTCCGCGGAAGATCTAATTATTTCGCGATCCGCTTGTAATGCAAAGTGCTGTATGGCGTGTTGCAGCGAGCGAACGATATGAAATCCATTTATGTATTTTAATTTCATACTGTTTTGTACAGATGTAAAGGTTTGCTTGCTATTTTTTTAATATATATATATATATATATATATATATATATTTCTATAATAGTTTCATCGCAGAATTAATATCATTAATCAACTCAGATTATGAATGATTACCTTTGAAGATTAAAGATTGCAATTGCGGATTAATGTGTATTGAAATTTTCACATCACTCCGCAATTGCAATCGTTAAACTTCGGAGGTAATCGTTCACGTTCGACATTAATTTTGCGATGTAACTATTTTATATATAGAGAGATAGAGAAATTTGGTTTCTAAAATTTTTCAAGATTTATCAAAATACAAATTTCATGACAGATTAAAATTAACAAAAAATGGCAAAAAGATTTTCCGACATACTTTTCAGACAGTTTTTCGATCAAAACAAATTTGAATTGTATTGAAATTTGATTTATGTGCACTTCAGACCACTAATCTATAATAAACATATTTTAAACAGAAACATGAACATATTTTAAACAGAGAAATTTTATTTCCAAACTTTCTCGAAGTTTTCCAACAATGTCCAAAATATAAATTTCATGACATATGAAAATTAACAAAAAAAATGGGAAAAAGATTTTTCGATATACTTTTCAGACAGTTTTTCGAACAAAACAAATTTTAATTGTATTGGCATTTGATTTGAATGCACATCACACTACCAATCTGTAGGATCATCCAAATGTGACGCCTATATTTCTGTTTCATTAAAAAAAACATGTGTATAGGGTGGTGTATAAGGAAACATGCGTATTTTTTCTTTTTAATAAAACACAAATCTAGGCGTTGTATTTGGATGACCCTATATAATAAACATTGTCTATACAGAAGTATTAACGTAGCTTTCTAAAAGTTTTATTTTTTATAACTTATCTATATTGTTAAACAGAAGCAAGTTTGGGGGGGGAGGTTGATAAACAAAGAGAGTAACGAGTAAAGTGCCCTGGTATATATGTATATATATAGGGTGTCTTATCAGGAAAGCACACTCATCATTGATTAAAAAAATCATCGTTCACTGAAAAAAGATTCATTTTATTTAAAAATTAATTTGTGTGCTCCTGAACATCCTATATATAGGAAGTTTTTTAAACGTAATAAAAATTTAAATTGATTTCAATGTAAATTTCCATCACGCTTAAGAAACACCCCATATATTCAATTACTTAATACTAATGTCTTATGAAAATTAAGATATTCTAATATTTTGTACTATGTGTACAAAAAATATAGCTCAAACTATTTAATACTATTAATATTTTAAATTTATACTATTAATATTTTAATTTAAAACTATTTAATACTAAATATTTCACCTTTATAAAATTAAATAGTTTCTAAAAATGATCAAAGATATTATTTCAATTTATATAAATAGCATGTAATAAAAAATAATATGATTTTTGAATTTTACAAATATAAGAATTCAAATTTATATACAAAACTGTTTAATTAAATGTATGTTTTCATTTCCACTGAGAAAAATTTAAATAGTCAATATTTAAATGTGTTCCTAGCTTATTTTAAAAATATAAATTATTTTTACTACCTTCAAATTAAATAAATATAATTTTTTGATTTTTATCTTGATTTTACTTAATATATAAGGCCCTTTAATATAGCTAATAATAAAAGGAATGATCTTTAATGTATTAGAATCAGTACAACTATGTATAAATTATTATTTTTTAAAATACGTTATTTAAAAAAAAAATACATATTGATATAAAATATTTTTATGTAATGCTAAAAAAATTCAATATTTAACAAATTATATATATAGATGTATGTATCTATGTATATTTGCATATATAAATGCATTTAACAAGCAAACCTTTAGATTTTTATGAAAATTGTCTACCAAAAACATAACGAGGCAACTGCTGCGCCTCTGTTGCTACATTCAGTCGCGTAAAATGAAATTTGCCTAGAAATTACATAAATATATACCATCAAAGTTTTATATATATATATATATATATTCAGTATATTTAATGTGAAATTTTAAAATTTCGTTCCGTGCGCTCTCATTAAAATTATATCTGAATCAATTTGCGAAAAACTTTTGATGTCGGAGAGACTGCACTAAATAAAGTACTGTATTCAATTAAATACTTGCGTACCTATACGTCCACTTGATGTAATATCATATAACGTACATTGAATATTATTTGCAATATATATATATATATATATATATATATAAAATATATATTATGTGTTTATAAATATGTCGTAGATTCTATTTAAATACCACTTTTAGGTTAATTTGTTTGCAAGAGTACTAAATTGATATTAAAATAAATATTTAATAATTTTATGTAAATAAACATTTATATGTATATAGATATGTTTACTTGTGTATATTTTTTTTAATATACATACATTTGATACGTTGAGATAAAATGAATTTTATGGAGAAAAATTATAATTCAGAGGAGTATTTATTTATGGTTCAGAAATATCAAAAACAATTATGTTGAGACATTTATTAGTTTTATAATGTCTTTGTAGTCAATGAAATTTATAAATTCAGCTAGTATTTCACTGATAAACAATAATATTATTTTAAAATAAATGTACAAATAAAAAGATTGATTATTGTTATGAAAAAAAATAAGATACCATAAACTGATAATGGTAAAATAAAGTAAAAATAATAATTTTGTGATTTTTAAACAAATAGTTAATTACAATTAAGTATGTTTAAATAGATTATATTTTTTAAAAACTAGTATAGAATCAAATTTCTATTATTGTTCATTAAAAGTAATTTCTAGGGTTTATACAAATAATTATTTATTAAAGTATAATGATGTAATGCAGATGAATATTTTTATTCGATTTTTTGAATTTCGAAGAAAAATTGAAAATGATCAAAAATCGATTTTCGGTTACAGAAATCGTATTTCTTATTAATGAATGAGATTTTTGATGGAAAACGATTATTTTTTACTTACTTAATCGATTTTTAATAAAAAAGAACGATTTGTAGTGATTTTTAAAATTTTCAATTTTTGACCTCAAAAAAACCACGACCTATAGTATGGAAAATTTCATGAAAAACCAACATTTTCAAAAATTAATTTTTTTCATTCAAAACCAAAGCTTGGTTATAAAATATGACGATTTAATGATTAAAATATCATTTTTGAACGTAAAACAAATTTTATTTAGAAAAAACCCTGAATTATGTTCTTTCCATGCCATTTATGACTCAATCGAATGAAAATTAATAATTTTTATTTTAGAGCACTAATATACAATCAAATTTCTATTTTTGTTCATTAAAATAATTGCTAGGGTCTATACGATTAATTATTACTTAAAATTTAATAATGTTATATAGATAAATATTTTTTTTGGATTTTTTGAATTTCGAAGAAAAAAACGAAAATTATTAAAAATCGATTTTTGGCTACAGAAATCGTATTTCTTATTAATGAATGAGATTTTTGATGGAAAACGATTATTTTTTACTTACTTATTCGATTTTTAATAAAAAAGAACGACTTATAATGATTTTTAAAATTTTCAATTTTTGACCTCAAAAAAACCACGACCTATAGTATGGAAAATTTCATGAACAATCAACATTTTCGAAAAAAATTTTTTTTTCATTTAAAATCAAAACTCAGCTATAAAATATGATGAATCAATGTTTAAAATCGCATTTTTGAACGTAGAACGAATTTTATTTAGAAAAAAACTTGAATTATGTTCATTTCATGTTATTTATGACTCAATCGAATGAAAATTAATAATTTTTATTTTAGAACACTAATATATAATCAAATTTATATTATTATTCATTAAAATAATATATATATATTTAAGTTAGATAGAACTTTTGAAAGGGATTCAATTTAAAGTTCTATCACGCTTAAAAACACCTATATTACTAGTTTATTGAATACTAATTTATATGCAATCGTTTTCTTAATTTATATTGAAAAATGTATCTGTAAAACCATATAATATAAATATATACATACATACACACACACATATTTATATATATATATATATATATATATAAATATATATTGAACATAAATTCATATAAAATCCTTTTATCATTATACATTCAACACTTGTACATAACATTCAATATTATGATTTTAAGACACACCAGGAATCATAATCCCCGTTGTGACTATGAGAAATTACATTTATTCTTCATATAAATTTTGTTTCAAACAGTGTTCAAGTATATATTTCCATTTTAAAAACACATTTAATAAGTTTTTCATTTATAAGCTATAACATTACTTCGAATTTAAAAATTAATTATATTTTAAATCTATTGCTTTATTATATTATATAATAATTTATAGGTTTTTTATTCAAAATACGTTTCATAAATTTATTTACTAATCAAAGATTCTATGTATTTATATTAAAAAAAGAAATTAAAAAAATGTTATTTTATTTATTTCATAATTGAATTATTTTTTTATCTATTAGTGGATTCAGGGATTTTTAATAATTTAATTAAAAAATAAATTAGTAAATTATCAAAATTCCAATACATTTTTTTAAATTCATAATTCATAATATATTATAATATAAAAAACTATTTATTCTTAATAAAAACTCGTTTTATTATTTATGTTGAAATTGGGTCTTTTTATGTATTAAAGATTAATTTTTCTTTCATAAAATTCACACATAAAACCAGGTTTCGTAATTTTTTTTATATTAAATCTCTAGTTTAAAATTTAATTATTTTATATAGTGTTACAAAATTTTTTTCCCAAGTGAGCTACATGCAATTATACCAATCACCATTCTTTCATTTTTTAAAAAACTTCTAATGAATATAATATATTACATATAGATTTTATTCCATTTTTTTTATTTGAAAAAGAATAGTTAAAAATTGCAATACAAATTCATTCTTATTTTAATTTATATAAAAATATTCAAACAACAATTGATTTATTTTTACTTAATAAATAAATATTAAGAAAAAAGACAAATATAAGAAAATATGTTCAGAAAAATAATTTTTGAAACTAATATTGTGGAATAAACTAAATAAAAAAATTACGTGCAATAAATCCAATAAAATATAATGATTAATTGTTTGACAAAATATATTTTTTAAAAAATGGCAAATATAAGAACAGATTTTTAACAAATAATTTTTAAAAATAATATTGTAAAATAAACTAAATTAAAAAAAATAACGTGAAATAAATCCAATAAAATATAATAATTAATTGTTTGACAAAATATCTTTAGAAAAAAAACAAATATAAGAAAAGATTTTCAAAAAAATAACTTTGAAAATAATATTGTGGAATAAACTAAATAGAAAAATATAATGTAAAATAACTCTACTAAAATATGATTAATTGTTTGCCAAAATACATAGATGTTAAAATGCGACCACATGTATTGAATATTACAATACAAATCTGCATCATAACCTCAAAAAAAAACATCAGCCACTTGGAAAACACCCCTATATATATATATATATATATATATATATAACAAACCTCCCCTAACTAAAACTCCACTTACCCTATTCAATGAGTATTTTATATACAAGTAACGAAAAATACCCTTCAAAAGTTAATATACAAGCATTACTGTTAAGCCAAATATGTTCGAAGAAAACTGAACCATTAATCAACAGAACATAAATATAAAAAAAAAATATCTTGATTAATTTTAGTCGAATAAATATATCGGTATTTTATTTTTTTATTATTGATTTAAAATATAGGTTCATCTACATCTAGGCGTCACATTTGGATGGTTCTATATAATTTTTATCTTTTGATTAACTGTGCCTATATTATAATTAATAAATTAATTTTTATATGAAATTAACCTGTAAATATTATTGTATCATTGGAGAAAGTAAAAAAAAATCAATCGTCATTTTCAACAACCCTTATAAATTATTTTACGACGATTTAATCTCGTACCCGTATTGTTTTATATAAAAGAAGATGGACGGGGTGTCACAAATATGACATATCGGACACATGCTGGATATAATGGCGTTACTAATTTCACAATAGACTAATTATAATTAATACCGTTTCATCACGCCGCCTATTAAGACAAACAGAACGTTAGTTTAACGAAACGGAGACGAACAGATAAATATCAATAGTGTAAATTAATAAAACACACATAAGAACAGAAAAAAATACGCCAGCATTGTACATTATTCTAAACAATACTTAATTAGTTTATTTCGAATTCGTGCTATTAATAGAACATATTCGTTGAAATGAAATCGAGTAATATATTTAATATAAGTATTATTTATTACTGACTTTTCTCGTGCCACGAATAATAGTTTAGATGAAAAAAGAGAAAAGATCGACGATACGAATGGAGATGTTTTTTAAACGATCGATTGTTCTTGTCATCGATGATATATTTGTACGGATGGAAAATTGAAATTTTCGTATGACATCATGCGTAATAATTACGATTAAAAGATTTTAACGGTTTATACATTTAACGTGACACATTTTACGAGCTAGTTTGATAGCTAAGTGCGTGTTGGTGCCAATTAAAAGCGTCTTAATTATTTAATTAAATATTCATTGGAGCATCTGTGTAGTATGTTCAAATATGTTGTCTCTAGTTTATCGGAAGAACGATGTTTATGACGTCGTTATGAGGTATTAGAATCATAATTTTTAAATAAAATCAGAAAAAAATATTTCTTGTCATTTTAAATGAAAAAAATTCGTATAAATGATTTCAATAACTTTTGATATGAGTCAATGTCTCGGTCATAAATTATTTCAATAATGCAATCGATCGAATCAGTGCCAATTGTCGTCGAATATCTCGGCCCCCCCTTTTAATGTGATGGTCACACCGGAACTTACAATGCGAATGGACACGCACGTTTGTCCGGAAACGGATGTTCGAAATGTCCTCCATTGAGTTGTGAGTGAAGTGCAAGAGACTATAGGAGCGATGACTGTGCTGTTCCGGTTAAATAGATTTTTCGAATTGATGTCGCACGGATATTATTGACAATATGGCGATTGGAGATAGTGGAGACAAATCTACAAGCAGTGTAATGATTTTCAAGAATGAATTGATTTTAATTGAGTAAATTTATCATTTTCGTTCATTAAACTCAATATATTTCTAATTATCAATTATATTAAATCATATGGAATAATTACTTGAATGATTTTTGTGTAGGACTAAAAATGTTTTCTAAACTATCAAATTATTAACGAACTGGTAACATCTGTGCATATATATATATATATATATATATATATATATATATATATATATATATATATATATATAATCTGAATAGTAATAATAATACACAAACTTGCTAAATAATTCATCATCGTTGACACATGACCTGCATTTCGTCATATTTTACAATTAACTCAAAGATATGGTTAAAAATAAAGTACATATTAATTAAACCAATCAAGTATACGAAATTAGCCTACTATTATGATGTTAAGACGTGAAGAATTTCTACTATATAAACAAGTAACGCGTGTTCAGAACCCTGCAATTATATTATTAGCGTTCATGTAGATAAATTTAACGAAAGTTCTTTGATATGGCGTAATCGGAGTAATTTTGTACGATGCACGCGTAAACATGATCGTAAATGAATTATTTAATGTTGTATGTGTGTGTGTGTTAGGATGGATGTATGTATTTTTTCCACACATTTGAAAATATATGTTTTGTTGCTATTTAATAATTAATTCTAGTTTGATTTATGTCATTGAACTCGTTTGATAATTTTTGATTTAAAAAAAATTGTTCTTATCTCGAATTGAACTGAAAATTGATTTATAAAAAAATTAAGAAAATGTAACTAAATGAGTATCAAATCGAACTGATGATCACTATATTTAAATTCGAGTTTGAATTGTCAACAATTGTCTCATACACATAAAATTTTGACAATCTTCATTTTTTTAAAATAAATAATTAACATTTTTTTCTCTAAAGATTGGTATTAAGGATGAATTACGAATGAGTACATCAAACGTCATTAAATTTTAATTGAAATATTCAATAATCGTTTTATATTTACTTATGTATATTTCAATGATTATACAGGGGTAGCTTAAATGAAACTGAAAGATAGTAAAGAGTAGTCAATAACAGTAAGTAAGTAAATGTGTATCTAAACTTTTCAGTGCATGTGTAAGAAAAGTCTATAAGAGTATCAAAAATATTATATAGTTTGATAAAATTCCTCTTTAGATTTGGAGACCCTAGGCTTCAGCCTGCCAAGCCTATAAGTAAATCTGGTACTGATTATAAGTATTTTATCAATAATGTAAATAAATTGATTCAAGAAAAAATCATTTACAAAAAAAATCAGAACATGGAAATAAAAAATCATTTTAAATAGATATATGAAATAAATAAAAAATATATTTGTACATAAAATTTATATAAAAAAAATCTCGTCTTAAAAATACTTTTCTGTATTAATTATGATCAGAGCTGGATTTAGATGAAGAGAACCCCTACACTATTCCATTTATGAAACCCTTGACATTGCACGTGAAAGAAAGATCTATTGTATAACAGTATCAAAAATATTATACAGTTTGGTTAGAGATCCTTTAGATTTTGAAGCCCTAGGCTAAATAAAACCGGCACTGCTTATGTCTATTTATCAACAATGTAAATAAATTGATTCAAGATCATTTACAAAAAAAATCAGAACATGAGAATAAAAAATGTATTTAATAATTTGATTCTATTATCAATCAGTTTATTTGTCAAATCTCTTTTCTTTTAAATTTTATTATTTTTAGATTTATTATTTGGCATAATTTTTTTTAGATTTAAAATTATCGTTTTGGTGTTGTGGTTAAATTCACATTTATAAATGAACTACATATTATGAAAATTCTTTATCAAATTACAAACATAAAAACTATAGGGTGGTCTAAATGAGATTGAAGGGTTCAAACATATATTTAATTTCTTTCTATCATTTACTATTTTTTTCTATCCTTCAGTATCGTTTGGACACCCTAAAAAACTAACTAAAATGACGAAGGATTTTTTTTAATATTTTGAGTAATAAAACTGTATAGAAATATAAATAGAGTATCATTTTCAAAAACGACCTTAATTTTTCAAAATTAAAATAACGTCACTAAAATATATTTAAAATTAAAAAAATTAAGCCTGCGTATAATTAGATTAAAGAAATAATAAGAACTTTAACCTGTTTATAAAGGTCATGTACATTGTATATGTATGAATAATTTATATAAATAGATTTATAATAAATTATGAAGTTATTTGTCTATTAAATTTGCTGAGTTATGGCCTTACGAGTTATTTAAAACACTATAAACGTTAAATTAATTCGAATTAATTATTCAATTGTGATCGAATATTTTATTTTGGTATGACTCATTTCGATCTTGATTTTTTTTATATTATTTAATCTGTAAATAATTCTAAATGTTTTAAAATTGCATATTATTTTATAATTAGGATAAGAAAGAATAAAGAACATTTTTGTATATAGCAAAGGGTTTAAAATGTTTTCTAAATCAATTAAAAAATTCAATACAATTCAAAATAGGAAAATGTTATACTAGAATGAATAAATAAATAAATGAAACAAATTTTATAATTATTTAACACGGTTAATTTTTTTTGTAAAGCATCTTTAATGCAAATCTACAATTACAATTAATTTTATTTTTTAAAAAATATAATGCCTGATTATTTTTAATTTCTTCCAAGAATTTCTTTTGATAATTCAATGTATTTATTTAATTTGTTCTCTTGCAAACACATATTTGAAATTTAATTGAATTTTAAGTAAATATGAATTTGGGGTACTACTAGTTTATAAAATTTAATTTATTTGTTGATAAATATTATTCTTAATCAACAAATTACCAAATAGTATTGTTTGATTAAGATAAATGTATAAAACAGAACGTTATAAAACTTTGATTCAACGGCGAAGTTGAAACTTTTGTTCAATTCCAATACCACACAAAACGAAATTGAGCGCAATGTCCTTGGTCAAGGATTTCATTATTTAATTACGCCATGATTCCAGGAACCAGTCGCCAATTCGATTCAATAATCGCGTCGGTCTCGCGGGGTCAATTCTCAATAACTCACTTGGCGTGCCTGAATATTTCATACGGGGGCAATTTGTTTATTATTAACGCAAGTGTGCTGACCGCTGCGCTGAGACAAAACTGTCCAGTGCATCATGTACGACGTCATCGTACTATAATGTTCGGCCGATAGTCGATGTCGTGCCTGTCAACATGTACAAGGAAGCATGTGATGACATGTTTGCGAATAATTGCATATTATGATTGGTAATTAAATGTGTATAGTACAGATGTTTGTTTCTGAGTCAATTAAAATAATGTCTTTAATCATTTCTTTTGTTGGTAAATTGTATTAAGCGATGCTATGTAGAATATGTATGTATGTATGAATATATATATTTGTGTGTTTTTCTAAGCATGATAGAACTTCAAATTGAATTCCTATCGAAAGTTCTATCTAACTTAAAAAACACCTTTATCATATCTTTATATATACATACACACACATGTATATATATAAAGATGTTTTTTAAGTTAGATAGAAATTTCGATTATAATTTAATTTAAAGTTCTATCACAGTTAACAAAACACCTATATTTTAATAACTGACCTGTATATTTTTAGAATATACTCTATGAAAATAGCAATAATTAAATATTATTTACTATGTTCGTTTTTTATATTTGCAAACGATTTATTTCGTTTTCAAAAACTTATCAATTATTCAAAATTAATTATTATTTATTATAACAAATACAGTTTATTTTCATTCTTAATGTAGTTTTATCAACATATTCATCTAATATTTTGAGCATTACCGAACAGCCCGATACACTTGCATTATAATACTAGTAAACACGGTCTACTTACTTATTTAAAAGATACACCACGTCATAAATACACCGATTATTTATTTAAAATGACGTCATATAACAGGGGTGTACGATCAGAGATGTGTTAAGATTCGACGTGTTTTTAAAAAAAGACACCCGCACGTCTCGTCGTACTGAACTCGTCGTTCGATCTCTATCTAACGTACGACATTCAAACATCGACGTTCAACTAAAATCCATTAACAAAGGACAGATATAGTTCTTGTACGTTTCAATAGAATATATATCTTTGTCTGTATATCAGCACACGTAGCGAGATTCGAAGATGCGACATCGGGTACAGTTCTTCAGGGATGATAGCTGGCTTAATGGAAATTAGGGAGTAGCGGATTTTAAAATCGTATTCTCGGGCTTATATATTGTGCGGTGGATACAAAAAAAGCACACGTATACTTGTTTGAAACCGTGTTGTTGTTTTTGTGGATGCGGTATGAATAGGCTTTTGGTGGTGAATTTAGTACCTTTTCTGTTTTATTTGATATTAATATATGTGATTTCATTAGCAATGTGTGGTTAGCTTTGATGTGTATATCCTTTATTATTTCTTTATTTATTTCAAAAACACCGTATACAAACAAAATATTATATTTAATATGAAAGAAGTAATTATTTTCATATTTTTTCATAATTAAAATATTTTCGTATATATATATATATATATATATATATATATATACATATATATATGTATATATATACTTGTATAAAGTATAGGATCATCCAAATGTGACGCCTGAATTTGTGTTTTATTAAAAAGAAACATGTGTATAGTTTCTTTTTAATAAAACACAAATCTAGGCATCACATTTGGATGACCCTATATATAGAAATTTTATATAAAAATACAGTAACAATAATAACAGGTATACTACAAAAACTAGAAACATTAAAAATAAAAATTACTAGGATAGAAGATTACCGGTGTACTAAAGATTCTATTAATATTTTAGAATTTTTTTTCAGATAATTTAAGTAGAAGAAAAGATAATATAATTTAGTTTGAATTGAAAACGAAATGGCTATATAGTTTATGAATTATAAATAAGAAAATATTTTAATAAATAAAACAGACAATTACAAAATTACAAAAAAAATCGTTGAATTTTCAACTATATTTAGAAATATTTATTAAAGATTTTTTGGAAAATAAAAATGTAATGAAATTGAGTTTAAGAAGACAGGAATTATATATAAATTAAAAATTCAATTCTGTGTGAAAATAAAAATATTCTATTAATGTATTATCTTTATCTAGGCATAAAAAAGTAGAAGAATGAAATAATTAAGAAAAGTAATAAATGATAACAAATTGATCAAACAACGGATCATCAACAAAAAATAATACATATATGTATAAAAATACACATGCTTGCATATACACATAGAGATAGAAAAATAGAGAGAGAGAGAAATAAATTTCATTTCATAAATTTTAGAATTATTGAAATAAACACGAAATATTTTACTATTTTTTGAATTTAATTTCTAGAAATAATCTTATATTATATAAATAAATTTATTGAAATAATTAAAATAAATTAAATGAATGGAAAAAATCACTATATTTTAGATTTCTCAACTATTTTTTTCATATTTATAAGAATTTAAAATAACCTTTAATATTTTTATTGAAAAAATTAAAAATGACTAAATATATATTTCAATAAATAGATAAACAATTATATATATATATATATATATATATATATATATATATATATATATATATATATATATTCATCAGGAGCGCACATCATCATCGCTCACTCAAAAAAATATTTAAAAATTAAGTTGTTTGGTTCTGATGGGACATATATATATATATATATATATATATATATATATATATATATATATATATATATATATATATATGTATTTAACTTTATTTACAATACATTTTTAATATTTTATAAAAATTAAAAAATATTTACTATACACTAATCTTTTTTGTTTAAAAAACATCTAATATTTATAAATTTAACAAATCAACATAATTTTTCTCACCATGTTAAACATTTTTTTTGTATTTTATTTTTATTGTTTACATTCAATAATATATTAGAAATTTGAATTATTATTTTTTAACTCATTCTAAATGATAAGGCTAAAATTTATTTGAAAAAAAGTATTTTTTTGTTTAAATATAATAAAGTACATAAAAGAATTGTTAAATGTTTTAACAGCAAAAATATATTTAAATTCTGAATATATATAAATATCGAATAAAATTCTTGTTAAAAAAGCAGCAATAAATTTAGTCAAAAAACACAATCTGTTTATAGAAATACATTATATGAATCCATACATAAATTTTATATATATATATATATATATATATATATATATATATATATATATATATAAATATATAATGTGTGTGCTTATGTGTATCCGTATATACATATATATTGTTCTAAAAGATGCAATACATTTACGTTACATCCCATAATATAATAGCAACTCTATAAAAAATATATATAAAATGTATAAAGAGAAATTTCACTTTATAAAAACACAATTCAGTTATTATCATTCAATTTTACACGAAATATCGTACGAGAAAGACAAACAGCGCGACGTAATAGAATTGTCGACGCGGCTTGTTCACTCGAACACGATGACTGTACATGTTTGTCGGCTTAGATGAACTTTTCCTTCAGCTAAAATGAATGCCGGGCGAAAACCCAAAAAAATACATATCTTCATACTTTTAGTAAAGCTACCAGTTTGAATTCACAATGAGCCAATGCTGTTATATTACAGCTGCTCTATTCACTTTTAACAGAGTTTTCTTTAGTAGATTTTACGTACGGATATTTCACGTCATTTTAACACAGTATATACATATCATTTATATATATATATATATATATATATATATATATATATATACTTATATAATTATTTTAATAATTAAGAAATAATTATTTGAAAAATTAAATATTTTTAATAGTAGCTTAAATTAAAATTCATATAATTTTTGTACTATTTATCAAAAAAATATTTCGAAAAAAAACCAACATAATTACTGATATAATATTTAAATTAAATAATTTAGATAAATGCTAAGAATTTAAAAAGTGCAATTTTAAATTTAGAATTTTAGTTGCACTTTGGAGATGAGTTAAATATACATAAATGAAAAATAAGTAAATTATAATTAATTATTAGACATTTTGAAAAATATTACAGTGTTAAGAAAATACAATTTTTGTGATAATTAAATTAGAAGTAGAGTAGAGAAATTAATACAGTATGTATTAAAATTTAATCATTCAAATAAATTTTATATTTTAAAAAAATGTAATTTTAAATTTAAGACTTTAACTGCACTTTGGAGATGATTTAAATGTGCATAAATGAAAAATAACTAAATTATATTATTAGACATTTTCAAAAATCTTTCAGTGTTAGAAAAACGCAATTTTTGTGATAACTAAATTAGAAGCAGAATTAAATTAATATATTATGTATTTGAATTTACTAATTTAAATAAATGTCCTTTTTTAAAAAGTGTAATTTTAAATTTGAAACTTTAACTGCATTTTGGAGATGATTTAAATGTGCATACGTGAAAAATGAGTAAACTATAATTAATTATTAGATATTTTAAAAAATCTTACAGTGTTAGGAAAAACAATTTTCGTGATAATTAAATTAGAATCAGAATTAAATTAATACTGTAGTATTTGAATTTAAATAAATGTTATATTTTAAAAAAGTGTAATTTTAAATTTGAGACTTTAATTGCACTTTGGAGATAATTGAAATATTTATAAGTGAAAAATAAGTAAATTCTAATGAATTACTGGACATTTTTAAAACAATAAGTGTTAGGAAAATGTATTTTTTGTAATAAGTAAATTAGAAGTAGAATTAACATATAAAATACACAGTAATAAAAAATAGAAAAAGTACTAAAAATTATTACAAAGAAATACAAGAAACATCTAAAGAAAACTAAATAATTTCTCTTCTAGTAAATTATGAACAAAATTCGAAATATTTATTTATAGTTTAAATAATTTAACTTATATATTTAATTTAACACAAGATTCTAAATTAAAGTTGTTAAGAAATATTTTTTTTATATAGGAATAAATATTTTTTGCGAACTTATAAAAATAGTTTATAACTATATATATATATATATAAATAATTTGTATGTATGAAGGAACATCAAAAAGTTTTTATATAAAATAATATTGTTGAAAAATATCCGAATATCTGGTCGACTGTGTTCAGAGTTTATTTCCATTCGTGCTTTACTCTATCCGACACAAAACTTTATTGGAGAAAATTTGATTTAATTTTTATAACAGCGGCCAAAGGGAATGAGTGGCGTAATTTCTTTTGATGCTGCAATATAATTTTTGATGCTAGCGAGCAGTAAAGGCAGTGGCAAACGGACGTATACATAAATATATATATATATATATATATATATATATATATATATATGTATATATGTTTATAAATATGATAGAAATACATTGAAACCGATACGATAACAATTTGTGTGCCCTATCTGTGTATCAGTTTATAAAGTTTTCATATTGGAATCGAATATCAAAATTTTTGTTTGCAACTTAGACGTTATCAATTGCATATATATTATACGTTTTCCAAAAATGTATGTTTTTAGAATTTTTATATAAATATGTTTTAACGTTGGTGTAAGAGTTTATTTTATTATTATACTTTTTTTTTAAAATAATATTGGGAAACATTTTAAGAATTTTTGATTTAAATTAAAATGATAAATATTTTTCAAAGTAATTAAACTGGTATTTTTTTATAGAAACAATAATTAATATTTTATAATCAGCATTCATTTTCATTTCTTTTATAAAATCGACGTTTAATTCTATTTTACTTAATTATATCAAAATTTATCATATTTTATTCCAAATAATTGTTTAGTATTAAAAACAAATATTTTATTTAATATCGAATTATAAAAAATATTTCAGAACGTAATATATATTAATAATAAAATTTTAACACAAAAATCGATAATAAAAAAATTAGAAATAGATAATAAAATAATAATAAAAGCAACTACTTACATGTCAAGAAGTCTATACATGTGTATGGAGTTACGTCGTTTATCTAAAAATAATTAGAAAAAATATATTAATAAATATCTACTCTGAAATGTGGACAATATACGTATTTTTTTAAAAAAATATATATAATGCACAACAGTCACATAAATCGCATTAATTAATTCACACAATCGGAATCAGTTAGCAAAAAAACAACCCTTTGACACGTGAAATGAAACCGACAATCAAATGATATGATAACGTTGTGTTTTCTACGCATGTAGAGGAAAACTGGGGTAGATTTTTTTAACAGGATTTATATTATTTATTTTAGAAACACACACACTTACATACACATACATACATACATACATACATATATATATATATATATATATATATATATATATAAAGAGAGAAAGAGAACTTTTTGGGTTGATCTTTAGATATATTTTTCGTTTAAATATTTGTTTTTTATAGTTTTGGTATCATTTACTACTTCATTTTTCTCCTTATTTATTTTTCGTATTGTTGGAGAAAATTGAAAAATCAAATATTCTTTAGAATGGCCCAAATGAGATTGAAAAGTTTAGACATACATTTCCTTCTTTACAACCATTTATTATTCTTCATTTGGACCACCCTATATATCAACCCTTATTTTTTAAACAAAGTCTCGGAGTTATCTTGATTAATTTTTTTTAAAATCCATCTTTAAAAACTACAATGATTAATAAAATACTTATGAATTTATTCAAAATGAATAATTTTGAAATATTTAATATTTAAATCTGTTATTAAAATATGTATTTTAGATAAAATTTACTTTAAAACTAATTAATTCTCACTTCCAAAACCATAATATGTTATAAAGTGTTCAATAAATGATTATTGAACACTTTATAACATATTATGATGTTGGGGGTGAAAATTTATTTGTGTTAAAGTAAATTTGTTACAATTTCAAAATAGAATTTATTTGTTATAAAATTGTAAAAAATTAGTCATACTCGTTAACAGGATAAAAAGAGAACTGAATGAATCAAAAAGAAATCAACAGTTATAGATATCAAGACAAAAGTAAGCAGTTTCCAATGGAAATTAGTCGATCATATAGCAAGAAAAGAAAATTATCAATCGATAAAAAAATTATTGATTGAGAATCTAGATATATAAGATCTACGAAGAGACTCATGGATAAATGGTACAGAGATAAAGGATGTTTTTTTTAAACGTGATAGAACTTTGAATTAAATCCCTATTGAAAATTCTATCTAACCTAAATAACCTGCTTTATACACACATACATATAAAGTAGTTTTTTAAGTTAGATAGAACTTTCGATAGAAATTCAATTTAAAGTTGTCACGATTAAAAACAAATTCCTACATAAGAAAATTCGTTGAAGTGAATGAAGGGAAAAAATTATTAGAAAAATTAAAATTGAGATTTTGGGAGAGGATTATATAAAGTTAAGAAAATGTCTTCACAATTATAAACCTATTTACGTTTACATACACATGTCCAAAAAAATTACAATTTTTTTTATACATATACAAAATAATCAATCAATTCTAATAATTCAATTTTTATTCGAATTTCAATCAATTTAATTTTTTATTAAGACTTTTATTAGACTAAAAATATCATCCCAAGCTTACCCTAAAATAGCACAGATATCACACACATACAATCTAAATATATATATATATATATATATAAATATATGTACATGCAACTCATACATACTTACACATATACGTGTACACGAAAACAGATCATGGAGTTATAAACAGGCAGGCGTACGACAAAGCTTTCTGGTACCAACACCATGCGGCGCCTGTGATGCTAGCGCGTCACCTGTACGGGCTGCGGCAATTAATTAATCAACTAATTAGCAAGGTAACTGTATCAAAGCGCTCTACCGTGTTGTGTCCCCACTTTAACCCCGTACCATAATCTAGCTGCCACCCTGTACGCGTAACACCTCTCCATTTGATATATGTACACCGTGCTTTTCGGACTGAGATTGTGTTATGATACGTATTACACACGAATATATATATATATATATATATATATATATATATATATATATATATATATATATATACACGCTTCAAAATCTACATACGTGTAATAATTTAATAAGATTTATTACTATTTTAAACTAGTGACTGACTTGAAGATCCTAATATAAATTATATTAAATTTGTATTTCATAAAGTTTACACGAACTACTTATGATTATCATTTGTAATTATATCGAATATGTACGTTTGTATGATGGAAATTTAGTTTAAAATGGATATAACATTTTTCTACAAGAAAACTAAATATAGGGTTATCCAAATATGACACCTAGATTTGTGTTTTATTAAAAAGAAACTATACACATGTTTCTTTTTAATAAAACACAAATCTAGGCGTCACATTTGGATGACCTTATATATGTCCATATCCATTGGGTTGTCGATTGGAAGTGGGTTTAATTAAAAATATATTTGTAATGATTTCGAAATTTATTTCAAACTGTTTTTTTTTAAAAAAAAGATTTATTAACCCTTTCCACTCGAGGGCTCCGGAGCAAAACCATTTAAAATTTGTCTTCAAACTCGAAGGCTCCGCTACGGAGCCAACGTAAATAATTTTCAATTCAAACATTAGGGCAAAAACAAATCGTAATAACTTCACTTATTCTTTTAGCGAAGTGCAAATTTAAGTTACTGCTTCGAGTTGCTGAGAATATGAGTGAAAAAACGCTTCGAGTGCAAAGGATTAAATGAAAATCAAAAAGATTACTGACAGTGTAATGATTTTTTTAGAGTTTTGAATCGAACTTTTAATCAATTTTTTAAATCCATTGCTATATAAGATATTCTTCTTAATCGAAACAAGCAAAACGAGTAAGACGAAGCTCCTGCGTACAGGGGGAGGGATATTGAGTAGAGGGTAGAGTCCCATGGTTTAAACATAAAATATATTTACATTAAATAAACATTCTTGTCTTAAAAAAAATAAATTCCATTTGTTTTAAAAATTTTAATTAATGACTTATTAAATAATAGAAAAATTATTTATGAATTTACTCATAAAAATCAATAATTTTTAAAGCATCGCTCAGACACCATTTACAAAAAAAATGTTTGTAGATTTTTTTGATATATTAAAATGATTTCGTAGGGAAATTGAATGTATGTAAAAAAATAAGTTGCATATAAAAAAGCATATATTATATTATAAAATTAAAAAATAAGCAAATAAAAAGAACTATACCAACAAAATATGAATATTTAGAAAAAACAAAGTAAGGAAATCAGGGAAAATAAATATTAAGTTATTTAAATTAAAGAATTGAAATTTCTTCAATACTGGATAATCAAAAATTTATAAATATATATATATATATATATATATATATATATACCTCCCTTCCGCCTTTTTCTCTTTTGAATTTCGCGGCTATGTCGGAAGGGAGATACTTGACAACATAATATATATATATATATATATATATATATATATATATATATATATATATATAGTTTTTTAAGCCTGATAGAATTTCAAATTGAATCCCTATCGAAAGTTTTATCAAACCTAAAAAACACCTTTATGATACCTTTATATATACATACACACACATAGGAGGGTCGTTTGATAGGTATGGTAAATTTATTCATTGTTTAATTTAATTAATTAATTAAATTTTTCAATTTAGTTTTTTTTTTATCATACTTGTTAAACGACCCTCGTACATGTATATATATAAAGAGTGTTTTTAGGTTAGATACAACTTTCGATAAGGATTCTATTGAAAGTTTTAACATACTTAAAAAAACACCTATATATATATATATATATGTATGTATGTATGTATGTATATGTGTGTGTGTGTACATCTATTTATTTTTATATTCGTATATTTAAATTTTTATAACACGAATATCCATATTCATAATTTAAAAAATAATTTAAAAATTTTCTGTACGCAACTCACTATGAACAGAAAAAAGTTTAACTAATAAATCATTCATGACTTCTATAATTTAAAGTTTTTATATATATACTTTTTCAAATAAATTTTATATAAAAACTAAAAATGTTCATTCAATGGACAGGGTTTATTTATATAACATATACTTATTTGTTCACACTCATATATAATATATATATATATATATATATATATATATATATATATATATATATATATATATATATAATACTCATACACAATTATACCGTAGACAGAAACACATATAAAGCAAACACTAATTACATATCTGTATATTTAATCGTTTTAATGTAAATATCCGAGAATCTGAAATTCTAACACCAAAAGCAAATTCTAACACCACTGCTACCGTAAGCGATCATAGTGGGCGACGTATGAAAGTACAAAGACGGAAGTGGGTATGGAGTGATGGAGGGTTGAATGGCAGGGATACGGATGGGAACGATCGAGGGGTAGTGGAGGGTTGTGGGTACCTCTAGATAGTTATATATATATATATATGTACGTATGTGTGTGTGTACATAGTAGTAGACAAATTACGATGGTAGAGGTAGGTAGGTAGGAAGGTAGGTGGTTTGCAGATGATGGTGTATATACAGACGGGATGTTAATTAATTACTTCCGGTATAATCCTTTCACATACAAATGAGTGCGCTAAGTGATATTTCTGCAATTAGGTCTAGTCGTCGTCGTGCGGTGCGGCGTGGCGGCAGCACACGATATTAAATTCGATTAGCGCGGCATTTCACTGAACACAGTGACTCTGGTCTTTGCTTTGACCATTCAATCTCTCACTCAGCTTTTGCTATTGCGTCTGTACACCAATGCAAATCCGATGATTATGTAATATGGTACGGGTTCGTATGGAAGCGGCAACTTTTCGTTCGCAGAAATCGAGACGTTTGTCCGAAAGTGGGATTTCGTTGTGTGGGTATTTTGTATAAAAAGAGTATTTCGAATTGGGAATATAACAGAGAAAAATAAAAATTCGTGTTTTAAATATATGCTATAATAACAAGAATATTTTAATTTAAAAAAAATAATTTGAAAAATATATTTTATTAAAAATTTTGTAAAGAAATTGAATATGATTTTTTTATATCAGAAATAAGATTTTACAATAATGAACTACCACTTTCAATAACATATTTTTTTAAAAAAAAAACGATTCAAATTTATCTCAAATATAATGAGATAATTACAAAAAAATCACATAACCTTAAATATTAATTTTTGAAAATAAATGATGTATACTCTTATATAAATTTCAAATCATTAGAAAAAATAAATTAACTCGTTCGCTACCAGTGCTTCAGGAGAAAAACCGCCACCACAGCCCAGACGTTTCACAATCCGTCACAGATCCGATACACATTTGTGACGCTGGGCTGAGGTAAGAAAATCGAGTCGTCACACATGTGTGACGCTGGTAGCGAACGAGTTAAGGAATATAATTGCAAACATGTTTTTCATAGGCATGACCCTAAGAAATTTCAAAATACTAGTCTTACTACAATACTTTCTTGACCTAACATCAATGACCTTTTTCTATAGAAATTTATCAAGAATTTATTTATTTACAACCTTTGTTTACCACTTTAAATAAATTAAAGCAAGTAACAAACAATTGTATGATTGGAAAGAAAGTAATTAAGATATTTCTTGTATAAAAGTGTTATAGAGGGTCATCAAAATGGGACGCTTAGATTTGTGTTCTATTAAAAAGAAGCATGTGTATATTTTTTTAATAAAACACAAATCTAGGCATCACATTTGGATGAACTCTCTCTCTCTCTCTCTCTCTCTCTCTATATATATATATATATATATATATATATATATATATATATATATATATATACACTGAAGTTATCAGAATAATTTAGTGGCTATAAACAATATAAAACAGTATTGTTTCTTAAAAATAGGATGGAGACAGGAAGAAAAAGAAGTGAATTCTAAAAAAAATTAAAGTAAAGGACTTTCAACAAAAATATTTTTTTAAAATAGAAATAAGTTAGTCATATTTCAAGAAAAAAGTATCATAGATAGATAATAAAAATTATTGATTCGAAATCTAAAATTATAGAAAGACTCAAGAACAGATTCATGAAATGGAAACATGAGACAAGACAAAATTTTGGAATGGAATGGAAGAAAAAATACACTGAATTGTTGAAAGTGGAAAGTTTTGTGATATTTCTGTATCCAGTAATAAATAGAAAGAAAATGATATTTATAAATATATACATTTTTTACAAAAGTGTGTGGAATTCACGATTGTTTTGGAGAGTTTTTCTTGAAATTTTTACTGTGTTATACTACACATACTAATAAAGATTTAGTATCATTTGTAAAGTTGTCAAACTATTTTGACTGTGTAAAAAAATCCAAAAAAACACCCATATTCAGGGCTGAAATAAAATAATACCCTCTTAAATAAAATCTTGTGACATCGAGGCAACGATTCTTTTGTAAAAATAATCATTTATATGCTAACTGGTTAGTTGTTCGAATTTTCAAACGTGCTATAAAATCAATGGAAACAATTTATATCAGGAGCTATATTAGGACAATTTCTTCAATTCGCATACAAATGAAATACTTCCAATAAGTGGATGTGATATTTGCCGCTGCAGGTGAATACCGCACCGTCGTATTTCGATTTCAGAATCTAATTAGAATGTTAGTAGTAGAAATTAAGCCGTCTGAGCTGCTAAATACGAAGCGCCATCTGATAGTCAGAGCCGGCGGCAACGGATGTTGCGTTTACACTTCTCGTTCACAGATGGGGTTAATTAAATGCGTATTCCGTAACAACCACCGTCCCCATAACACCCCATCGTACCCTTTCGCAACGCTACCAAGTCAACTTCGCATATTATACAAAGTGAATTTGAGATAATTTACGAAATATTATATTCAAAGCAACATACATACGTATGTGTACATACATACATACATACATACACACACACACACACACACACACACACACACACACACATATATATATATATATATATATATATATATATATATATATATATATATATATTATATAATTTGTGTAGCGAAATGGTTGGATACATTATCAATATTTGAATTAGTTATTCGATGTGTGATTATTGTTTGTTTGATAGAATTTAAATCCATAGCGACGTTATATGTTTGTATGCTCATTAATAATCTGATAAAGATTATAACTGATTAAATAAAACAACCTTTCTTTCATTAATTAGTTATGGTATTAAATGAAATTTCATTGTTGTATTAAAAGTTATTTCCGGTACATATGTACTAATTAACGTGGAAAAAATAATTAAAAACGTTTTAATACAAATTAATTTTTATCCACAAAACCACAATATGTTATATTTTTATAACAAAAATGCTCTGATGATGACAGCATCGTTATCGAAATGCATATTAGACCAATATTGTTATAAACAATTAGTGATTATTAAACATTTTATAACATATTGTAGAGTTGGGGGTGAAAATGTATTTGTGTTAAGATCAAATCGCCACAATTCGAAAATATTGTTAAAAATGTTGATTAAACTTAATAATTTTTACTAAAAAAAAATATTTTATTATTATTAATCCAAATTTTTAGTTTGTATTAAATTTGTAAACAAAATGATCCATTGAATAATATAAATATAATTAACAAAAGTTCAGTTTACTAAAATTTTTAATAATTTATAATTAATATGAGTTAAATATTAAAAAATATAGATTTTTTAATTAAAAATGTATACTAAATGATTTCTTGTTAACATAGAACTGAATTACATATTTTTCCACTCTTATGATTGATTTTATTAGAAATATCTTAAGGTAATATTTACAAATCGTATTAAGTAAATTGAAAAACTAAAACAGATTTAACTAGTATTTTATTTAAAAAATACACCCCTTATATAACGCCATACACGTCACAATAAATTTAAAATCTGTTCCTCGATATGCAACAAATTCAAAAACCACTGCTCGAAAAAACCACGTCGTATCCGCAATCAAAACGAAATACGATCTCTACTGCATTTCAGTAAGCTAAAAAGTAACAAATTCGGCGACTTAGTTTCAACCACCAATCCATCGATAATCAAACGACAAAGAACATTCGATCATAAAATAATGTGAATGTATATGCTCGTCTCTATTACACAATACAATTTAATGATGTACAGTGTTAGCAACCTTAAAACAATGAATATATCCTGATGCTGTCATGTTGAAGACGGATCAACGAAATCCTTTAAAATCGTTTACATAATGCCATCTCCCAAGGGATAATGGAAAATTGTTGGGTATTCTGATTCAATGGAAAACTGATATTGATTTTTTTCAACATTTGGATGATTTCTATGTTTGGATTTTTTTTTAACGAATATAAATTTATAGATTTTTTTTATTTTTATAGTATTGGAAAAATTATTCATTTTTAAAAAACGTTGAAGATTAAAAAGAAATATTCTTTTTTTAAAAAAAACGGAATATTTTTGAATTATTTTCACGAACAAAGATTTGTTTATTTCATAAAATTGTATTATACTATACAGTGGTCTAAATGAGATTAAAGGATAGTAAGATAAAAAATATGTCTAAATCGTTCAGTCTCATTTATGCCACCCTATATATTCATTTATACCAATTTTTCATATTTTATTAAACAACTTAAATAATATCTATATGAAAAATAATAAATTAATTATATTTTTTTAGAAATATAAAATGATATAAAAAGCGTTGTATTAATTACTATAAAAATTAAAAGAATGCTCCAAATAGAAAATAGATATCAAAAAAACATTTTGAATAATTATGAAAAATAAAATATTATCATTTTACTTGTATATTAAAAAAATCGTTTAAATACGATAATATATTATTAAGAAAAGATCTTATCAATGAAATATTTTTAAAATATATTGAAATTCATTAATTTGTTATACTGTTTATAATTGAATATTTTATATTCAAGATCATTTGTTAATATTATTAAATAAATAATGACTTTCGACTAGACAAAAGCTGATAATATTCAATGTGACTCATTGTCCTTTGAAGATCTATCTATAAGGAATAGTAAGCAAGCGATAATGTTATGAATGCACCACGTCTTAGCACAAGAAACGTCACGTTCCAACATTATCCGTTTTCATCACAACTCATTTAAACGTAGACAAGTTTTGGCATTAACGTCTCTCTTACTACATAATGCTGTTTACAATTTAAGCTCTGTGCATACGAATTCATAACGTATTATATATGCACGCTCTATACGTATTTACATTTATTAATCCTTAATACATAAAGATCTATTTTATATGTGCAGATGACTGATCTTAATGCTTCAAGTAAAGATATTCTGTATGCATTTTATTATCAAATTATAGACGATAATCAAGAAATGTACATAAATTATGTTAAAATTTCACATAGAAAAGAATCGAAAATTATTCAATCATATTTTTTTAATGAAATTATATATACATATATTTCTTAAATGAAATATTGAAAAATATATTCGAATTTTTTTTAAAAAAAATAAGTATTATCTATAGAGTCAGTTTTCTTCAGGGGGTATCATTTTAGACTAATCTATTTAGTATTTCCCTTTAAAAACCAAAGAGAATATTAACATGGATTAGAAAGAATACTTTAATATAGAGTCATCCAAATGTAACGCTTGGATGTGTGTTTTATTAAAAAGAAACATGTGTATGGTTTCTTTTTTTAATAAAACACAAATCTAGGCGTCACATTTGGATGACCTTAAATATTAAAAAAATATATAATATTTCTTTGATAACACGATATTATAATTCTATTCATTTAATTTTTGTGCACTGAATATCAATGTTCTTTTAATTACTTGATTTTTCAAATGTACATTAAATAATCTAATTCTTTAAATAAAGAATAGAAAAAAATCCTCTTGTTATTCATATTGTTTGTAAATTTCTCCAAAATACATATTATACATTTATTTTTTCCTAATCAAAAATTTTTAACACAACATTTATATTTTTACAGAAAAAATCATATAAATTCATATAGCAGTAAAATCTCATTAAATTTTCATTAATGTTCTATTAAAAAAGTTGTTAAACAATGAATAATTAGTAATAAAACAATGTTTTAAAATATATGATGCATAATTAATGGATAAAAAACAGCATTCAGTAAAATTTAATATTTGTTTTAATGTAGTTATTTTATTTAAAAAAGATTTTTTTAGAAACACAATTATTGATTGGTTACTTTTTATATTTTGTATAATATGTGTGTGTATATAAATCACATGAAAGCTAAATATTATTTCATTTCGATATTTGAAAATTAAATATTTGTAAATTTACAGAAAACATTAATAAGTTTTCATGTAAAAGAATAGTTTTCATCATATACCAAGATTATAACTTTTTAAATACCTTTTTCAATTTAAACCTTTTATGAAATATTTAAAGAAAGGATAATTTATTCGAGAGAATGGACAAATAATGTTGTAAAAAATATTAAGAAATAATTTTTAAAGATATTGAAAAGAATGATTGAAGAATTAAAAAAAATATACAAAATTTACTTAATTTTTTTAACTTGCTATAAAATATTTTAATAATTTTTCAGTAAAAATGTAAATATTATTTGATATTAATTTAAAAAAGTGTTTGTATAATATTTAAAATTTTGAAAATGAAATTAGGTTGTGTTTTTCCTATAAATTTCAATCATGTTATTTATTAAAAAAAATTAAAATTGAAATGCAAACATTTGAAATATGCACATTGGTAATAAAATGCAATATTAATTATTGTATTTTTTCAATATTATGCACTATATACAGAATATTTTCTAAAAAAATGTTTATCAATTTGTATACATATCAATAATACAAAAATAAAAGTATTCTTGTTACAAAACTTTACTTATAATCTGTAATTAATTTAATTGTATTTTATAAAATAGAGAAATATTAAGATTGTAATTTATTTACATAGGATGACTCAAATGACTGAAGAGTTTAGACATACATTTATTTCCTTATTATTCTTTACTATTCTTCAGTCTCAGTTGATCCACTGTATTTTCTATATTTTTATGTAATATTGTTTTTCATAACATAAATAAACTATAATCATAATAAAATTAGAAGTCAAATAATATTTTTATTCGCAGATTAAAGTAAATCTTGATTTATTTTCATTAAGTTCTTAAAACCATATAATTTTATAAACATTGCACATCTGAATTTGTATACAACTTTGAGAAATATTTTAATAAAATATTTGTATATATTAGGTTGGCAAGTATCTCCCTTCCGCTTTTTTTTTTTTTTTTGTACATAGCTGCGAAATTCAAAAGACCAGAAGGCGGAAGGGAGATATTTGCCAACCTAATATATGTACACATGTAGAGGTGTTTTTTAAGTGTGATAGAACTTTAAATTGAATCCATATCTAAAATTCTATCTAACCTAAAAACTCTTCTCTCTCTCTCTCTCTCTCTCTCTTTCTATATATATATATATACAGACACACATACATATAAGGAATGTTTTTTCAAGTTAGATAGAACTTTCAATAAGGATTCAATTGAAAATTCTATCACACTTAAAAAACTCTCTCTCTCTCTCTCTCTCTCTATATATATATATATATATATATATATATATATATATATATATATATATATATATATATATAAATAGTATATATGTAATTAAAATGATTTACATTTATTTCCAGTGCCGGTGGATTTCGTCCTGTTCTCGAAGCGGGCAATACAGCACGCAACACGCCACCACTGTTCTTTCCGCCTCACTTAGCCTCGCATCTCACTTCACAATTCACGCCGCCACTCTTCCCTGGCTTAAAAGGTGAGTGCATTTTTTCGCAACTATAAAAATGTATTTTTTATCAAGCGACATACTTCGATAAACATCGAAGTTAATATCGGAATATAAACGTTAAAAAATAAACGAAAAGTTTGTACTTTACGGACGTGCGAAGACGCTCGATTTATCAACATTATTATGTTACACGCGAAACTTTGCTATATAACCCGAAGTAAGTACTATTAAAAATAAAAAAGTGCTTATTTAAGTGTGTATCCATATTCATTTTGTACAAGTGAATAGGTGAGAACTACATAAAAATATATCACTACATTTTTTTTATACGCTACGACGTATCTCAGTTTTAAATCAATCTTTGGTAAATTTGTATTAGTGTTGGAATAACATTTTTCGTATTAATGGCAAAACTTGAATTTGAAATTACATCAGCAACATATATTTATCAGAATTATTATTTCAAGCCAAAATCAATTGTAAAATACATAATATAACGATTCTAAGAATAAACTTTTCAATAATACAAATCATAATTTTTAGAATAAAAATCATTACATATATTTATGATATAATATAAAGTCATCCAAATGTGACGCCTAGATTTGTGTTTTATTAAAAAGAGACATCTGAATAGGGTGGTGATAAGAACACAAGTGTATAGTTTGTTTTGTTTCTTTTTAATAAAACAAATCTAGGTGTCGCATTTGAATGACCTGTATGTATATATATATATATATATATATATATATATATATATATATATATATATATATATATAAATGTGTGTATGTATGTATAAATGCATATATAATAAATTAAAATCATAAATATAATAAACATTTACCTTTAAATAAATCTTATCAACATGTCTGAACAAGTGTATCGTCTATAGCAATGAATATGAATAGGGCGTTGTAATATTTACTATGCCAAAAAAAATATTCAGCATGTGGTCAACAAAAATTTATTATAACACAAATATAAAAACGTCCCTACAAAATATCTCTTGATAAATCAGTTGTATGTTGTTTCTATAATTGATTTCACAAAATTAATTAAATGTAATTGCTTTTAAAACTATAAAAAATATAATTTAAATTACACACAATTCATCTTGATGACAACACAACTTGTACTAACGAATGTATCTATACATCTAAAATCTATCTATACATCTAATTTTGATTAAGTTATATTTGATGATAATACAGGAAATATATACTAAAAAAAGAAAAAGATACTAAATACATGCAATCTTTTTTTATCTTCAATCTAAAACGAAATAGACATAAAAATAATAAATTTTGGATATAAACTAAGGAAAAATATATTTCAAACTGTCATATATTTATAAATATCAATTTTAAAATAAAATTAGTATATATTTGCTAGTAATTAATTATTATTAAAATATATTGGTTTGATAGAAACAATTTTGTAACTTTGATATACTTTATATTGTAAAATAAAAATATGTTTCAATAGATATAAAAATAGTAAAATTTAATATAACAAAAAAAATATATTTGATGGTATTATACATTAATAAATATCAATTTTTAAAATGAATTTAGTGTGCATTTTATAGTAATTCATTATTATTGAAATATATTGGTTCAATTGAAACACTTTTGAAACTTTGATATATAAAATATAAATCATTTTAAAGAGACATAAAAATAATAAAATTTAATATATACTAAGAAAAAAATATTTTTGAAACAATAATATATTTATAAATATCAATTTTTAAAATAAAATTAGTGTACATTTTCCAATAATATATTTTTTTTAAATATATTGGTTGATAGAAATATTTTTCCACTCTTGATATATGAAATAAAAACTTTTTTTTTATTCATTCAATTATATTTCTTATTATTTTATTCTATCTTTTAGAAAGTTTAGTTATTTCATACTCTTAATAGCTATTGATTTGTATGGAAAAAATCTTGGATATATATTTTTTTTAATTTTTTGCCATTAGATGGTCCAAATAAGAATGAAGGGTTTAGATACACATTTACTTGCTTACTATCATTCAGTCACATTTATACCATACTAAATAATTTTGTAAAGATTAGAATACGTGGTAATCCGAAGATACCATATCGAGTTAATATAGAAGACCTTTAAGGATTCTCCAGCCAAAATCCTTGAATTTTTTGAGAATATTTATAACTATATATGATTTTGCATTATTTTGGTGAAAGATAATACTTTTATTTACCAAATTTATTCATTTGATATATAGTTATTTGTTGATAGAAGCAATTTAAATTACCTTTCATGGAGTTTTGTAAGTTAAAAATATACCATGTTTTTATAATCATACTAAAAGCGAAAGTGTATTTCAGCCTTTGCAATTACTAATGAAATTTCATTTTTTTTAATGTCACTTTTCACTATATTAGTGTATAAAAATCAGTTTCATTTTCTCTTAGAATTCTTTTTAAAAATATAATTCTTTTTAAATATATTTTCTCAACAAGGTAAAGTCTTAAATCTGCTTATTTAATTTTTTTACACTAATTTATATGACAGCCAAATATCGAGTTTTGAAACCATGAATTTTAAAACCACATAGATTCAAAATCGTCGTATGATGAACTTTGAGCCTATCTACTATTTCTTGCGAAATTTATCGTGGATTATCGACTACCCCTTTTTTAAGATTTCATCATCAACCGAGATCTTCAAGAATATGGGTTATCACTCAAGTAAAAATTACCAGGAAAGATTTTTTTGAATCAAATTTGACATGTTTATTTTCAAATATATTGCTGATATTTTTTAAATAATTTAATGATAATAATTAATTACTAAAATGTAGTTCTTATTGTAATTATTTAATATAAAAACTATTATAATTTAATTTCTTTTAAAACAGCAATATAATGAAAATATTAACAACATTTTTATCGACAAAATTAAATTCTTGTATAAATTTCAAACAAGATAAAATTTACAACATTCTTATTTTCTCTCCATTACACCCTTATTCGAAAATTAATTTTTATAGTAATGAAATATGAACTTTCGTGTTGATCCTGGTATATAAATGAACAATATCACCGTTTTAAATTCAATTTGAACGTAATTTTCATTTAGAATTTGACTGGTATATACAATTTAGTTGGGCGTCTGTTGTTCCTACACCTGATAATATTTCATATAACCGCCACCAACGCCTGACAGGTAAATTATGACAAATCGTTCATATCATCTCGTTTATTGAAAATGGCGGATGTGGCGTTATATACATAACCTCAACAGTATAATATAGGTTTTCGTAAATTATGTTTAAAGTTTTTAAGAGGTTTTCTCAAATTTGTTAGCAGGTGATGAAATATAAAGTAAACGAATGTAATTCATATATGCTTATGTAATGTATTTTTTAATGATATATAAAATAAAAAATAAATGTTTCGTTCTACATAGACATTTAAAATTAGATATTCTAATTGAAATGACAGAAAAGCTCACATGCTAAAATTTAGAAAAAGTTAATAAAATGAAACTGTAGTGTATATATTTATATTATATAAAGTACAAGATATGTAACATGAAGGAAATGTTATTAAAAAATAATTTGTTCTTTTTAAGGAAAAAAGACATTTGGTCGTTAAAAATTGAGTTATATAACTTTAAAAATTTTACTAGTGAAAAATTCATCTTTTTATAGCAATGAATTGAATGAATGTTAAAAATTGTTGTCTTTTTCAGTTATTTTTTTTTTAAATTTTATGGGAGATATTTAATAAACATCAACATTTTAAAAACCGTTACAACTCTTATTTTTTTACTTGTTGTTTTAAACAAATTTATTCATAACATATGGTAGTTGAAAGTCATTGTGGTGTTGGTACTTGAAAGTCATTTGTGTTAAATCATAATTATTAGAGAAACTATTTTTAAAAAAATGATTTGATAAAACACTTATTGAAATAATATACAAATTAATGTTCATTCCTTTCAAAATAATATTCTTAATTCTTACTTTATAGCATTTTGTGAAATAATAACACTATACACAATTTGGATTGGTATTGTTTTTGTTAATATGAAAGATTTTTATATAGACCTTTTTAAATTTATATCCCTTATAATAAGAGAACTTATAGTCATATACTGTGTTTTTTAATTGTCACCTTATGATTATTTGGAATGTTTTATATCCTTACTATTAAATTGGAGTTTTTGTCATATTTACAAAAATCGATTTTCATCTAAAAACGATTTAATTACATATATAGGGTAGTCTAAATGAGACTAAAAAGTTTAGACATGTATTTATTTGCTTATTATCTTTTATTGTCCTTCAGTCTTATTTAGGCCATCTTACAAAATCTAGAAAAATTTATAAACAGTTAATGAAAGAGATTTTAGTTCAAAGAGATTAAAATAAAGTGGTAAGGTTTCCAAATTGAAAAACAGTACTACATCAGAAAAATAATAAAACATATTGCTGTTAATAGTAATGACTAAAAATGTGTAGAGTAAAACTAAATATTTTCTAGGAAAACAAATAAATATAATTTTAAAAAGGAACATAATTAAAATATATAATAATTTTCATTTGATTTCATATGAGTAAAAAATATTTTTAATTTTTCATCAATAAGATCCAAAAATACTAGAGGCTTTTTTATATACAAACAAATATATATAAATATAATAGTTTTTTAAAAAGGAATATTTAATTAAATTAAAAATAATAGAAATTCTATTTCTATATTTTTATAATCAATCGAATTAAAACTGATATCTGAGCTATATGAAAATATTCAATAATTTTCATTTGATTTTATATGAAAAAAAATCAATGTTTTATAAATAAGATTCAAAAATACTATACGCTTTTTTATAAACAAACAAATAAATATAATTGCATTTTTTAAAAACAAGGAATCTTTAATTCAATTAAAAATAATAGACATTTTATTCATATATTTCCATAATTAATCTAATTAATATTGATTTCTAAGTTATATGAAAATATTCAATAATTTTCATATAATTTCATTTGAATAAAAAAATTTAAATCTTTTATAAATAAAATCCAAAAATACTATACGGTTTTTTTGAGAAAAAAACAAACCTGTTGTATTTATTACGATATGAATATAAATTGAAATTTATCTACACGTTTTCATATTTATAAGATTTTGTTTGTTTTGCCATCAACTGATGTTTTAATCAAACACATTAACAGAAAGATCTTAATTATAATTACTGTTTTAAACACACGTTCGTATAAATGTTAAATAATAAATAACAATATGAGTCTGAGGAAACAAACGATAAAATTCGCGCAAATAAATTTACGACATCCATATAAATTATAATATAAAATGGATACAGAATTAGATTACACGCGTAACACTGGTACAGTCGTGTGTGTATAGCTCCGATGTCGGCGTATGACTCGTGATAAATGTAATGACATCACGACGACGTTGTGTGTGTGTGTGTAAAACGTGTAAACTGTTCATTCTTGTGCGGGGAATTTAATAAACCCCACTATGACTAAAAGTAGACTCGAGGCAGCCCGGAGACGACAACATTATAATATATAAATTCTAATAATGGAAATCATGCCGCCTGAGCCTTTAGCGCGTTATACGTAGTGACACGGGGTGGTGTGGCAACGGCTCAGAGACGGAGTCGAACGACCAGGAAAAACGAACAAGCCCCAACCCGTTAATGATTCGTTAATTAACTTGATCAGATCAGAACGGATCTTGCGATTTAAAATTTCATAATGAAAATTTTATATAAACATTTTTTTTTCAAATAACATTAGCTCGAATTATTTATTATTAATTTCAAATCTTGTAAGTCAAATTGACATTTTCAACGAAAATAATTCAATCACGAAATAGTTTTGTTAACAAGTTTTAGGTTGAGTTGATATTCATTAAATATATAATGTCTTCTGGTTCTTCGTCATCCCTGGGGCTATGGTTCTTCAATCAGTTGATTTATTCTTGTATTTTTCTTTCATCTTCTGTTGAATTGTTTTATTTCATAATTTCAGAAAAAATTCTAAAAAACCTGAGTAGTCTTTTTTATTGAACACAAAATAAATATTCAAATATATATGTATATATATCAGGGGACTCTTCCCCCTAACCCCTGATTGTCGACCCACTCTTTCCACCCTCAAGTGATCGGTGTTTATTTGTAATCGTAAAAATTTGGAGGTAATCGTTCACATTCGAGGTAAATTAATGATATTAATTTTGAGATGGAATTATTTTATATATATATAGAGAGAGAGAGAGAGAAATAAAAATATACATATTAAATAGAAAAATTAAATATACATAAAAATTATAGTAAATTGAAGAACAAGAAATCAATGTTATTTATTATGGATTTATCATTGAGACTAAATCACAATTTCACAAATAAATAACTTATCTCAAAAGACTGTTCACTTTATTGACTGATCTGCATTGTCATAGCAATGTTGTCGTCATTAAATTAGTATGTTTTAAAATTTGATTATTTAAACTATTTATAAAATGTTGTGATGTTGAAATAATTATATGTAAATCAATATAATTTTTCGTTTAAGAATTTTTCCACTAACTTTTTAAAAAACTGCTTTATGAATATAAAATCATATAAAAAATTATTCACTATTATTTGCGAAAAAGCTTATTTTCCAATAAAAAAATAGTATATATGTATATTGGTTTTTCATTTTCAATTTTAATTCTATAAAATATTCAATGAGATACAAAAAAATATTTGTGATAATTCGTATTCAATATAACATTGTATATAGTGTGTGATCACTAAAGCCGATATTTTTAAAATACTGGAATAATTAATTATTTATATCACCAATACTTAATACTAACTAAACTCATTTCAAAAAAAAAAAAACTTTATAAATAGAAAAATGTATAGTAAATATTAAATTTGAATTTTATATGAAAATGTTTATTTTCAATAAAAAAATAAGCCATGCATACGCTTTTTGATTTTACACTTTTAACGTATTTAATATTCAGTGAGATTTTTTTAAAAAAAATATTTTTAATCATTTGTATTTAATTTGACGTATATAAAATATATAAAAATGTACAACATAAAAAATACAAATCATTTTCAATATATATATATATATATATATATGTAATTAACAATTTTTTTAAAAAAACAAAAAGTGATATAGTAATGTCGTTGAACAGATTATATTTTCCAGTTGTTTAATTTAAAGATAAAGACAGAAATTATATAAATAATCAATAATTTGTTTATATTAAACAACAAAATAAGATTAATAATATTATTATAAATAAACTATGATATAGGGTGTTTTTAAGCATGATAGAAATTGATTCCCTATCGAAAATTCTATCTAATCTAAAAAACATTCTTTATATATATATATACATATGTGTATGTATATATAAAAATATAATAAAGAGGCTGTTTTTTAGGTTAGATAGAATTTTCGATAGAAATTCAATTTAGAATTTTATCACACTTAAGAAAACCATCTATATAAGATTAATAATATTATTATAAATAAATAATAAATAAGAATTTAAAAAGTGTTATTATAAATCTAATTATTAAATTTTTAAATAAGTATTATAAAAAATATTTTGTATCTTATAAATGTTTATACAAGATCATATCACATAATAATAAACTTGAATAAAAATCTTATTAAGTATATCATGTATGCATTAAAGTTTATATGTATGATAATCTAGTTAAATTTTAAATTTATCGCTCAATAAAATATCGTAAACAAATAACTTATATAAATGCGACCCTGTATGAAAACAGCACAACGCACATTTACCTTGTTAGTAACCACACAATCTACTTATGACGCCGCAATGTTGCCAATTTGCTAACACTTTGCACCTGAGATCGCGAATTACTCCATATTACAGACACATATTAGTAACTTGTCACTGAAAACTAGTAAGTAGCATATATTGTGTGAATACGTATTTATGAAAAGGTGAACACAAAAGTAAAGTTTGTTGTTTGTACTGGAAAAAAGATGTAATTTAGTTCAAGTGTCTTTTCAGACATGTTTATACTTCAAGATGTTTTTCATTAATATTAAAGGATTTCAACGACTCTTTTGCCTCTTATCAGTATTTTTTAATAATATATGATTAAGAATTTTTAATTAATTATGCTATACAACCAATTAATATTTGTCCATGTTCTTTTTATAAATCCAAAGAATTGTTGATTATGTGAAATTTACTAATTACTTACTACTAAATCTATCTTTTAAATAAATATCAAAATTCAATTCTTAAATTCGCAAATAATCCTCAATATTATTTTCATTACGAATATTTTTTTCTAATAAAAAAAAATGTCAATTTTTTAAAACTTAACAGTAATTAAATAAATGACTCAACTAAAATTTTCTTTTCAGCATTCCCAGGCTTATGCTCCTGTTGTCCAATAAAACCGATTTCGAGTCTAGGAACAACACTCCTTCCTCTATCTCCCGGCGATTCAATCCCAACATCAGGATCAACAACGACTGGTGCCTCAACGCACGACCATCAACGATCGTCGAGCGTTGCAGAACTACGCCGTAAAGCTCAAGAACATAGCGCTGCGTTACTTCAAAGTCTACAACATGTCGCGACGTTTCAACAACAAGCGGCTGCAGCTGCAGCAGCAGCCGCCCTAGTTAGTAGTGGAACGTCATCTTCAGGTAATTCTAGCGGAACACCTGGCGGTCCGAATTCTGCTGCTGGACATCTAGGATTTCCATTATCGTTACCGCCGTTAACACTGCATGCTTTACATGGTAGCAGCTTAAGAAATAAATTGGTGGAAGCGCAAGGTAGTGTCAGTGGGCTGAGTACGACTTCGCCGAATAATTTGACGATTGGAAGTAAAGAGGTGTAAATTATGTGCTATTATATTTTTATCTGTTTTTTATAATGTTTAGTGAGTTTTATTGTTATTTTTTATATTTTAAATTTATTTACATTTTTTATGTAATTATTAAAAAATATGTTAAAATATTTCAAGTCCTTACTGACATACATCGTTTTAAAAAAACATCAAACCACATACACTTTTTAACTCAATCATACTTAAAAATTGTTTTATTTCCCTATATACAAGATTTCCCAAATTGAAAGCAATATTTTAATTATTTACAAAAAGAATTAAAAATATTCTTGATTTAAATATATTTTGCAATATATAATAGAGTGTGTAATATAAGAAAGTTGCAAAATTTCATGAAAATTTATGAATATACAATCAAATAATCACTGAACTACGGACCCAATCTGAATATAAATTATAAATTTATATTCAACTAAGAATTCAAAACAATAATTCATCGTGCATAAAAAATGAAATATTATGCAAAAAATAGCGAGTTAAAGAAAAAACATTCAAAATAATTCCAGTTTTTTTTATATATTCGATTATCTTACAGATATATAAATATAATTACAAATATTTCTAATTTAAATATTATTTCCGATAAATATTTAACTTTGGTTAATGTTAAAATGTTTAATATTTGTAATATTTTATCAAAAGTAGATTAATAAATATTTCTTCTTAATGACAATACTAAATTATTTTATTTATTTAAATTACTTTTATTTTTTAATAAATTTTAATAGTATCATTTTTTATTTTTTTAATACTCGTGTCATATTTTTAATTAATTTATTTTTACAGAATTTTTTTTGTTATTACAATTATTGTCCTTTTTCAAAAAATTCAATTATTTATAAAAATTCAAATATAATGATTTTTGTTAACAGAATATATTTAATTTTTAACTCTTTCAATACTTGTGTCCTGTATTTTTATTTTTAAGAAATATATTTTTTTGTTACAATATTGTACTTTTTTAAATTCAATTATTTTTAAAAAGTCAAATATAATGATTTTCATCAATATAATATGACTATTCAAGAGAAGATTTTTATTCACTGACTAATAATTTTTATTTACAATTCTTCATGCCCAATCTTACTTATACTCGAATATATAATTAAATTATTCTTCATAAATATTAAAAATATTCATAGTTATAATAATTAATATCAAAATACAGATTTAACTAATACCGATATACATAAATTAATATTATTTTTTTTATAACTACAACATATTTTTTAAATCCCAAAACATTCTATATTATAATTATTGCTCTTATTTATCAATATGGGCATTAATATTTATATATCTGTAAGAATATATATGTTTATACTCGCCTCTTTACATTGAAAAGTAAGTAATAATAATACAAAATAAGCAATATTTAAAAGTGTCTACGAAAAAAAAATTAAGTACATATTCATTCACAATTGTATTTTTCTCATTTACATTCTATTTACTAAAATTCAATGTAAAAAATATAATGTTAGATTTAAAATTGAAAAGAGAAAATGTATACGAAAAAAAATAAAATTATATAATAGATGTAAGTATTTAGTGCAATATATAAATATATGTAAATGCAATAAACACCAAAGTGTTGCGAATATTCTTTTAAATGATTTATATATACAAGAGACCTGTTTTATAATTTTATATATATATATATAAATATTAACTGATTCCGAGTCAAAAATTGATTATAAAAAAAATGATTTTTAAGCTTCCCAAAATTTTGTTGTAGATACAAAAAATATTCTCAATAATAAAACTAGAAAATTTCAAATTTTAACTCTTGAAATATTTCTTATCGTAGCAGTTCTTTAATTTTGATCAGTTGATTTCTTATTGTTGTCTTAAAAATATTAACATATTTAAATGAGTTGAGAAGAATTTAATTTCCATAAATCTATCCAATGTTCGTAAAAAAATGTCACACTAAAAATAAAAATCCAAAGATATCATGCAATAAGATTTAAATATTTTGGTTGAAAATAAGCAATGGATCAAGACAATCCTAAAATAAATATATAAATTTTTTAACACCATATTGAACAGAAAATATATTTTATTAAAATAAAAATTGCTAAGATGTGTTTTTGATAAATTGGTAATAAATTAGTTCGTATATATATAGAGAGAGAAGGGGGGATAAATAATACATTTTAATAAAATGATCAAAATTTTGTTATAATATAAAATAATTTCTTTCGTATAAACCTGTGAATTATTATCTGTTATAAAAAAATTAATTTAATTTTTTTCTGAGTATGAAAGCATGTGAAAAAACTTTAAGTTGTATTTTTTTCACTTTCCTGAAGACATATACCGATTTTTATTAATAATTCAATTTTATTTTTTAACAAATTACTGTTTTACAAATAATTATTTTTTTAAAGTGATATAGAGGATTTATTGAATATTAAAAAAAATATTATATACAATATATATTTTAAAAAGTGGGAAATGATTATCAAAATTATATTTTTGTCGATTTATTATAAACTTAATAAACAAGTATCTTGTATATATAAAACTAAATCAAAAATATATTTAAAAAAATCTCTTACTGATCTCCACATTCACGAAAGTAGTATATAATACTAATAAAAAAATATGAAAATACTAAATACATTTAAGTTATAATGTTCAATCAAATAATCAACTTAGCTATAATTTATACAAAGAAGTTTGAAATCAAATTATATACGTTTATATATATATATATATATATATATATATATATATATATATATATATATATAAAACTGAAATTTAGATTAATTGTAGATTTAAATAATGAAGCGATTAAATGCTTTACAAATATTATAAAAAAAGAAAATCATGTGATATGTAATCGCATATAACAATGTAGCCAACGATTGTACAGTATTAATTAACTGTAGTTTTACATGAATATGAACCTATTATAAATGTGTTCGAAGACGTGTATAAAAATGTATGATAGTTTGTCTCGTCATATTAATAAAATAATATAAATAAAAAAGTTCATTATAAAAATGTATGTCGTTTTATTTATTATTTCAATTAGAGAAGCATGACATATCCTTTATAACACCCAAATGAGAGATTGATGTTCACTATTTTTTCCAGCATATTATGAAAACAAGTCAGGATATTTTTTTTAAAAAAAATACATTGAATAAAATACTTTCTAAATTTTGTAGTAAAAAGCATAAACTGTACTCATATATATATATATATATATATATATATATATATATATATATATATATATATATATAAGGGTAGTTTGATAAGTATGGTAAAAAAGTAAGAAAAACTAAATTAAAAAAATTAATTTAATTAATTACATTAAACAATAAATAAATTTACCATATTTATCAAACGACCCTCGTGTATATATATATATATAAATAATTAACCATGTTTTTTACATTTTTCCTGTAAAAGAAGAATGAAACAGAAACGAATTAAAATAAAACAATCCCTGGCATAATGAAAAACAGAAATATTAATATGTGTGTGTGTATGTATATATATATGTATGTATGTATGTATGTATATATATATATATATATATATATATATATATATAATTTATTTTTAAACATGATAGAACTTTAAATTGAATCCCTATCGAAAGTTCTATTTAACCTAAAAAAAAAACACTTTTATCATACTTTTTATTTACATACGAGTATACGTGTATACATAAAAGTGTTTTTTTAGGTTGGAATTTTCGACAGGGATTCAATTTAAAATTCCAACATGTTTAAAAAAACAGCCTATATATATATATATATATATATATATATATATATATTCAATATATATATATATTTATATATATATATATATATATATATATATATATTGAAATAGGAGTGTATATAAAATCTAAAAAACTTTAGATTACAAAATAAGGAATACTGTGTTACAGTTTATAAAAAAAGCTTTTTATGTTAATAATTAAATAAAAAATATCTAGATTAAATAAAGTTTACATTCTTAACAGCATTTGTAGAAGTTTTTATTTTTTAAACCGGTAAGAAGTTTGAATATTTTATGAATAAAGGTATTTATGACTTTTATTTTACTTGTGTGTACTTTAAAATATATATTTAAAAAAAACTTGAAATATTATGAATCTATGGAAATATATTTTTCTTTTTAAGTAATTTTTAAAATCAATATTTATTATGTACAAAAATGTGTCATTATTTAAATCGTATGAACGTATTATCTCGTATTTAAATTGATTTTTTTATTAAAATGATACTTAATTTAGGTTTAGATAAAATATTATTTTTATCATTTATTTCAATCACTTATACATTGTTAAGAAATATATTTCACGAAATTTTTTCAACTTTATCAATCCAATTAATTAGATTTTTGATGAACAGACATTTGGTTATTTGAAATTCTATTTTGGAAATTTAGTTTAGATGAGAAATTCACATTTTAGTACTGTTTAAATCAAATTATCAAAATTCTACTATATTCTTTCCTTCACAAGGTAATGATTTTTTTTGTATTTTTAATACGTTAAGATATTTTTTTTTTATTTTTTTAAATATATATTTATATTCTAATTCGTGTGATTTAAATAAAATAATTGGAAATTTACATCGAACTTTATCATTTTAAACGGTATACTTCTTATTACTAGCATTTGTAATTATCTTAATAAAAATAAAAAACATAGAAACAATTAAAAAATATGTTCGTTTTGTAAGATAAATATTCATTTAAAAATTACTGAAGAGTAAAGATATGAGTATTTAGAAAGTAGACAGAAGTTTCCAAATTGAATTCTTATGTTTAAATCTTTGATAGGATATCTGACTTGGGAGGATTTTAATCAAAGAATAACTTCTTCTTTTCATAGCAAAAATAATTGTGTTTTAAAAATTAAATTGGAAAATAAAAAATAATATTCTAAAAAGTTTAATCTTTCCCAAAGATCCTTGTGTTTATAATGTTCTCAATTTAAATATTTTAAAAAAATCGCTTTTATCAGCAAATACTTTTAAATATCAGACTAAGAGGAGTAAAATATATTAATATAAAGATTATCTCCAAATTGAAACTCCTGCCACAGAACTTGCTGTCCTAAGCAGGAATATTATTATCTGATTTCTATCGAGCTTAGCCATTTCGTTGTCATAAATTTAATATTTTTCTGTATTTTTAAGTTATTGAATTTTTGAATTATTTGTTATTCCCGATTTATTTATTATCCCATTTACCACTTTCAACAGATTTATAGGATCATCCAAATGTAACGCCTGGATTTGTGTTTTATTAAAAAGAAACATATGTATAGTTTCTTTTTTCTTTTTAATAAAACACAAATCTAAGCATCACATTTGGATGATCCTATATAAGTGATTGAAGTAAATGATAAAAAATATATTTTATCTAAGCCTTAATTAAATATAATTTTAATTAAAACAATTAAATTTATAATACGAGATAATACGTTCATATGATTTAAATGATACATTTTTCTTTTTTACATAATAAAAATTGATTTTAAAAATTACTTAAAAAGAAAAATATATTTCCATAAATTCATTTATATTCATTTTTTTTAATATATATTTTAAAGTATACACAAGTAAAATGGAAGTCATAAATACCTTTATTCATAAAACATTCAAACTTCTTACCGTTTTAAAAAATATATATAGGAGGGTGTTTTTAGGCGTGATAGAACTTTAAATTGAATCCCTATCGAAATTTCTATCTAACCAAAAAAACATTCTTTATTATACCTTTATATATACATACATATACACATGTGTATATATATATATATATATATATATATATATATATATATATAAAGAATGTTTTCTTCGGTTAGATAGAACTTTCGATAGGGATTTAATTCAAAGTTCTATCACGATTAAAAAACACCTATATAATCGTACATAGATTTCATTTCCAGAAAATTTTCTTTTATATAAGAATATCGATTTTCATTGATTAAGAAAATTTATTTTCTATAAAATGCTAATTAAATTTCTGATATAAATTAAGTTTTTCAAATAGTAATTGAACTTTGTATTTTAAAAAACCATTAAATCAAAATCAGGTCATCGACCAATAAACGCGTTGTAAATATTTTTCTTATTTTGGGTAGACATTTAAATCGAACCGGACAGTAGAAACAAATAAGAAATCGTGAAACCATTTAGAAAGAATGAATTGAAAATTAGTGTAGATACATTGAAAGTGTTATACGTAACATGATTTGTGCAAACCCGTCGAATGCGTGTCGGTAAATGAGGACGGTAAACGAGAATAATGTACATAGGAACGAATCGGACGTATTGCACGTCCTACAGGATTGTGTGTAAATTCCCTAGGGAGGTGGAGCGACGTAGTACATCTCGGGCGGCGACGATCGATGCGCCGCCGCGTGGCATTGGGCGTCGCGGCGCCTTCGGGGGCGTGGCGACGTCAAGTCTAAATCGCGAGGGTGTTTTTTTACGGTCGGATACACAGTCAAATAAAGTGACTCTACTGTTTTCAACTTGATATACGGGGTCGGATTTGAGAATAATTGTTCTGTGAATGTACATATAGTTCAAGCTGTTCTTTATAGAGTATTATGAGATATGAGTCAAATGATATTTTCTATATATTATATATTTCATTTATATATATATATATATATATATATATATATATATATATATATATATATAAACTTTTAATACCAGTTACAATCGTTGCCAATTTAATTTCAAATAAAACTGAATAAAGTCTGTTCAATTTATTATTGAGTTTAAATATGGTTTTATTATAAATTATTTTCGATGTCAATGAATATCAAAAATCAACTAGAAATAAACGTACTAGTTTAATTTTTTATAAATTTCATTTTTCATAATTGTCTTTTATTCTTAATATTACTAAATTTAATAATTTATTTCAGACAGATTATTTTGGTAAATATGGTTTTATTATAAATTATTCTTGATATTAAAAAAAATCAAAAATCGACTAGAAATAAAATTACCAGTTTTATTCTTGTATAAGTTTCATTTTTTTTATAATTGTCTTTTATTCCTCATAGTAATACATTTAATAACTTTTTTCAAAGAAATTAATTTGATATTAATAAATATCAAAAAGTACTAGTTTTATTTTTTTATCAATTTCATTTTTCATAATTATCTTCTATTTTTAATAATAGTAAATTTAATAACTTGTTACAAATAAATTAATTTGATAAAACTGATTTTATTATAAATTAATTTTAATATTATTAATATCAAAAATCGATTAGAAATAAATATAATTTTATTCTTTTATAAATTTCATTATTTTGTAATTTTCTTCTATTCTTAAAAATACTAAATTTAATAAGTTATTGCAAATAAATTAATTTGATAAATATGGTCTAATTATAAATTAATTTTCATATGAATAACTATCAAAAATTGACTAGAAATAAACGTACCAGTTTTATTATTTTATAAAATTCATTCTTTTATAATTTTCTTCTATTCTTAAAAATACTAAATTTAATATCTTTTTGCAAATAAATTAATTTGATAAATATGATTTTATTAATAAATATCAAAATCAATTAGAAATGACGTATTAGTTATATTTTTTTATAAATTTCATTCATCCATAATTGTCCAAAAGTGTGATGTCTTTTTGATCGTTATAATTTAAAAATGATTCAAAGAAACGCTTAAAAAATTAGAAATATTTTTTATTCGAATTTCTGCAATTAAATTTTATGTTTAAATAAATGCATTCATAATTTATTGATAAGCATAATACACACACACACACACACATATATATATATATATATATATATATATATATATATATATATATATTGTTAAATAATAATACTTTTTTACATTTTTTGAAATCTAACAAAATATATAAATTAAAAAAGTAAAAAGTACAATTAAAAAATAAAATAATCACAACTGATGGCTCAATTAAATGTTCTAACAGATTTTCTACATTTATTTTTTAACAATAAAACGTTTGATGAATATTTTATTTCATTCGAGTTTCATTGTATATTTTTGTTACATTAAAATCACAAATGAGCAATTAAATAAGTGATAACATAAAATTTATTTTATAATTACAATAAGCTACAGTATATACTAGCATATATATATATATATATATATATATATATATATATATATATATATATATATATATATATATATATATATATATATAGCTATATAAATGAATATATATCATTGTATAAAATATATACTAATACAATAATGGTATGAAATGCAAACATGGCATAATGTAACACAACAACGAAATAAATTTTGCCATAAATGAGATTCCGCAGCTCGTTTATATTTCGACGTTGCGTAACGCATATATGATTACATAACCAGTAATGGAATATAAAGCCAAGCCACCCTCATGCCGAGTCATTACTGTTCACATAACAAACGATACAAATGTATTTAATTCTAGTTGTGTATGTGTATAGTCTACGAAATAACGACATACGATTTGCGATGACATTTTATAAATTGTATCGTAGGTGGGAGTGAATAATGTATTTTCGCAAATAGCTAACTACAGTTTATTTTTTTTGCGAATTTTAATTAAATGTCTGCACTTATTTTCTTAGAATAAATATTGACATAATATGTTTATGGAACGATTTTAATCTTTCTTAATATTCTCTTTTATATATATATATATATATATATATATATATATATATATAGGGTGTTCCATCAGGATTGCACAATTTAATTTTTAAATAAAATGCTCTTTTTTGAGTGATCAAAAAAAGATTTTTTTAGTGTGAGCTTCTGATGGAACACCCTATATTTTTCAAATACATATGTTTATTTTTATCTTGATATTTGTTATTTGATCATCCTTAAAATGTATGTAATTTTAATATCGATGGTATCTTTAAGAGCTTCATCATAAGTATTGTTTATTGTAAACTATCTAAAAATAATATGAAAATAAAATCAAAAAATAATTTTATGAAATAAATGAATAATAATGAAGCAGAAAACACTAAAATAAAATATAATAACAATGACTATTGAAATAAAGAATGCAATTTTATATAATTTTTACAATAATATTATACAATAATAAATAAAAGAAAAAATTAACTCTTGTATGTATTTAATTATATATATATATATATATAGTAATATATATATATATATATATATATATATATATATAATAGAGAACAAATTATAATTTATAATACATTTTTTCACTATAATGAATTATTAAATAATTCATATAATATAAAATTATATTTTATTAAAAAATCCCACAGTCTATTATAGTGATTTTGATGAAATTTTTGTCTTTAAAGCACACACAAAAAAAGGAATAATAAAATACCGTATACCTAAAATCTCCAAAAAAATTCTATAAAAATATACATGAAAATTATTTGTAAAAAATTCTAATACTCTTCAATTAACAAATCTAAACAAAAGCTTCTTTAATACTGTCGAGGACAAGATTATACAAAACATTATTTACTCAAGAAAAAATTTCGAAAATAAGTATATTTTTATAAATACGGTAATATTTAATAACCATGATTACATATATATATAGGGAAACTCAAATGAAACTGAAGTGTTCAGACAGACATTTACTGGCTTACTGGAATTTTTTAAATAAACTTATATTTACTGATGTTATTCATATCATTAGTCTGAACTCAAATTACTTTTATTTAGAGAAATTTTGTAAAAAATATAATAAGCTATAT
>CP092092.1:35925755-36018255 GCA_029203775.1 Neoneuromus ignobilis | reverse complement strand
TCTCTCTCTCTCTCTCTCTATATATATATATATATATATATATATATATATATATATATATATAAAATCAGTCTCTTTCTATCCGTTGCTCTAGATAAAAGCCTCTTTCAAACTTTTTTGAAAGAAACTTTTTTGAAACGAATTTCCTCATATCTCTGTCCCATCTATCCATATTTCTTATATCTTCTTCATTTACCTCCATCCTCTTTTCAAAACTAAATGATATAAACCAAATTTACTGAATCTCAGTCCATGACTGAGTACATTATAGGGCTCTTTCTAACCGATAAGTGCAAAGCAGATAGAAATACAAAATACGTTATAGTCGAACATCACCTACACGCATCGTACAGCTAACTGAACGTAGATTAATTGACGTCATAACTCGGTTTGATGGCCGACGCCGACGTCAACATACTGAACTAAATTAACGGCGCGAAATTTCAAACCGTGTTTGCTGAACGTGTCCAAAACAGCCTCATCTGCTAACCTAACTGTCTACTGAAATATAATGGACTTGTTGTCAGACTTGTTTGTTTGACACATTGTCGTGTGGACGGATTGTCAATGAAATGCAAACGAATGAAATACACATCCAATTATATATGTAACGTCGATACGATCTAAAATCTGCTTTTGAACAGTCGATTCTCGTTAACAGATTGTCTATTATCATTCAAATGTAACGCCTAGATTTGTGTTTTATTAAAAGAAACTATACACATGTTTCTTTTTAATAAGACACCAATCTAGGCGTCACATTTGGATAACCCTATATATTTTAAAAAAAATATGAATGATATATATATATAGAGAGAGAGAGAGAGAGAGAAAGAGAGAGATATGTATGTAATAGATAATAATAGAAATTATCAAATATTCATTAACAAAATTTGAAAAATTATTAAAAAATCTAAAAGTAAATTTGAAATTCGAATGCAATTTTTCTTTCAAATGACAAGAAGAATACTACAACATGATGAGAGTTTACAACAACTTTGTAATATACAATAGTTCGACTATATTTCCAAGACTCAATGATATGAAAATAAATAAATATTACCATGCATACAAAGTGTAATTTCTGCAAATGTTTGTATGCACGAATGTACATGTAAAATATATATACTTGACTATATAATTCTGTAATAATTTTTGAAAACCTTGCAACATTATTGCCAATAATATATTTTTAACCAGTTGGGCTGGAATGACGTGCTATGTACGTCAACTGCTATCTGTACTAAATGTCGATAAGACGTACATAGCACGTCGTGTGATTTTTGCTAAGTTAAAATAACATCAGAGTTCAGTTAGCAAGTGACACACTTCTGTTTTGAAGGCATACAAGTGCTTTTTTGTAGAACTTCATTAATTTTACATATTTTCATTGAATAATAATCAAGTAACTACCAAACACAATAAGTTTTTTTTATTATTATAAAAAACTATTTTATCAAAGAACTATTTTATTCCGATAATAGTGCATCAGAAAATGTTGTACTGGATTTATGTAGACCTTTAGTTGATTTTGTACATACCCTCTTTTTAGATAACTGTTATTCGTCATCAAAACTGTATCGGAAATTTGCAAAAAATTAATACTATCGGAACAGTCAGATCTAATAGAAAGAATATGCTAAAAGATCTCGCAGAGACAAAATTAAAAACATTTTAAGATCTTACAATGACATCTTAACTGTAAAATGTAAGGACAAAAAAGATATATATTTACTTTCTTCAAAACATTCCAAAGCAGAAATGATTGTAACAAAAAAGAAAAAATGTAGAAATTATACAGACCAAAATGGAAACATTACAAAACCTAATATAGTTTTAGATTACAATGATGGTATGGGTGGAGTAGACCTGCAAGATAGCTATTTATCATCTTTTCCTTTAATGAGAAAATTTGCAAAAAGTTACAGAAAAATATTCTTTTATCTAATGGATATGGAATTTTTTAATACCTCTATTCTATTCAGTAAAATAACAAACGTACCAAAACCCAAGAAATACTCCTTTTCAAAAATTATTAATAAATTTGTTAATCAATTTAAGAGTTTTACTATAATGTTAATATGTGTGTGTGTCTAAAACTTTATAAAAAAATGATTTCAAATACCAACTCGCTGCGAATTGCTTTGGACGGATTTGCCACACGTGCATGTTAATTAATTGTCAGCGCAACTGGTTAAAAATTTTTTTTTAAAAAAAGACTGATAGTTACTAAACTTAAAATTAATCAAAATTAGTTATTAACATACCAATGATTAACAATTATAAAAATTGATTTTAAATTGTTTGAATTATTAAAATGTTTTTTTTTAATTTTTATTATCAATTTATATTTTATATTGAATATATATATATATATATATATATATATATATATATATATATATATATATATATAATAACTCTAAAGTGAAATTTGATTCATAAGTCAATATTAGCCTTGTACCTAATTTACTGTTTTATCAAGAAATCATTCCACACATGTACAATATTAACATAATTATTGTTCTTTCTTGTTAGTATCATTTACTGGAATATTTTGATAAATTTGCTATTATTTTCAAAAAAATGTGTTATCTTTTAAAAATTTCTTTTAAATCTTCAAAATATCTTAAATAATCACATTAAATTATGAATATTAATATTTTCACAAAATGGAATAATAAGTGAATACTGGATTCTTTTATATAGGATCATCCAAATGTGACGCCTAGATTTGTGTTTTATTAAAAAGAAACTATACATATGTTTATTTTTAATAAAACACAAATCTAGGCGTCACATTTTGATGACCCTAGATATATATGATTTTTAACGACATGTAAACAATCCCAGATCAATGTATATATATATATATATATATATATATATATATAAGAGTACTACCGTTACACATATTGTCATAAAGTAATTTGCATGTCAAAGTGAAATAACACTGTAATGCGTGTTTGTAGTCCCGGTTCGAGTCCCGCCGCAATCGACGTCGCCGCGTTGCTGCGCGTAATCGTATTAAAAGTTTTGTTACTGCTGACGGTGACGATGGTTTTAATCAAGTGGCGATGGATTTTTTAATGCAATTTGTTGTGTTTCGTGCGCTTCGCAACGTTTCCATTAATTTTTATACATAGACACATAAATACAGATATATATATATATATACATCAATTCCATTTCGACGAAACATTATAATGGGGGTAATTTTCACTCTATAATTTTTGACAATGATTATAAATAAAACATAAATTTTTAAAACGCTATAATTGTTTCTAATACTGTTAATAACATGCATATATACATACAAATGCATATATATATATATATATATATATATATATATATATATATAGAGAGAGAGAGAGAGAGAGAGAGAGAGAGAGAGAGAGATTTAAGCGTGATAGAACTTTAAGTTCAATCCATATCAAAAGTTCTATCAGACTTTAAAAAAAACCTATTAATATCAATTAATTATATATAATTTATATTTGTTACTTTTAGTCTTAAGATGACATTTTTCAAAGCTTAAATCAAAAATTTGTAATTTGTTATATATATATATATATATATATATATATATATATATATATATATATATATATATACGTATGTGAGTGGAAGTATAATACATAAATTTCAAACAATTTCAGTGCGAATAAAGCTAGTTTCTAGTTGCAATAAATCGTGGCAAAAAGTAATTTCAAGATTTCCACGAGCATAATAATATGCTCAACGGCACCTGAGTGTTTGAAATTTAAGGCTCGATATATAATAATTATCTCAGCAACTTGTTCATTGTTTTAATTGTGCCGGCTACTTCTATTACTGTACGAAAAACATAAAGCAGTACATTCTATCCCATGTCCATTTTACGTATTATCACTCCGTCGGAGCGAGAGATTAGTGTAATATGTATGTGGATGTGTTAGAATATATGCGAGGCAAAGAAAGCATCCTCTTAAATTTATTGTTTTCGTACGTACAAAACTAGATGTTGTTTTCCAGTTGTACAAAGTAATTTACAAGTTTTGGATTACTGTAAGATAAGTATGTACGCAAATGTTTGTTGCATTTGTGTAACAAATGCTTTTAGTTTTGGCGGTTTGTCGTTTTGTATAGTAATAAATTTTAAACTTGTATATTCGAATTGCTTAAAGTTAGTGTACTTACAAACAGAAATAAAAAAGTATTTATCGTAACAAAAAACACAAATAATTTTTATATAAGTATAGAAATATATTATATTAATATATGGCCAATCATAAACGATTCAAATTAAATTTAAAAGCTATTTTTGTCCTTAATATCTTTTTTAAACAAAATACATATGAGATGATAATTTTATAAAAAAAATTGTCATTGTGGATTTCTTAAATATTTTTTTATATCAATTATTTCGTTTATAAACAACAACGACTTCTTTTATTGTATTTTTAGGTTATTCTACAAGATAATAAAAATTTAAGCTGACAAATCACCGAAGAAAAACATTTTTTTAAAAAAACTCTTCTCATGCAAATCTAATAATATAAAAAGTCAACTCTATTCGAATATAATTTCCTATTTTTCAACTTCACTAATCAATAATTTATAAATTCCAATACCATTAAATATAATTTTATTCCTGGTACAAGCTAAAAAAATCCAAATAAATTAATAACAATATTTTTTTGAAAGTACATACTAACAATTATTTATAAAAATATTTATTTATTCATACTTGAAAAAATATGAAGACTCGTTTTTTTAAAAAACTATGAAATCTGTAATTATATAAAGAAGATATTTATTATACAAATAATTTAAATGAATTTGATTTTGATGTATCTGTATTGCCTGTGGATTATAAAATGTTATTCTATCCAAAGACAAATAGGTGAATTTTTTATGCTAATGAAATACTACAAAAACATTCTGCCTGTCCACCTTATACAATTCTAAAATAGAAAACTATTTAAATTATAAAAAATAACACATTTAAACCTCGTAAATTATTTTAAATAAATAAAATTACATTCATTGCTAAATAAATATTAAACATATATTTCATTTTTTATTTTATTTTATTTCATATAAAAATAAATAACATTATTATAATATAAACACATTCCAATATTTTTGTTGTATACCTTTTTATAAAATTTATTCTATCATTTTATATCTTGAAATAGAAACTGAATTTTGGTAAGAATTTAAGATCCTTCAACTACTATCTCATCCAATAAGACATAGCAAATACAGTAGATCCTTAATACAAAAATTAGTCTTATTAAATTTTTATATTAAACAAGAAATAGAGAAATAAATAGCAACCATTAAAATAACTAAATATTGAATTATACTATAATTAAAATAAATATCTCTTGATAAATAAATCTAACTAATTATAAAAAATAATCTATAGAAACATCTTTCCTAACTGCATTGTTGTATCCTTCTTTGAAATGGTACCAAATATCACCTCCTACAACTGAATTACTACTACCTGTAACACAACGTAATAAAATAAATTTCATTATGAAATACTATTAATTAAAATGCTATTTTATTTTTGTATTAAATTCAATTAACATTAATAAAATATAAACATTTTTTATACACGAAAATAATTAGTTTCCATTCAATGATTTGTTTTAGTTATTTTAATATGCAATATTATTTATTGTTAAAAATAACTATTTTAAAAATTATCTTTTAAATTCATATTTTATTTCATAAACTTTAATTCTGATTTTTTTGTAAATTTTAATTTTTATTTCAAATAAAAAATTGATTTAACGAAATATATTCAACTATTTTTATTTGAATTATATTATTTGATGTCTTATTACGTATTATGAAATAACGAATATTCAAAAACACTTTCCTAAAAATTAACATGAATTTAATTCCTTAAATAAAATGTTTCATATTTTAGAAAAACTTTTAAGCTAATAAATTTTTAATTACCATAAGATGATTAAAATTTTCAAAGTCATTATTTTCAACAATTTCTTCCTTGATTCGAATTATATTTATTTATTTGGATAAAAGACATGAAACTTTAAGTAGAAAGAATTTTCAAATAATATAATTGCTTTCCAAAAATAAAATAAACTCAAAAATGAAGTTTAAATAAATATGTTAAATAAAAATTAATTTTATTTGTGTTAATTTTTATTAATTATTGAAGAAAATTATTAACTAACAATAGTATTATTTTTTTCCAAAAAATAAACTGTATGAAGTAAATAATATTCTATAAACTTTATCACAAGTGAATATTAAAATAATGCACATTTATTGTGTAAAAAGGTGTATATTTAGAAAATAAGTATCAGTTAAAATATATATAATTTATAAAATATGATTTGAAAATAAATCTGATTATAACTCAAACTTTTTTTAATAAATACAAGAGGAAAAACGAAATACATTTACTAATAATCAAATATATAAATCGGCTATTATCATTTATGATATAATATTTGATTTCGGTCGAAAATATAAAAGTGTATCTTTTCAGGTATAAAAAAATATTGTATCTTCTGTTTATCGTTCCATTTATAAATGAAAAAAATGCATTTTCATAATTCGTTTTTAATAAGTTTTACATATCAAACATGTCTAACACTGAATCAAGTACTTAAAACAACATAAAAATTTTACAAAAAACTCAAACACACATTGACGTTCAATCACTCATCTACATAATTATATGACAATTAAGAAACATACACCGACATCGATAGATTAGGAACCATGAACCCTACGTCAAATTAACATCGATTAAAAGTTGAATACTCGCGGCTAAAACCAAACATTTGATAAATTTCACGATGAAAAAATAATAATTACTCCGTCGCTCATCCCCCATAACCAAAAATCATCAAACACAATCACGAGATACGAAGTATTGAACTCGCGCAATGATGTAACAATATCAAACAATGAAAATACATGAATAACTAATTCTAATATAACAGATTGGCAAATGTTAGCGAGGGTGATGCGGTAATCGGGATGAGGTGGTGCGGGTAAAATGGGGGATATATGCCAGAGACGGAGAATTAAAACAAACAGACGCGTTAATAGTTTAACCCCCTGCGGAATAATGAAGGTTTGAAGGGAGTGCACAACGAATGTACAGATCTGTATTCTAAGAAAATTATACAGTTATGTTTTATTGTACGTGTGTTCGAAAATATCTGAAATGGAAAAAAATATCATTTGTTCTTTACGCAAAAATCAAAATATTGTATTCGATTGAAAATTGATTTTTATATGATTAATTATTAAGTTAAATTCAAGAATTATAAATATTTATAAATTGTCTTAATAAAAATATACAAAATTAATAAGACATTTTTTATTAATCTGAACATTTTTAACCGTTAATTATAAAATACTTTTACAATTATGTATTTTGAAAATGAAGACAGCTATAGAAATCTATTTAAAAAACGTACAATATTTTTTTCTTAATATAACATTTTTATATAAAATTATATATTTAACCAAAACTTTTGATTATTTATAATACAAATAAAATGCATAACACCAAAAAGTAATAATAGAAGAAAAATAAAAAATGTAATTTGTTTCATAAAAAAAATATTTATCCAAATACTGACTGACTAAATAAAATTAGAGAAACTGGCATTAAAACTCAACTTAATATAAGTAATTAAATAAAAAAAAATAATGATAACTAGGCGTATTTTTAAACAAAAAATACGTTCAATTTTGGTAAAACTAGAAAAACTATAAAATATTTATATAGACATCTATGCATCGCTTATAAAACGTGGTGATATGAATGTTTCAGTAAAAATGAGAATAAAATAAAGTAGATAGAAACTAGAATTACTTTCGTTCGTCTAAAAAATTGGTGAAAAAATTTACAACGAAAAAAGAGAGACCAATTTATAAAACTCTTATATAAATATAATAGTTTTATGATGAATATTATGTGAAGAAAAATATTGGGTAAAAAAGAAGAATAAGATCAAAACAATAGTATATTAAACAGATTTAAAAAAATACAAAAACACAGGTTTTTGCATTTTTTTGCTTCCTACAAATCTTCGAATTGAGGAGAGAGAGAATGGGACGAAAGAAAATAAAGAGGGTAAGAGGGAGAGAGAGCAAAAATATAACTGATATAACTGAGTTGAAAATTGAGTTTTCCCTCAGTCCATAAATCTCTTTAATAATAATTTTTGGCCAGTAAATAACTATTTGACTTAATATTGTAACAACTCAATTTTGCATAACAAATTAGAAATTGAATCAAAAAAGATAAAAAAATTAGAGAATTTTTCAAAAGTGTTAATAAAGAAATAATTTCAGATACTTTTAATCATAGAATCACTATAGACTGTCAAAAAAAGGAAATCAGATTTATTTTCAGGTTTGATACTATTTTATTTACAATAAAATTAATTTAAAAATTCAATCCTATTTTTTAGCAATCATTATTTATATAATAGAGTGTATGTTAATTTAATATAAAATATTTATATTAATGTTATTAATACATTGACATTTTGTTTAATTTTAAATTATTTAAATCTTCGAATGTTAAAATTGTATTATTATTAAAATAAATCAAATTGTTGATAACAGTTATTTTTAACAAAATGTTTTAAATATTTACACCAATATTTTTGAAAATCAGAGGCAGTTAAAAAATAATTGTACTGCAATAAAAAATAACAGCTAATAAAACTTCTTCTGATTTGTTGAAAACTTGTACTAATAAATTAACAATATATTTTTTATTTGTAAATTTGTATATAGTCATCCAAATGTAACGCCTAGATTTGAGTTTTATTAAAAAAAATAAAAGAAACTGTACACATGTTTCCCAATACACCACTCTATACAGATGTTTCTTTTTAATAAAACACAAATCTGATGACCATATATAATTTCACTAAAAAAAAATCTAAAGTTACAAATAGTACAAAAACTGTTTGTTTTTTCAACAACACATCGAATTTCGTTCTTGGAGTCCCACCGTACAGATGGTATCTCCTGCATACATCTCTGTACGCAACCGTCTATATGTATCCGCTGTATAGCTCCATAATAAGACAATTACACGAGATAGTAGCTCATCGCAAGAGAGTAATTGGTTTCGAGAGGCAATTAACGATGGAGCTATGATTTGTATTAGGTTGGTAGTATGTACGTACTAAGAACGGGCTCGCGCGTTCACATTCACTCACAGTGTTACCAACTGTGAATCTGATTTTAATTAGCTAGCAGCGAAATTTGTAACCGTTACAACATTGTCTAGATTGCCAAAACCGAAATAATTCGATGCAGTAATGAGAAATGTGACCGAGTGGATAATTTGTATGCGTACGTATTGGGCCCGTATCGATTATCTTAGTTAATTTCGTCGTACAAACTTGTGTTAATTATTATGATTAAGAATGATCAGTTTTAGGATCTTTCGTTCGACAATTTAGTACGATGAAGTGGTACGGACGGTCGACGTATTTCATTATCAGGAACACGGTTTCAATATTGGGATAAGTTTCTTTAATTAAAATAAGTCGTCGTGTTTAACAATTTAAATTGACGTTTGTTCGGATCAATATTTAGTAAATGATAATTAACATTTGATACGTTTATGTGATAGTTTAAGAATTTTCATTATCATTTTAAATATTATTAAAACGTTTATTGTTATTACTAATTGGTCGATTATTTTATTTTAAACGTGATTTATTTTATTTTAATAAATTTTAATAAATAATAATATTACTTACTGGTAATCTCTGAAACCTTTTTTTCGATTTTTCTGCCAAAAAAGTCACGACTTACAACCTGAAAATAAAAATTAAACATTTTTATCATTTTTATAACAAATAATAAGATAAAATTTGATTCAACAACTATTATTTTTAAGTTATTTAAAAATTAACTAATTTATTAGTTTTTTTCCAATTATATTAAAATAATTAAAATTATATTCAGAAGAAAATTAGATTCAGATTTCTATTAACTGGAAATATTTAAATAAATACAATATTTTTGAATAAAAATATACAAGTCAGAATGGTAAATTCAATTTGTTATATTACTGTTTATTTGATAGTGTAACACAAATGAATCATTATTTTAACATTGTAAGATTTTATATGTGGTCAATAAACATTTATTGTTACCTTTATTTAAAAATAATTATCCATTTATGTTAAATAATATCCTATTTAAAAGAAGACATAAATTCATTTTCATCCCCAATTAGCCAATTTTTATTTTAAATAACAAAGTGAACAAATAAATTATTATTAAACATTTGATAACATATTTTAGTATTGGGGGTGAAAATTAATTTGTATTAAAGTGAATTTGTCTCAATTTTGAAACAAACAGTAAAAAGAAAACCTTATATTATTAAAATTTCGAATTTTCGAAAAATATCAACAAATGTTAAAACATTAAAAATAAAATATTCATTTCGTATTTAAATTATTTAAAAAAAATAATAATAATGAAATCTTAAAAAAATACTGTATCAATTTTAAATATACTTAGATAAAAAAGTTTTCTATTACATTAAGTAAAATTAAAAATTTTAAAAAGTTATATTTTTTACAGATTTTCATTAATTAAACTATGTTAATTTATATTCAATCTATGATTAATTTTTGTTGCTATAAATCATCTACTCTCATTTTTATAACATTTATACATATATTAAAAATTTGCAAATCTGATTGTCGATGCATTGTTCGAAAAGTAAAATATGATACAATAAATAAATAAATAACTTTAATACTAAAGAACCCTGTATATGCAATCACTGTTGCATTACACAAAAGGGTAAGTTATATCCCGCAACGGATATAAAGTAAATAAAGGGATAAAAGAACGGGGTTGTCTGCGCTGTGGCTGAATTATGATTTTTGAAATTAATGACTTTTATTTCTTGACAGTGTTGAAATAATTTATTTGCTACATTACTTTGCAAAATAACACACTTGAATTATTACTAAATTGTTTCTTAAAGTTTGCTGTATATTTCAAGTCAGGTGTTGATTAATAATTAGGAGTTTTTAAATGGAAAAGTTGCAAGAAATTCTCTCTCTCTCTCTCTTATATATATATATATATATATATATATATATATATATATATATATATATAAGTATTGAATAAAATTCAATCATTTCTTTCGAAATAAATCTTGATTCGCTAATAACATTTATTCGAAAGAAAGAAAATATGAAAATAAAGAAAGCAGAATGAAACTATTATTCAAATACATAAAACTACATTACACTCCAATAACCTGTCAAAAGAAATCACTACGGGAACTTAAGTGAAAACAATACCGTTTCAATAAGATTTTCACAAAGCTCCGTAGATATTGTCTTCAATGTATAGATGGAGAGGAAAAAGAGAAAAAAAAACATATCTCAGATTCGTAAAGCCCCTTTTTCGCTTCTGTCGACACACAAAAAGAAATGTTATTTTCCATTAAATGTCAATACAGGCAGAGCCGTCTCGCGGGACGCGCGTTAAGCTCGCACAAAACAATGGAATCACGCCGATGGATTTTCACTCTCTTTTTCCCATTTTCCGGACACTCAGTCGAGTGGTCATTTTTCATTAAAATCGTACGATTTCGTTTAAACGAAAACGATGCCGAGATATAAATTTGTATATAAATTCTTCGAACGTTATTTCACTTAATACAGTCAAATGGTTTATTAAAAAATTCGAATAAAATGTATGTATGTATATATTAATACATACTTATAAATGGTTTTCACTTATTACATATTCATGTTTATTAAAATTAGAATTTATTGACTTTTTTAAATTCTACCTGTATTTTAAATTTTCTATATTATTTTCAAAATTTTAATGTTACCAACATTATATATATAAAATACATTTTTAAAATTTAATAAATTATCCAAAAACTGTGTTGATATTACAGATAAGATTGTATTATAACTAATATTAATTGCATAAAACGAAAATTATAAATTTTTGAAAATTATATTCTTTCATTTACCATTTAATGTTAAACAAAAATTCATCCTGTTATAAAATTATTATTTTGCTTTTAAAAGCTTATTACAACGTTGTCTTTTGCTACAATGATATTAAAATCGAGAACATAATAGTAATATTTGTATTAAAGTAAGAATAAAATAAATATGAAACATGCTTTTAGTAAACAAACTATCCAAAACATCATACAATTATCTTTCTGATAACTGTTTCTAGAATAAAATTAAATTTTAGTTAACATTTTTTTATTATTTGACAAATGAATTTATAAATAGAAAATAATATATACTATTAAGATATTTTCATACACATTTTTCAAAACATTTGGTATTTTCGATTTTGGGAAAATAAGATATCTGAGTAAACAATATTATATTTACTAGAAAATTTAAAAAGTCGAAAATATTCTGATAATAAATGTTTACATGTAGTAAAAAAATATGTGAAAATTAGGATTCATTGTTTAAATTATTTTTTTACTAATTACTCAAAATTATAAAAAAATAATATTTCATTTTTAATAAGTATTATTCCTAATATTGACAATTTTTATTTTTTTAAAAAAGTTACTTTGAGACACCTATGCAATTATTGAATATTTTATAACATATTATGGTGTTAGGAGTGATAATTCATTTCTGTTAAATACATATAAATATCAAAAAGTATTTAATTATTTAAAATCAAATACTGTTGCATTTTCCTAACTGTATTTACAATCTTCCACACAGATTAATTATCAACCCAACACGACAAAATGTTCAAAAAGTGTTCAATAAATTTATTTATTGTTCATTTTCTTTATTTCGATGATAATACCCCATCATAATCAGCAATGTAATAGAAAATCTAGAAGAAAAAATAATAATTTCAGACCTAAATCCTCGATTTTATAACACAGTGTTCTGATGATGATAGCATTAAAAAATGACAATTTATAATTATTGAACACTTTTTCAATATCGGGTGATAGTTCATTTTTATGAAAGTGTGAATTTGCAACAGTTTTAAAACAATTAGTGATATTTAGAATATTTTACACATTCACAATATAAGTGTTCTAATATTTTCTTTTGAAAATAAGACTTTATATATATATATATATATATATATATATATATATATATATATATATAAAATCGATGTAATGGAAACAGTAGTACAATTCCGTTAAAAGTGGCGGAAAAATCTTCATCGAAAATAATGAGTTTTCGCGGAAATGGAAAATCGTTCTGGGAAATAAATATCAGTAACGATCTTGTTACGGAAGAAAAACTCATTCGGCTGCGTCTGATAATGCAACGAAGTGAAAATCCATATTGGATTTTTCCAATATCAATGATGTACCTGCTATTGATGAAAAAAATATATAATAAGAATTGTTTCTGATTAAAATGTATCTACTATATCAAAAGATAATAGCAAAACATACATATCAGTATATACAGATATATATGTGTGTATGTGAATATATATATATATATATATATATATATATATATATATATATATATATATATTCCAAAATATCATGGTTTCAATTTGTAAATGTTATCGAATCATTTATTAAAAAATATTGTAAATAGATATTTAAATACATGAACCTTTTTATTTAAATTACTATAAAGATACCAAGTCTATTTTCTAAAAAAATTAATTTAATTGTAACATATTTTAATTTTAAAAAAATGATTTTAAAAAATATGACATTTAATAAATTTGTTTGAATATTAAATTAATTCTTTTAAAATATATTAATAGGTATGTTTTAATTTTTCAAAAGACACTCACACACTTAGTTGAAATAAAATATATTTTTGCAAGTAACATCTACAATTTTCTTTAATAAAAAATTAAGGCAATATTTTTATATAACTAACAAAAAATATATTAAATGTAGTACAGATTAAGAAAATTGTAGAAAATGTATAGCAGTAAAACATTTAATCTGTTACTACACTTAAACTACTTCTATAAAAAGTAATACTAATAATTCTAATACACCGAAAATAGCTAAGAATAATTCTATTTGAAAAAAAACCGAACAGAAAATCTTTTTCGTTCTCAAACGACTGAATGCAATAATCTTAAAAGTTTCTCGCGTTCCGTAACGCCTCTTCGATAAGAAATCACTTGATATGGGAGGACGATGATGGGGAGAGACTAACGTTAGATACATGAAACAAGGTTCGAGTATGTAGCATGATATGTGTGAGTGTGGAGTTGGTTTGTAGAAACAAGCTCTCGAAGGAAGGAAATGGCCATCTCATCTCTCTTGACCTGCCACCGGACATGGACACCGGACTATCAGAGCGCGGCGCGTTTCCGGGTTTCGATCTACGCCCATCGTCTAAACGGACGTCGAAGTTAACTAACAGGAATGTTACTGTAGAATCAGATGATAGATTTAAAACATTGGACGCTTACTTGAAATTGATATGTGTGAATTATCGGATTTAACACAACAGTGTTTTTAATGTGGTAGTGTGTACATTGTGTGTGTGTAATATATACATACACACATATATATATATATATATATATATATATATATATATATATAACACAAATAAACAAAAATATAAATTCATTAATAAACTTAATTATAAGAAATAAAAATACAATTAAACTTAAATTTTTTACACAAATAAGTCTGTTGTATTAAAAGAAACTTTTTTGAAAATATAAACGACTTAAAAAATGTATTTCACTGGATAATATTTTAAAATTATGTCATTTGCTTTCACAAAGAAATCCATTTGAGATTTTAATTATTTTTGACAATTTGATTAAAAAAATATCAATTTTAAAGTAAAAAAAAGTCTTATTGCACAATTTTGGATTTTAATAATTAACCATTCAAAAAACAATTAACAATAAACTCTAATTACATATATTAAAAATAATTCCATTAGAATAAGAAATATGATTAATTATTACTGACTAATCTGGTAAAATGCAAATTTAAAAATCTTATATAAATTAGTTTTTAATTTAAAAAATATTTTTGTATAATCACAAGATTTTATTTTGATATCTTTTGAAAATAAAGAAAACAGTAAAATAAAAAAATATATTCGAATGAAATTTCCTAAAATAGAAACAAATATTTCTATTAAAATGTAAAAAATACAGCACTTGTTAGACAATAATACAATATTTAAATTTTATATAAATCAATTATACTGTAAACATAACTTTTTTCTCGTCCATTACTGATAGTTTTTTTTGGTATGTGTGTGTGTTTGCATATATATATATATATATATATATATATATATATATATATATATATATATATATATATGAATATATGTATGTATATATTTGATCTGACGAATGAAATATTGAAAGTTATACAAGGATTAATGAAATATTTGCGTGGAACGTAAGCGAAACTAAGTTAAATTTGTTTCGTACGGTTGAACAACAAGATCTCATAGAAGACGGAGTACAAGTCGTACGAGTTGTGGAACGAGTTTTTGCTTGTCGGAAGCAATTTAAGGACGAGTTAACACATAAACGGCGCACTGCTTAAGAGAATTCCAGTAAATGGACGGAAGCTTTTACAGTAGTTTTTCGCTGGCGATCGCAGAAACACGCTAGTTGGATAGGGGTTCGTGTACCGCCCGTTCGTCGAATGACGTGACGCGGCCACTATTAGATCGTGTTTCAGTTAGTGCACGAGTTGATGTTTTCTGAACTATTGTAATGCAAAATATAAAATAACAGAACACGGAATCAAAATTCACCATTCATTTATATTGTTTTACTGATAATGTAAATGATAGAGAAGGCCTGATACAAAAATGATATTTAATTATATTTAAATGTCACTATAAAAATAGTAAGCAATCGTTTAATTCATATAACTATTGTACTTTTTTATAGGCAAAAAATTTAGTAGCCATTTTTAATTTCAACACTCAAATATAATTTGTTTACAAAAAAAAAATATTTAAAAGAAAATAATTACAAAAAAGTACGTGAAAAAAAGACTTGAAAATTTATATGAGCATTTAAATATATACAATATTAATCATATTTCCATTCGTGAAAATTTTTTAAGGATACAATTGTTTAATTACTGTACATTTTTAAATTTCACAAATTTTCAAAAAGAATTTAGAATAAAAAAATACTCTTTCTTGATTTATAAAATAGCCTTGTTATCAAATTATACTTCGAAAAAAAATCAATTTGAATACATTTTTAATAGTTACACAAATACATTTCTATTTATGAAAATAAATAAAAAAATTATATTTAATGAGATAAAATATTTTTTCACTATTATCGTAAAATATTAATATATTAAATAAGTATTATATTAATTCATATATACATATATAATGCTTAAGTACATGCAAGTAATATGTATTTGAGATAACAAATCAACTAAAATTTCGAATATTTATTCTATATAACAACTGTGGATTACTAAATTCCTCTAGTCAACTTATAACAATTTTCTATATCAAACTTTATAAATTAAAAATGAATTTCATTATTTTTTTTAAAAAAAACTCATACATACACAATATATTGACCATTCAACAATCTCAACTATGATTTATAATTATTAATGATTTTTCTTAATTTATGGAAATCGATGATTGTTAAAAATAAAATCGACATATTTAGAAATGCACATCTATTTATTTACACGTATATATATATATATATATATATATATATATATATATATATATATATGTATAGAAATATAAAAAAAATAATATAAACCCCCATCAAGTCGACTCACTTTAAAAATAATTAAAATCCAACAAAGACAATTCTCAAAACAATTCTGATTGCAAAAGACATTAGCGTAGAAATTGAAAAATTGAGTCGCGTTTTCATCTAATGGGCACATACACACAAGATTTTTAACTCCTTACTTCCGAGACCACTTAAAGAGGGGGCGGATTCCGGCGCAGACTGTGACGCGGCCAACGAAAACCTTTTCAGCTAATGTTCGAATACGTTTAATGCGACGCCTCGAAGACTGGAATACACTGATCATGTTACTATACGATCGTATATTTATTTATCTCTGTTCTGTACACGACTTCAGTACCATTTTCCGGAATACGTTAAGAATCTTCTGGCAAGACTAATGCGGACATAACATAATCTTTCTACTCTAATGCGATGTTTTCAGTTTTTTTCTACTTGGCAAATTTTCATCTCTACGTATATTACACACATATATACCTCTACATAAACATACCCACACACCATTATATATATATATATATATATATATATATATATATATATATATATATATATATATATATATATAAAGCTTAAACTGATAGTAACTATTATCTATAAAAAATATTTAAAAAGAGAAATATTGAATTAACTAATTAAGACTATCTTTTCAAACACATTACGCCTTATTTATCCAAACAAAATAAATACATGTAAAAAAATCATTATATCATTTTTTACATTTGAACAATTTTACAATATACAATTGGAAATTTTTATAATTTCAAATAAAATTTGTAGAAATAACAATGAAGATCGAATACAAAAAAAAAATTAAATGTTTTTTTTATATAAAAAACTTATGTATAAAAAATAATCAATAAATCTCAAAATGATACAATGATATAAAAAATTTGTAATTTTATATATGTATCATTCTATAGAATAAAAAGGCACAATATTTAATAATACAATATATATTTTTTAATGTACAAATTTTAGTTTGTAAATCATATTTTAAAATGAAAATAATTTTATATATATATATATATATATATATATATATATATATATATATATATATATATATTTATATATTCACAATGAATCCATTTTAAATATATATTTTATAACAAAGACTATTTTTCTTACAATCACATCAAAAAACTCAAATGTATTAAGGAAATTCAAAATGTTTTATAAAAGAAAATTTATTTTCATTTGTATATCATATCATACATAAAGCACGCACGCCATATATATATATATATATATATATATATATATATATATATATATATATATATATATGTATGTATGTATGTGTATCTACATATAAAATATATTTTTATTTATCTTGAATAAAAGAATGAAAATAAATTTCTTTTCATAAAATGTTATAATAATAAATATATATATATATGTAATCATTTGCATGCCATTAAGAAAAAAACATAGATATTTTATTATTCTTTTTTTACAATATACGTACGAATTGATTGCTAAAAAATAAGTGTGTTTTTTAACCCTCTCAGCATGATGTGTAAGATATGGAGCCATCAAAATCTCAAAAGATAAATGATTCAAATCACTTAATGTAGCATATTGAAAGAATGCACTCTATTAAACTAACATTGTACAGTCATAATACCATTCATATCTTCATATGATGCTTTCATATGTTAATAACGTGCCATTATATGATCGCGTATGGTCTACGATTATTCCGGGACGCTGCAAATCACTATCATACAAGGTTCCGTTCCGGGTATCAGGTTACAAACACAAGCAGTTATGTTTTTTTTAACTCTAGTCATAATATACGCATGATGTGTCATATAATATACATATTTTTTGCATTTATTGAACTGTGAATTTTTCCGGAATGTGTCGTTTATCCCGGATAAAAATACGTATATATTCTTATATGGTACACGTGATAAATAGTAATAACTGTGAATATCATTTCGTATATATAATTTACAACACAACATTAGATGAATAATAAACAGAAGAAATGAATAAATTTCCATTTATTTTGTGATAATTTAAATCTCTTACAGGGACAATATAAACATTAGATCAGCATTTACAATTCGTAATTTTTTAACAAGACCACCCGACGTGGGGTATTTTTGTACCCCATGATTATATTAATAATATTAATTATATTTAATGAAAAGCTGGGGTACAAAAATACTCCACGTCGGATCCTGTAAACGCCGGGCATTCAGAGTTAAACTGTCAATGGAAAATTGTAATAGAGTATTTTTTTTAGTTGCATTTAGTTTTATATATAATTAACGTTTTAGATAAATAATAATGTTATAGACTCAAGATATTTGAAAAAAATGAAATGTATGATTTCTATGAAATTTTAATTCATTTCTAGAAAATAATTTATTATAAATTGACATTAAAAAAATATGTAAATATGAATAAATGTAATATATTTATATTAATAAAGAACTTAGATTTAAAATTAAAAATAAAAGAGACTTTATTATGTAAAATAATAGATTTCAATGCTTTTACTATGAAGATTTCACTATCTTAAGACCTCAATCAAATAAAATATATACAATAAGCAATTATCTAATTAATAATTATTTATTGTACACAATTAATAATTATAATGATCTGTGTATATATGTTTTGAAGACACAACTTATATTTGTGGTATTTAGAGTAATGTTTTTTTATTATAAGCGTAAAATTAATATAATATTAATATAAGCATTAAATTAATGAAAAGAACAAATTTTTTAAACATAAAATAATTATATATTAACTGAAATTCTAATCTTCTTAAACATCAATTTTATACAATCTATATTTTAATAATTTTATATATATATATATATATATATATATATATATATGTATGTATGTATGTATGAATTATGTAAAATATAATATTTAGCTTTATTACATTAATAATTTACGTATGCTTTCTATGAATACAAAAAATACCCTTTATTTTTTTTTAGAAAATCCGTATTTACAAGAACAAAAAATATTAAAGAATGATGAGTACCTTCATACTTCATCGTTTGTACTTGATGTAGTTTGTTCAATAATTAATACTATTGTTATGTTTAGTATAATATTTGTACGCTTTTATATATCTTTGATTACTTTTTCATATATTTGATCTCGTTTATAATTTATTATAAAATGTTTCACCAAAGTACATACATACATTTAAACATTCATACATAATATATATATATATATATATATATATATATGTCTGATTTCTAATAAATATTTTATTTATTTTAACAGATATATTAATTTATCAATTTTAAATCATTACCCAACAATTTAACACTTCTTGAAAAAGTTAAATATTTTTGAAATATGGATTTGTAGAAAAAATCTAATAAATTCCATAGATAAACAAAATTGCCAACGTCAAAATAATTAAATGGTTAAAAGTAAAGGAACTTTTGATAGATAATAAAGAGGAAAAATCGTAATATCTTAAACATATTACACAAGGAATTAAATGTTATAACAAAATAAACAAAAAATTATTACTGAACACTTACTTTATGGCATATTGAAGTGTTGGGGGTGATAATTTAAAAATGTCCAGAGAAGATCTATCAGAAGACATTAAATAACTTGTTTATGAAATCTGAGAAAATTATTTTAATATAATTTTAGATAAATATTGAGAAAATCTGTGTTAAAAATTAAGATTTTTACAATAATTTCTAACTTTCTAAATGCAGAGACTATTAGAAAAAAAGATTATTCTTTTTAGTTTCTATAAATAAAACACAACGCCAAATATTATAAAATTTAGTTTTTTAATCTTAAATTATTTTCAATATTTGACTGTTTATTGTTGAGAAAAATTTGTTAGAAATGTCATAATTATCCTACCACAAATATCAAATATTTATTTAACCTAGTGTTTAACTAATCCAAACAAAACAATCTAAATATTTTTTTTTAGAATTTTCTTTGAAAATTACATAGTAACCAATGAAATATATATAAGCAAATTAAAGTAAAAAAAAACAATTATTCAGCATTGATAAAAAAATACAACTTTGGAAATTATAATTCATTTGTATAAATGAAATTAATCATAATGATAAACTATAATTATGATTTTTCTTGATTTCAAGAGATTTTATTTTAATTATATTTATCCATAAAAATATGTTATGAAAACAAGAAATAGTAAAAAATATAAATATATAAAACCAGCATTTAAAAAAATACTGTACAATGAAATTAAAAATATTTTTAATGACCTTATATATATTTTTCGATTTTATTTTGATTTTACTATCTTATTCAAAGATATATATATATATATATATATATATATATATATATATATATATATATATATATATATATAATTGTCTATGGTGTTGAAAAATCATTGTACTATTAAATTTTAGCAAGAAAAAATCGACAAATACACACATTATAAAAAAAAAAGATCGTCGATTCCGTTCATTTCGCGCATCTAGACGCAATATGGCTGCGATGGCGCTGGCGTGTCGCGTGTTTTATCGTTTCCGGTGGACATTCGGCATCGTTTCCGGTGTCTCGCGCGCTCCGGACGACTCCAGCGCCGTGCCATTTAACTAATTCGTATAATCGAACCGGTGGTCGAACAACCCTTACGCGTACCCTACATAAGATCTTAAATGGCTTACGAGCCGCTGCATACGAAATACCACATAAAATTCAGTGTTTAAGTGCGTTTTGACACTTTGTATAAGCAGATATTGTCGATTCGAAAATAGAATTAAGATAGGTGGATGAAAGATAGATGTATAAGATATCGTACGGAGTTTAATGTTCTCGTACATGATGTTACTCTGTCGTTCTTCGGTACATTTTTTCCGTTCGTGTCGGAGAAACGTATGATGTATACATGTCATACTGTTCAAAAATTTATATAGGAAGTGATAAAAATTTATATTTTTGCTTTAAGATTCTGATTCGTTTCTATTCGCAATGTTGTTATATGTATTTCTGTAAAGTTGGAAATATGAAAAACGTATGGACTTTATTACCATATTAAAGTCTTATGAAATTGTGATGTTGTAATATATTGTATTTTACAACTTGTGACGTGCAATATATTACACTAACTGTATGTTTTATTCAGATCGTTATTTATTTGAAAATATTTTATGAAATAGGTTTTTATTTCGAAATAAAAGGATTTCCTTTGTCCTTTAAATTTCGGTCTACACTCAAAATTAAAATATGCAAATAGAAATTTATTAAACATAGAAAGAATAAGATTTTATTGAATAAAATTATGAATTGAAATCAAATTATTTTTTCATCCACGAAACAAAAATAAAAATAATTAAAATCAAATAAAACGAAATAATTTTGCCATCATTTAAAAACATGTTGATTTTGATTTAGTTTTAATTTTTTTTAAAAAAAACCACATATATTATATTGAATAATATTAGAGACTGTAAATGTTAAATCCGTCAAACAAATCTCTAAAAATTAAAATAAATAATTATAAATAGGTCTATTACATTACATGTTTTGTATTTATCTCGTGAGTTTCGGTATGAATACAACATAATATTAACGAAATAGTGATTAACAAACAAATAGAAGTTAAGAAACGGTCCATTTGCGAAACCATTGAACGGGAGAACGAAGTCGAACCCCCGTCACCGCTATATCAACGCGAACGTCAACAGTACCAACGGATTCTATCCGTTTCTTCTCATGCCGTACTCCATTCTGTTGTCATGAGTCAATTAGACGATCTCGCCCGGCCACCAGCGTGTATATAAAAGCTTTTATTACATCTATAAAGCAAAATCCACGAAATCAAGACGAGATCATCCATTACGACCATTTATCACTGCGTTTCTGCGAGAGTTTTAGCCAACGCTTTGTACATCGTTCGTATTGTATATATAAATGTAAACAGATTTCGTTAGTTTTACGTTGTAATAAATATAATATCTAAGATTTAAGTTTCGATGATTTGCAAATATTTAAAAATATTTGTAAGCTATTAAAATTTCTAATATTAAATCTCAAGTTATTTACAGTATTAAGTCTTTTATTAAGATCAAAAAAAAATGTCTAAAAATACAAGCACTATTTTTTAGAAAACATAATTTTTGAAATACTATTAAATTTATTCACTTTACCAAACTACATACATCTGGATAAATTTTGTAGATTAAAAATGCGTTTTTTTAATCTTTAAATTATAAATAAATCTTAACAATATCAAAAAATATGAAAAATGATCAATTATAGAAATATATTAATCAATCTTCAAGTCTACATAAGTTAATTAATCTCATATTCATCTAAAAATTCATTGAAATGAATTTTAACTAATTACAACTATTGCAATAAATAAATGTATTAAAATTGTATTTATGTGACAGAAAAGCAAACCAAAGTGAAACTAAAACAACCAGTAATAATTTTTAAAAAAATATTATTGCCTGTCAAGTGGAAATACAAAAAAAAAATGACCTTTTATAAATTACTATATCCCAACGAAATACTACCATTAAATAAATAATGATAGTATTTAATCCTTAACGGCCGAAAGGTCACATGTAGTGGCCCATCACACTTTTGTTGTAAAAAACGAAAGGCAAAATTGCACATAAATAAATTACTTTTATAAATATTGTATCTGTTTTTAATATCACGAATATTTTTTTCTAAATTTAGTCAATAATCTTTCATCTTATATATTATACAAAAGTGTAGATAACATGAAATGGTGATCTAAAATATATATATATTTAGACTAATCGAAAGAGTGTTATTATTTACACCAAACCTAGACTATAAATTTTGATGCATATCAAAAATAAAATGAGAGAGTTACACAAGACTTTCTTATTCATTATCTAGACAAAACCTCTTTAAAAATATTATTTTTTGGACAATTAAAAAAAATATTGATTTTTTAAAGACCTTTAAAATCTCTATTCATTTTTTAAAAATGAGAGGAAAAAATAAAATCGATTCAATTAAAAAATAATTTTTCAAACTTAAATTTTGGTAGGGTTATGAAACAATCGGTTAAAAGGGTGCTATTATTCACCCCAAAGCTAGATTATAAACTTTGATACAGATCTTAAAAAAATGAGAGAGTTACAGAAAACTTTTATTGATTATCCAGATAAAAGCTATATAAAAATATCATTCTTTCAATAATTTACAAATAAATCAATAAAAAAAATATTGGACTTTTCTCCAGCCTTAAAAATGTCTATTTATTTTTTAAAAAGTAAAGGAAACAGTGAAATCGATTCAATTAAAAAATCTCGAAAGTTTGTTGAGCTTAAATTCTGTCAGGATTATAAAATAATCGATTAATTTTATTTAAAGGGTAAAAAGCCTTTTCAAATATCCAAATAACGACGTAGATCCTGCACAAAGCGTTATATAATATAACACAATGTCATTTATCACTATGTGTAGAATGAAGAGGAAACATTAGCGGACCAATTCTTGCTCGGCTGGTTCCATATTGTCAGCAGCCGCTCAGCCGCTAAGTAGAGGGGCGGGCCGTCGGGTCTCGAACACACGCCAAGCTCATACACAATCACAAAATACAAACATAAACGTTCTAACCCCAAATTTGGTTTGTTGGCGTTATTACATATATGCATAACAATATTTACATGCATGTACATTGTATTATATATATATATATATATATATATATATATATATATATATATATATATATATATATATATATATAACATCATTTATCTACATATATTCAAATATTATTCATTCATACATACAGTTCATCAGCAATATTATTACTTGTTTTACAAAATATGAAAAATGAAATTATTACATCCATAGAGAAATCTTTACTAGAAGTAATAAAGTAAAGTAATAAAGCAATATACTTTTTAGTATTAAACTGAAATAAAATAAAATCTGAACAATTTATTATACTTAATACATGAAATGTTAAAAATAAATGCGAAATTAAAAAATAACCATTTTTTAAAAATCATACTACCATATTGAATATTTTGAAAAAATTGAAATAAATACTTAAAATTTACTAAATTGTAAAATTTGCAAATTTAAAACAGTATTCATTTGGAATAAATGTATATTTAATGTGAAAAAATAATTTAAAATATCAATTTATATTTTTTAAAAGTTAATTAAAAAAATATATATTTTTGAAAATATTTTAAAATGTAATTGTAATTTTAATTCAATTTTTTAAGATTGTTTGTAAGTGTGTGTGTAAATTAAATAAATTATTAATATTTATCAAAAAAATATTTTTTGATAATTTAATACTTAATAAATTATCAAAAAATACTATTTAAAAAAATATTTACTTAAATAAAAATAATTAATTTAATTTTACAAAAAAACATTACTAAACTATCTACTGAAAAATATATAATCGCAATTCAGAATAATATTTCAAAATAATTACTGATTTTGAATAAAAAAATTCAAATATCATCATCATTAACATATCTGTATATCAAAATTCCAATTGCATTTTCATCTCCTTTCTACTTCAAACATATATTTTTGATCAATCAAAAATACATTTCACTACATCAACCAAATACTAATAACAGTAATAAAAAAATATACTCACCGTTTCCTTTTGCACATCAACAAGTTGAGGTTGTAGTCTTTGTAAATGATTCGGTACGTAAGACTCATTCGGTTTCTTACTTGCCACTTCTTCCTTCTTTGACGTATTCTTGTTATTCTTAACACTTTTCTTCTGTAAACTTCCACCACTCTTATCTTTTGATTTTTTCAAATCATTATCATTATTCTCACGAATCTCTGGTTCTTGTCTCCTTGCTTTTTCTAATTCGATTTCTCTAACTAACATCTGTCTAATCCAATATGGATTCACTCTTTCTGGTATCATATCTTGGAAATATCCAATTCGATCAATATTAGGTTCTATCTGATACCCATAACTTCCATCTTGTTGTTTTTCTTGGATATATGTGAGATTATAATCGATCATTATATCAATAACGTTTTGGAATATCGCTTTTTCTTCAGGTGTATAAAGAGATACATTGATAGGACGAATATCTGGTATGATTATATCGTTCAGATATGGAATAATGTCTAATATAAGTTGATCTGCATTTAAAAATGAACGTATACGTGGTGGTACACCACGAAGTAATTCGGTTATTGACGAACGAGTTTGAAATATTTTTTGATTTACCTGAAAAGAAAAATAAAGTACTTTCTTGGAAAATTTGAATTATCGATAAAAAATATTTACAAAATATTCAAATTTAATTATTATTATATAAAAAATGTTAATTTTAATTTTTAATCAAAATTTTTGATACAAGAGATATATGGAAGATGGGATAGACATGGGAATATTGTGAAATGAAAAAGAATTGAATCGTTAGAAGAGACCTTCATTCAGAAGTGATATATATTGTTAAATATTAATATTTAATAATCAATGCTATTTAGTTTTATCTGCAAAATTTATTTGAATAATTTTGAAATTTAAATTTTAAAGGACATTCTATTTAAAATAAATATTTATTTGTTAGAATATTTGATTTGTTTAAAATAAATATTGATAAAAACAACAAATAAATATTTAAAATGAATGATAATACTTGTATGAATCGATGATGGTTTTTGAAAATATTTCTACGATATTCGTAATAACAAAATGATTTATGCACCCCTTACGTATTTTCTCTAACAAAATTTCAATATAAATAAAAGAAGATAAACAGATAAAAAAGAATATATATTAAAAAAGTAACTTTTTGAAAAAAGAAAGAAAACGACGACGAGCGAAAAAAAATTAGAGTACATGATTGAAAATTTTTAAACTTTATTATCTGGTAACTTTTCAGCATGTTCTTTTATTAAGCCAATCTTATCAATTATACATGAAAAATATTTTATATATGTAAACCAAATAAAAAACTTGATAAAAACTGTGTAATTTAAAATTCACTTCCATAATTCGCTACTTTTGACTAATTTAAAGCGTGATCATAATTTTAAATTCCATCAACGTTCAAATATATTCTCGACGTGCTTAAAAACGAGAAAGATAAAGAAAATTCTCGGCAAAAAAGAAATATACCGAGAAGCCAACAACAGGAGAGTAAATTAAAAAGTATCTATTTACGACGAAGACGCGCGCGTTCGAATCTTGCGTCCGACGTATCGCGCCATTTCTTGCAGATTAAAAATGTCTGCGAAATTCATAAGTCAACGTCGATGGATGGAACAAAGACGCACATATTCATTTATGTTGATTCTATAATACGAATGATGTCGTCTCGCTTATATTTTTTTTCGACATGTAGATATATTTTATGCCGACGAGTCGACTGAAATAATTCATGGGCGCTTACAGTGGGAGGTAATTACAAAACGGGCTGGAGTTAAAACCTTTTAAAGAAATGAAAACGTATTAAAAAGAGCTTTGCCACACAAAAAAACGGATTTCGCTGTTTAGTTGGGTTTATCGCGTCACACACGTTTACATTCATATTTTAATTGTCCTAACAGTTTGTGTTTATGGATTAAATTTATCGTGTTTTTCAGCAGACAGCAATTAAATAATAATTTCACACACTTTTACAGTACATTTTTCCTTATGAATCAAAAGAAAAAGGAGGTGTTTTTGACAAGGCAAGCTTTTGTATATTTTAATCTAAAAATAGCATCGTCTCGAATTTCTCAGGAAAATAATTAAGAAAATTACAAAAATTAACAGAACTTATTTATATTCAAGATTACAAAATATTACTATATATTACATTTATTATTAATTATATTTTGTAAACAAATAATTATTGTAAAAAAGATGTAAGTTGATAAAAATTAAAAATATTAATTTATTAAAATAACAAATGTATTTTTCCTCTCTATTAAAATTCGTCCTTTCACATATGAAGATAATTCTTAAATTTTTGAAAACATTTTATTAAAAAATATCAATTTTATCATTATTATATATTATTTAAGATTTAACTATGGACAAATGTTATATTAAATAACATAATTTTTCATACTTATAAATGTTTCCATGTAACAAAATACAATTTATACTTTAAACATAAATAAAAAAAATATTGTTATTATTAAACATTCAACATTACAATTTTTTTTAAAAAAAATAATAACTTATAAAAGGCCTGAAAATGACTTTTTATTGTATATTTGTCTATTAACTACACTATTATTCTATATTTTTCAAATATTTAATCCATGTCCATATATCAATGACAATACTCATTTTTAAGATCATAATTTATTTATTTTTTCAAATTTTAAAAAAATTAACTTCGATCAATTTTTTTGTCCATTTTCATAAATTATGAATAATCCTACAAAAACCAAAATGTAAAAATGTTATAAACTTATTTTTAATTTAATTTCTGTCTTTCAAATATTTAAAATAAAAAAAACCTAACTTCCAAATAATTGTTTTAACAAATACGTCTTAAAATCAGAAAACATCTTAAAATTTCAAAACAAATTTACGACAATAATTTTATAATAAACATTATTTATTATTAAATAAATAAATACATATATCCGAAACACAATTTTCTTCAATACCATACGATATATAGATATCATTATACAAATACTTTTAAACAAAACGAAATATCTTTGTACAAAATACAATTTAAATATAAGTGATTTATTTTTCAAATACGAATACAAGAATAATAATGGTTTCGAGACGACTTCATTGCATAGAAAAAAACACGATGTAAACGTGTTATGAACGGACGTTGTTATTTTGAAGCATTTAAAAATTTTTGTGCGGCGTTAATGAATATGTAAATTATGCAAAGAAAAGAAGTAGAGAAAAGAAAAGAACGGGTAAAAACCCGCGGCCCAGTGAAAACTCATTACTTGTCTAAAGACATCATCCGATCTACAGCCCTCGACTACATACCACTAGTCTTCAAATACCAGAGGTGGATTAGTCATTTATTTCTGTTTGTATTTTATAGGTTTAAATAAATACGATGACTGTACAATTATATAAAAGATAAATTGATACAATGACTTTATTTTAAAATAAAATATTATTTACAAATATGAATATTATTTTTTCTAAGAAAAAAATTAAAGAAAACTTTACGATTTATCAAGATTCAAGGATTATTTAGAACTAAAGAAAACTTGAATGTAACTTCTTAAAACTTTAATAATTTAGTATTTAAACTTCAATTTCTTTTCAAAATGCATCTCTATCGTTTTTTTAATTACATTTTACTTTTCGTAAAATAAGTAAAAAATTTGATTTTTCAATATTACAATAATATAAAAGAACGTATTGAAGATAATCTATTTTCAATTAATACATTCTGGTATTTTTAATTATTTAATCCACATAATATGAATTTGTAATAATATGCACAAATCGCTTTAATATTATTGCAAATTTTAAAATATGACTTATTTAATGTATAAAACTTGATAACAATTATAATATTTTCATTAACAGTAAAAATATATAGCTTAGAGAATACTTGTAAAAATATTTTTGATTATTTATAAAAACGTCCATTTATAACTTTTAAATATTAAACTTCTGTACGATAATAATTATTTTGGAATGTCAATAAGAATTTGAGATATCTAAATTCTTCTAAAGAAATAATCTCACCAAGAAAATATTGATAAAATTGAGTTTAAATTTTAAGAAAATTTGAATTTAAATAAATATTTTCTTGTCAAAACATGAAATTTTATTTAAATTTAAACTCGTACTAACCTGGAACTAGCCATGCATGTTATATATAATAAATTGTCTAAACTATCGAAATTCATTATTTTTAAAATCTTTTAAAATGTAAATCTTAATTTGTCTCACAGACTTATGATAAAATTGATCAGTGTTTCGACATATACTAAATCAAATTAAAACATTTTTTATATTTTAGCCCATAACAGACGCAAATCAGTCCCTGTACGACGCAATGACACTACACAATATTTAACGTATTTTCCGTGAAAAGAACTTTTGTTTTCTTGAAATTAAAGCCCTCGCGTATTCAATATTATAATAGTGGTCAGAACAACCCTTGACATCATAAACGTCATGGCCCGATGATGATGATTATTATGTTTGTAAATGACGTTGTTGGCAAGGAAAAAGATTGGACGAGAAATCTCATTTCAACTCATGAATAAACGATGGCCGTGCACGATTCGTTGAATAAATCCAACATCGCGGTCGTGGGTGTGGGGCAAAAGTGATTATTTTGACAATTAGTTCATCCGTTTAACAAACATACATCAAGCAAGTGTTAAATATATATATATATATATATATATATATATATATATATATATTTCTATTTTTCTCGAGACATCACAATTCAATAACTTAATTATTAATATTTTCGTAGTAATAACAAAATACCTTTAAATGAGGTACATGTATGATATGAATTTATCTATAATTTACTCTATTTATTCATTAAAAAGATATTATCTGTTAATTTAACTCTTTAAATCTCGTTAATTTAGCACTTAATTAAATTCCAATTCTATTGATCGCCTTTATATATTAAAAAGATAATTGTTTCATCATATGTTATAATTTCTCCCAATAAATTCTATATTTTATTTATATATTCATTTATAAATAAGCAATGCACATTTTCAAACAAAAAATGAACGTGCGAATATTTTTATTAATAAAATTACTAAAAAAAATAACGATTTCTGGAAATATAAGTACTAAAAAGGACCTATGACTTTTATATTATAATTTGTATTGAGTATAACAGAAAAAAATACCACACTTCAAATATTACACATTTTAACACATTATGGTATAATTACGTTTATTTTTTACTGGTTTTATTGACATTATATAGTTATATTTTACGAATTAATTCAAACATGAAAAAATATAATAAACCAATATTAAAATGTTTTTTTAAAAAATTAAGGCATATGTATTTATGTACTCATGCATATATATGCATATTCACACATGGGGTAACCTAAATGAGCTGAAGGATAGTAAATGATAAGGAAATAAATATGTCTAAAGCCCTTAAATCTCATTTGAACCACCTATATAATGATGCTCTCTAACTATCTGAAATATTCAAATTTATACATCATAGTCATAGAAACATCTAATTAATAAAATTAAATTACTGATTATTTCTCTTCCATTTATATTTTTCTCTAATAAAAATGTACTATAATTTATTTATTTAATTATTGTGCATTTTGATCTGAGAAAAATGTAATTATTTTTATTACTTGATTATTTTAAAGAAAATCAATTAATTTTATATCCAAATAAAATAAAAAGGAATTAAATATATTAAAAATGTCCAATAAATTTATAAAAGAAGTAAAGAAATTTAATTGCCCTTTTTACATTTTTTAACTACATTTTCCTATATTTAAATTTGTACAACTTATTGAAAAAAATTCACAAAGGGAAAAAAATGCAAATTAATGAAATATAAGTTTTTAATTTTTACTAAACAGAATTTTAATAACACTAATTTTTTTATCCATATATATTTAAGCACGAGTATGTATGTTTAAATATACAAACATGTTCTTATCAAAAATATAAAAATTTCATATTAAATCAAATATTTAAAATAAAGAATTTTAAAAAAATGTTTAAAGTGAAAATTTTATGAAATATCAATTTCCTATTTTCAACTGTAAATATAAACTGAACAAATTCAAAACATATATTGTAAATAAATATAATTCTTACCTCATACTGTGTATTGGGATAAACAATCTTCTGCCATCGTCCAATGGCAAAAGCTAAATGCCATGTTACAAATGCATACTGAATATAAGGTAATAAGATGAAATTCTGTCCTCCATATATACTTGTATTTAAATTATCAGTAAAACAAAACCAATCAAGTGCTTCGAAAATATTTTCCATGTATGAATCTCTATGTCTCATTAAAGGATAATTTTCAAAAACACCTTGAATTAATTTATCATACTCTCCAAAACTCTGTATAGCATTTAATACCAATTGGGCTCTTGCAGATGTTGAAACCTCTTTCTTAGATTCATTATCATCAAATTTTATATCGACTGATCTCAGTTTTGTACGTTGTATTTGAAAAATTTGTTGCCAAATTTCAAAAAGACTTTTCTGCATATCCTTCTGACCAATATTAGATTTATAGATATCCATCAAAGTAACTGGTTTATTTTGTGACTTGAAAAAATGTAATACTGACAAACATGATCTTATATCATTCTGTGTTTTCTCAGAAAGTGCTATTAATGTTATTATATCTGTTTTAACTTTCTGTAACATGGCTATTTCAGCAAGCCGCTCAGCTAAACGAGTAGTTTCTGTAGGTGGGAAAGTAATAACCAAAGCAATCTGACGTAAAGCTCTCAAGGCAGGTACATACAAATCATTACAGATACAAATAATAGGGCGTTTCAAAATAAAATTCTTTTTAGATTTTGCTTTTTTTCCTTTAGAAGAAGCTGTGCCTGATATAAATTTAATTAAATAATCTATAGTATTTGCTGGTGCTCCATCAATTTCATCTAAAACTATACAATTTGGTCTCTTCTCTTTATCTATAACTGATTTCATCTGAGTGGAATTTTCAAGTGCATTTTTAAATGCTTCGATACTTCTATCATCCGATGCATTAATTTCTACAACATTATAACCAGCATGGCGAGCAACTAAATATGCTAGTGTCGTTTTTCCAAGTCCTGGTGGACCGCATAAAAGAATTACTTTATGTTCAGGTCGATTATGTTCATCCAATTTATCAGACAAACCAAATTTTTGAAATTTAAAATCTTTTTGAAATGTACCGAATTTTTTTGGAATAAATTTCATTGGTTTTAACTTCTTTTTATTTTCACGGTTAAATACAACTTTATCCCATAATTTAAGCCACTGAAGAAGAAGTCTATTAGAAGACTCATCACTTAACAACTCCATGTAATGTCGTGGTTTATATAAATCAACCCATAAATTACAATTATCATCTAGAGGTGTTATCTCAATAATATTATTTTGATTATTTTCTTCACTTGTTAATTTGGTGTTTATCTAAATAAAATAAATTTACACTATTAGTGATATTAAAAAAATAAAAGCTTGATACAGCAATAAGTCATTTAAAACTAAAATATATGTAAAAGTATATTTATGTGTAGAGACGTAAACATGTAGGTATCATTTATTTTTCATGTTATCCATGAAGAATAAATGATACATTTTTTAAAAGAAAATTATGTTAATAAATTTCAACTAATACAATTTCTCATTTCAACTGCTTATATTGTTTATAGATAGAGACTTTTTTACAAAGAAATACAAGTGCATAAGTTAATGTACTTCTGTTTTTTTTTAAACAATTATTAAAAATTATAATATAATTTTACTAAATACTAACAATTTTCTGTGCTTCTTCCCATATAGCTTGAAATGAATTGCCCATTACTCTTGCAGAATTGATTTTTGCTCCAACTCGATTGTACTCTTCTTCCATATATTTTTCAGAATGACATCGTACATATAATCGAGTACCACTTCTAAGATTACCAACAAGAATAAATGGCCATTTGGGTACATGTCGAGACACATTATCTGCCAATCGGTCGATATCTTTAAAACGTGTTCTACCTTTGTATGTCAAAGCATCGTTCATTTTTCCAAGTTCACGTAATTCATTTACTTTTCGAATAATATCTAAATCATATTCTAAGGATTTTTCAGTTTTAGCTTTTTTCTCTTTCCAATGCAATAACTTATCTTCAGAATCAATATCGGATATATCACCAAATATTTCATCGTAATTACGTTTCTTTTTATTTCTATCATTATTAGATAGAATTTGTTCTATTAAAACAGGCTGTTGGGTTTGTACGTTTAATTCTATAGTTTCATCACCATATGAAAGCTCTTCAAAAAATAAATCATCATCGTTATGGTTTTTATCCGCTGTATTATTTTTAATTTCTGTCGATGATGAGTTACCATTCTTAGTATTAGGACTATCGAAATTTAAACTACGACGATTAGTAGATACTTTTATAGGTGGTGGATGAGATGAAACATCTAAAATAATAATTTTAAATAATAATGTTTTTAGGTTAGAAAATATTTTCGTTTTTAGAAATAGTTTGTTACCTTGTTCCATCATAACTTCATAATCATCTTCATTAATTTGGTAATCATTGTAATCTTCGTAAGGATCAGGATACTCATCCATTGTATTTTTTAGTTAATATTAAAACACTTATACTTTCCCGCTTTATTCTAATAGTCCAATGAATTTGTTCTTGTCTATAATATGAAACACCGAATATATCTTTCTTTCTCTAAGCTCTAGTGGAAATTTTAGATAACAAACTCCTTAATTTCCTTTTAAAATACAATATAAATAAAAATATATTACTGTTAATATAAATATTCTAAGAAAATATTTTATACTTTAAATGTATTTAATGTTTAACTTTTTAACTGATCTTTCTATTTATCTCCAATTTATTTGATATAAATTAAGTTATAAATAAGTTATAAATTAAATCATATTCTTAATTTCAAATTATTTAAAATAAACATTTTAAAAGTTATATTAGAAATTTAGATAAAATATTTTATATTATTTTAATACAATAACATTTTAAAAAAAGATTTTTTTCAATGATTTTATCATAGATTAAAAAAGTCAAAAAAGTGGTAAATATTTTAGAAAATTATATAATTTTATATTTAAAAGTTATAAAAAAATTGTAACAAAATAAAGTTAATAAAGTAAATTAATTTGAATTATACGTTCTTCATATCTAGAATATTTGCTGAAAAATAAATCTCAGCTAATTACAATAAAAGAAAATAAAGAGAAATCGAAACTTGTGCCTATGTTCAACTTATTATCTAGGATAAATAATGCATTAAATAGAAAAGTGTATTCTGAAAACAGTTTAATACATAATAGCTGTTCCTATTTACGAAAAACACAATGATTTAAATGATAAAATAAATCAATGGCTTCAGATAATATAAAAAATATATACAACAAATGTTTAGAAAAGTATATCACTAATACTAACAATATACATTAAAAATAATATGAAAACTAATAAAATTTATAAATATAATAAAAATTATATAGTTTTAAGAATGAACAATGAATAGGAAGAAGTTGGTAGAATATCAGAAAATGTTAAAGAAATAGGAGACATTGAATTATTAAATAATAAATTAAATATTTTGATATTGTTAGAATATGAAAATTATAATAGCATTAGGTTCTATTTCTCTAGTATAAGTAATGATGGATGGACTGAGGAATTACATTATGAAATAATTAAAGAAAAAGTAATATGGGCTATTGAAAAATAGGGAAATGGAAAAATAACTGGAATGAATAAAATATTAGAAAAGATTTAATAAAATTTTAAAAAGAAACAAGAGAATTTTGAAGAAAAAATAATGGAGGTTATAAGAGAAAAGAAATATTATTCGATTAGAAGAAAGTAATATATATAATAAAATAATAAAATTAATGTAGAAAAATTTACAAAAGCTGTAATATAGAAATACGATGTATATTACTTTTAATTGTTAGTATTAAGTATCTAATTTATAAATAAAAATGAGATCTATTATAGTATAAAAAATATATACTAATTTTTCTTTCCTAGTATATTTTTTAATTTACTAAAGTACATAAATCTTTGATTCCTTTTGAATAATGGTTCAATATGATAATAATTTCTATTTCTAGTTACATCCTTTGATTTATTAATAATATTTAAATTTTTAACGCCCTATGTAGTCGGGTTTAAAATTATATGATACGAATTTTATTATATATTTATAATTATTAATAATATTTTTTAAAAAAATGAATTAAAATAGATAATAGAAGTCAGAGAAAATATGGCATTGAATAAAAACAACTCGACGATAATAAAAATGTTATACTAATGTTACCATGAGTAGTTTTAATGATACTAATTATATAATTTAACATATTTTTTGCATTCTTTCAACAACAATAACTTGTAATACGAATAATATATTCACTGATAGCTCCGATCATATCTCATAATGAACAGTTATTCTCAAGGTTAGTCTGAAGTGTAACTTTAATCTGAAACGGAAACAATTTGAGACTTGAACAAATTCATTTAACGAATTATATCGTTTATTTTGAATACCCTCTAAAACCTAAGCCTCTGACCAGAATCTCATTTTAAATAACTGAACGTATATTAACAATCGTTCCTCTCCGTTTTGTCTTAACCCGTTTAATAAACTTTCTTCTTCTATCGTCCGCAACAAGTTTGACGATTCATTCATATCATTTATATTATTAATTTCTCCTCTACGTCAGTCACAAACATACAGTTCAATGGGTTTGATGTTTACTCTATGTCGATTTATAAGACCTGGGACACAACAATGCGACGATACGTTCGTATTAATTGTGAAATTTAATTAATGTGCGCTATACTTTCTTTAATCGTGTTTTGAGGACATTGTTTTTGCGATTGTGTTTAAAATGAAATATATTACCAGTAAATATCATTGTATTGTGTGACATACCGTCTTTGTATACATAATATAATCGACTAGTCACGTTTTTAATATTAACGTTTTTTCGAAATAATTACTATAAAAATAAATTAAAATGACTATTGAAATGTTTAAAAATAGTGTTTTTAGAATATATTGTATGCTATGTTTCTTTGGTGAGTATAGTTGAAATTGTTGTGATTGTAATTAAATTATATGAAAATTATTAACTAAGTAAGTTTGTTGTCAACAATAGTATTGTTACTTTATACTAGAGAAATTAATTTGTTTGATATGCTGTTCTATTTTTACACTTTATTATAAACAACATAATAATTGACAATGTTTCTTTAATTCTAAAAATATTCTTTTTCATTTTTGAAATCGTTTTTATATTAGAATTGAATCGAAAAATGAAACGTTTTATTTCACTAATCAAAGCTAAGAATTGTAATCGTTTGTTGATTTGATATATTTTATTTGAAACATTGAATTAATCACATTTATATTAAAATAATTTTTATCATATACATAAAAGACAGAAATAATATTTTTAATTTAAATTTCAGTTGTAATTACAAAAATCTAAAAATAAAAATAAATCAATTTCTTACATTAATATAGTTTATACAAATCTGTATATATTAATTTTATAAATACGAAGTTCATTTGTAAATAATAATCGTTAATTTTTATTTTCATTTCTAAACACAAATTAATGACAGAAAAAATATATTGTCACTTGAATAATCTCTCTTGAATATTTATTGATAGATCATTAATATATGTTTGATTACAACTGGTTTTGGTATTTAAGTCGTTTTCAAATATTTTAAAACTGAATTTTATTTTGTTTTTTTTTATATGTTCTATTGAGGAATATGATTTATTTTTTAATACAATAATCGTTATAAAAAGATTCAAAATTGTTTTAAAATTTTATACGATATTCTTGATAATACTGGAAAGAATTTTAATCATATATTATTACACAAAAAAAATAGTGATTTAATTGATATTTGAAAAGAAAAATATATTGGTATAAAAATAAACGAATAATTTTCACGTCTAAAAAACAACTAATACTTCTTATTGTCTATGATAAATCACTATTTTTTAAAAGTTTAAAGATTATTTTTTATTAATAATTTAAAAATTATAAACTATAATGAAAAAATAATCATTAGAAGATAAATAATATAAATTTATGTTTATTAAATATGAAAAAATTAAAGGAAGTAATCGAAGATTTAATATTAAATAATGGTTGATTAAAAATAAAACTGATAATAAAAATCATTGACCTTATAATTAGATTTTTTTAAAATATTTTACTATCATTTTAGGATAACGAAAAATTAAATATAAAAAATGTAAAATATACAATTTTATCAGTTTTTGACAATATATATTCAAAATATTTAAAAAAATATTATTTTAACTAGATAACCAATAGAACACAAATAGATAAACTTTTAGAGCAATGATTTTTTTAATCAAATCATATTTATCCACAATTTTAAATTGTAATTAAAATATGATTATTAGCAATGAAATATGTTTATTAAAAAATGTAATCTTTTTATATGAAAAATGTTATTATTTTCAAAAATTCGTTTAAAAATAAAACTATTTCATCATCACTGCGCCAAAAATAAACGAAAAAGATAAAATATAATTTAATAATAGTAACATTAATACAATAAGTAAATAAACTTTTGGGTCAAGTTCATTAAATTACGTTTTATTTAGTTTATATTTGTTTGAATAGGTAGACGCCAATTAAAAGTTGTCATCTGCTTTTATATCAATGTTTTTATTAATATTTGTGATTATTATTGTGTTTACATACACACACATATTTATAAATATATAAACTTTAACTAGTAATTTTAAAAGTAATAAACATATATTGTCCAATTCTAAGTATTTTATTTATTTATATTCAATAAGTTCCTAATAGAAATTGACCTTCTTTACTTTTTTAAAATACATTTCATCATTTTGTTAATTCCAAGAATGATTATTTTAAACATTTGGATCTAACGGTGTGTTCTAAAATAATAGAAATAAGAATTCACTTTCCAATTTCTTTCTCACGTTGAGTGTTTCATTCCAAAATCATTTTCCATGGAATTGTTTTCGTTATTGTCTGGCACTGTTGATAGTATACTTTTTTATTATTCCAAATGTAATATCAATTGCAATTTAAATTTTCATAATTTCTTTTTTACAACTGTTTTTATAATATTTAAATAGATTTTGTATCTAATTAATTTACCTTTCTATCTTAATAATATATATAATAAAACTTAATGTTTTATTTGTAAATATTTACATTTTGTTATATTTTACGGATTGATTTTTGATGTTATTTGATAAGTAATTTGTTATTAAATACTTTTTTAAATCCAAATAAGCAGTATTGATTCTGTTTTCAATTTTATAAACTAATATAATAACAATGACATGAGATAATTTTAATTCTTTCAGTGTAAAACATACATATGTCAATGTTTTACAAAATCATTTAATCTTTAATTCTTATTGACGTCGATAAGCTCATTAATAATACAACCTTCAACTTTGATTTTATTTTTTTAATATAAAATGTATTCAACGTTGTTTTTATTATGGTCTGTTTTTTTTTAAAAAAAAACTGGTTTTTAACTGAAATATATTTTTATATATATAAACTGTTTGACAAATTAAAATATTTTTCATTTTTAAATAAATCAATTTAAAATGCGAAGCTTGTAAAATTCTATTAAAGCTCGAAAAAAATATTCTATGAAAAATAAAATGTTATTTTGAAAAATTTTAAGAATTATCAAACAATTTATATGAAAATAATTTTGATAACAAGAATTAAGTTATACATAAACGTCAGAGTCGGTCAATTTTGTTGTTTACCAAACCATCTACTAATAAATATTATTATTTGATATTAGAAGCTATTATATCAATATTTAATTATCGATTGAAAATATTACATTTCTGATAATTGTAAATGATATTTATAATCTTTCTTAATAAACTAATTATTTATTATCATTTTCAAATCTTGGAGGTTAGGTATTAATTTAGAGTGTGTTACTGGTTGAGCTAAACAGAATATAACAAACTTTTAATTTTCTTTAATCTGCTTAAAAAAATACAAAAATATTTTCAATCTAAATGAAACACTCTGTACAAAATCAATAATAATTATAGTAAGTTAATTGCAATTAAAAGTATATGAAGATTCTTGTTTAAATTTTTTTTCATTAAGGTTTTTTGTATATTTATCATGGTTTATATTATTTTCCTTTCATTTCTGATCTTTTTCTAAAATATTCAATCAGCTTACTCAGTGTCTTTAGAATGATATATATATATATATATATAATGTAATCTGGTTACATACATTAGATATTTTAAACAGATTTATATTTTATATTAATTTACATATTTATCTTCTAATTATGTCATGGTTTATATTTTGTCAAATAACTTATTAGAAATTTCTAATGTCTATTTCTCTATATAAAAAAATACAGTTATTAATAGTAACTGATAAAATCATAGAATATTTATAAAATAATAGTTCTTATATATTTTTGATATAAAAATATGTTTCATTTGTGTAACTTTTTTTTAATTAAACAGATAATATTTTATATAAACATATAAATATATTTCAAAATATCACAAGTTTTTTTTTAAAAAAAATAATATAACTAAATTTATTATTACTTTAATATTTTCATTTACTGATACATTTTTCTTATGTTGTAAATAATATATTTTTTATTTAAGTAAAATTAAATAAATTGTTTTAAGCATCTATACAGATTTTTTTATAATCCATATAACACTGTTTAATATTTTTTAATAATTATTAAAATAAATTTATCTTGAAAGTATATTTTAAATTTCAATGTTTTTTATTCTTGTATGTGAGGAATATTAATTTTTATAAAAGAATTGCGTTTAAAAGGAAAATTGCTTAAAATATCACGAGTCATTTATAAGAACTTAAATATAATCTCAATGAATGGATTTGAAACGTTCGATGGCTAAATAAAAAAGAATAAAATTTGAAAAAGACCACAGTTGAATTAAACTCAAAAAAGTCATTTATCGTTGATTGTTGATTTTTCACTATGGCTTTGCAAAGTTTCTTGCCAGTCATGGTAATATAAGTGTTAAATTTAATTATCGTTCTTAGAACGACTGATTAGGTCAAAGATTGTTGTATAGTGTACTTTAATAAAACTAACGGCGAACTCGTTTCCATTTCAATTGACTAAATTCCGAGTACATGAATTTTATCAGTTGTTCGTTCATTTGTCCTTTTGACCGCCTCTTATCAATTTCTTACTTATTATTTAAATGCTAAGAACAATGTTATTTTTTCGGATTATGTTATCTAAAAGTCTCAGATAATACACAAATTATAAGGCTGAGTTTATTGAAATAGACTTGTATATGTAGGTTTTTGAAATATAAAAATAGGTAAAGCGATTTATACGTTTGTACAATATATATCATTATTATTTTTCTATTTAAAATAGTTTATTTTGAAAAATCATAATATGGTTTTATTCAAATTTTACACACTCAGTAAGGTGTCCCATCAGTAGCACACAACTTAATTTTTAAATAAAAATCATCTTTTTTTGAGTGATGATGAGTGCGTGCTCCATATGGTACCACCCTATATATAATATACAATTAATTCAACAGAAAATTCTACTTAAAACAAACAAAAATAATACCTAAAAAGAAACTCAATATTTCAAAATAATTTCTATGTATTATCAACTAAAAAAAATATTTTTACAAAAAAATATAAATCTTTAAAATTACTTTATAAACTTTTTTAAAATGTGATTTATATACATTATATTAATAAGAAAACATTACTTGTATAATTAATATTTTTTGATCATATTTTTTGTATATAAATGTTATACTAACTCATTTTCTCATTTTTTTAATATAAAATCATTGTAAAAAACACTAACAATTTTCACTTAATCCTACAATACTAATAATAATTACAATTGAAAAAATAATTATATTATTTTTTTCAGGTACATATTGTCAAATGGCACCTGGTAAGATATTTGATTTTAATTTATCGAATTTAAATTTATTTATATATGTTTATTTTATGAGTAATTAATTTTAATTTGTACTCATTTTTAGTTCTTAATAAAACTTATACTAGTAATATATATTTTTTTATAATATTCTATTGTTCGTATTTAATTAACCAACTCTTCATTAAATATATTTTTATTATTTCACTTCTAATCATTTAATGAATGATATTTCTTATTTATATTTTAGAATGTAAATAAACATGTTAACACTTTCATGGAAAAAATTCATAAATAGTAGCATGTTATAATATAATAAATTCTATTGATTAATGAAAAATAATTGATAATAGTTATTTTATACTAATTAATAGAATTTATTACACTGTAACATATTATTAATAATTTTTATTTTGAAAATGTATACATATTAACATATTAATACCTAATGTTTAATTAAATATGAATGTTGTTTGAAATGATTAAGTGAAGCAATAAAGTATGAAACAACTATTTCAATTATTGAAGCAATAATTTTCGAGTTCAGGAAAAGATTATAGCATGAAAAATTATTGTCACTATTTTATTATATTTTCAGATTAATGAAATTATAGAATAAATATCAAAATAGATTGAATTTGTATTCACACATATAAAAAACATAAATATCATAAATAATGTTTTGTGTCGTTAATTTGTTAATTTTTTTAATAATTTCAAAAATAAACAAACTATCAAAGAAAAAATTATGAAATCATGTATATATATATATATATATATATATATATATATATATATATATATATATATATATATGTAAAGATATTGTGAAAAATTTACATAATTATTTATTCAATTAATATAAATCACTTCGTATTTAATTATGTCAAATAAACAACAATGCAAATGGAATTTTACAATATAAATCAGTTTTCGAAATCAAGTTATTAGATTTAGAATTTGTGTCATACGATGACAGAAGAAAAATATAAAAGAATCCGTTATTGTATTCGGGCTATTATTTTATTTTGCAATTGAATAACAGAGTAATATATGTAATTTGATTTTAATGGCCCATGATATTGGTTAATATAAATATATATATATATATATATATATATATATATATATATATATATATATATTAGTCATTGAATTAGTTATTTCTAAAAGACAATAGAATTGGTAAATAATATACATAGAATATGTTTTAATTTTAAACAACTAATTTAAAAATTAAACAACTACTAATCTTATTATTGAATATTCTAGTGGCATGATTTTGTATTTTTTTAAGAGCTTAAATAAATCATCAAAAATTTTATATACCAATATCAATTAATTGATCTTATAAATAATTAAACTCTCTTTATTAATAAAGTCAAAAAATATATGTCTAAGATAAATACATATATAAGTATGTTATGAAATTTATTAGAAATAGTTTATATATTTTTTTCTGTATTTACAACAAAAAAAATTGCTATGTGTGATAAATACAAATACCTAAATAATGATAAAAACATTTGTCCTTCCATAAAATATAAACAAGAATTATGTTCTAATCACTCTGATTAAATAATTAAGACATATAATTAGTACTCTACATCCTGTACATTTTATTTATATTGACAGTATGGAAAACTGCAAATTGACATGTAATACACGTAGTTGCAATAACACACAATTGCCAATTAATACAAACGGTATTCTAAACTGAAACATTTGTTTGCATTAGAATATTTACGAGTACCTGTTATGTACACTTCAAATTTTTATATGTATATATATTCTTGAATCTAAAAAAAGCTAAAAAGTTAAAGCTTGTATTTTTTGACTCAGCAGTATTGTAGCTTTTATGCGAGTTAGCCTTTTCTATTTATATTTTTAATAAGATATTCAATTAATATCGTTATATATATATATATATATATATATATATATATATATATATATATATATGAATATATATAAAAAATATGTATATATTTGCAATTACAACGTCATTGAACTGTATAGTAATATCTGTTGAAATGTATGACCTAAAGATAATAAAAATATGACGTGTTTTGATGTTTCTTATATTTAATAATTACAATGGCATGTTATTTATAAAGGTGTTATGTATGTACATAATTATGTATATATATATATATATATATATATATATATATATATATATATAACTGCAGGGCATTTTTTCAATCATATAGAAAAAAATATAAAACAATGAGTATTGAAAATAATCAACTTCTAAGAATTACAAATTTTATATATATTTATGTGTGCATGTTTATAAATAAATAAAATGATTTCATTAAATAAGTTTCAAAAAAATACAGATCAAATTAAAATCCGCAAAAAACGAACATAAAAAAAAACTACTTAATAAGTAGATTTCTTTATTAAATACGTGACATGATAATTTTTTAGATAAATGCCCGTGACCGAAAATATTTATTTGAAAGAAAAACAGACAAAATGAGGATTTTGGTGTGTTTATTCAATTTGATTCAATCGCAAACACGTTTTAAGTGGATTAAAGCACTAAATTTGACAAAGTATAAATATATCTGATTGGAAACGGTACTATTCGGTATATTTCTCAAGTATGACAGTGGCGTACTGAAATTAGATCTAATTTATATATATTTATACTACTTGTTCTTTTTCACAAGCATGTATACACATATATTTATCATATTTTTATATATTAGAAATATTGATATTATTTGTCAAGAAGATGCCAGTTATATAGGGTCATCTAAATGTGACGCCTAGGCTTGTACTTTATTGAAAAGAAATAAAATAAACTATACACATTTTTCCTTATACACCATCCTATTCACATATTTCTTTTTAATAAAACACAAATCTAGGTGTCACATTTGGATGACCGTATATTTCACGTAAATTAATTATCATCCCCAACAATATAAAATATTATAAAGTGTTTAATAATCATTTACTGTTCATTTTGTTGTTTGTTAGAACTAATGCATATTTTAATGGCGAAGCAATCATTTTATTCTCTGTTTGTGTAGATAAAAATAGTATTATAAGATTAATCCACTTTCTGAGATATTTTTAAACTGTACACAAATTTGTTTTATTTTAAAATAAGTTTCCTTTGCAGCAATTTTAAAGCAATTAAATTCAGATCTTTTACTAGAGTTGTTTTTACAAAACAACCAGAAATTGTTCCTTTTACTATTAGTACCAATTTTTACTTATTTTTTTTTTAGTTTTTATTACAACTTTTTTGATTACAATTTATATCTTCCTTTGTTACAGTAATAATTACAGCTCTTTATTTAACTGTCAATTGAGGACACACATACACACAAATATATATATATATATATATATATATATATAAAATTAAAAAATAGTATTAGTACTCTTTGTCAATGTGTGTTAAACAAATATAATAATGAATTTATTTCAACATTTTTTTTTAAATATATATACAAAAAGATTCAATCAAAACATTTTATAAATATGTGTATATACATAAATAAAAAAAATCAAACATGAATGTGCGTCACTGGTGCTGTAAAGCAGATACCAAAGAAGTGAATATAACTTAACGGTATAACAGAATACCATTACTTTACCTGTTTTTGACTCAGTCACTAAGGCAGTGAGGCACATTCTTTTGTCGCATGTTCCGTTATCGTTTATTCGAAATGGCGTCAAGTAAACATCTTATTGTTGGCGCTTTACATCCGAATATCATTGTTGTGTTCCGTGCGTACGCGATAAATAAATAAATCATGGGCAATTTATTTTTTCCTACATTGAAAACGTTATATTTATTTCGAAATCCATTATGTTTATCAATACATTTAAATTTAAATGGTATAAATAATTGATTTCGTTTTACAGTTATTTTAAAGTGTGTGTGAGATGATAACGATGTGATTATGTTGTACAAACGTTGTGATTGTGATGACAATAAATAATACAGTGACTTTTAATTCGATTAATTTATATTTTTATTCATTTTAAAATGGAATTACGTGATGAAATTAATTAAACTCAACAAAGACTTCATTTTAAACTAATTTAGGTGACGAGAAATTTGGAATTTAGATTCTGTTTTTTAAAATATAATTAAATAATTTGCATGTATATACATAAGTACATCTCTCTCGCTCTCTCCATATATATATATAAATATATATATATATATATATATATATATATATATATATATATATATAATTATATATGTATGTATGTATATAAAAATATTTTGTGTCTCGTAAAATTAATCCGGTATCTATCATAAGTCTCTATAGATTCAAAAATGAAAAATAAAACGATTTATTTATATACAAACCCACAACTTTCAATGCTTCAGTAAACAAATACAGTCATTTTACTTTCTTTCATAGTAGAATTTATTATTTATTTCCAATAATTTTAAATATAATAAACATAATATTTTTTTAAAAAAAGTGTATATTTTTAAATATTATGTTGTCAAGTATCTCCCTTCCGCTTTTTTTTTTGTACATAGCTGCGAAATTCAAAAGACCAGAAGGCGGAAGGGAGATATTTGCCAACCTAATATATTATTGTTGATATATTGTATAAAATATTTAAATAATTAAACAACAATATTATAAAAAATACAAACTTTAAGTCAATTTCCAGTGTTTTAAAATCACATTTGTTACTGTAAAATAACCCAAAATTCGACACAAAAAAAATCCCAAATTTTTAAAAAATATGTACAAGCTGTTTATTTAAAAATACTTATTTTACAATAAGCTAAGTTAAAAACCATGTGGCTAAATGAATAGTGACACAAATAATTAGCTCATGAAGCTAAGCAGGAAATAACTACATCAGACATGCAATAACTTTTATTATTGAATATATTCTGGAGTGACCTGTATAGAAAGCAACCTAACTGATTTAAAATACATTAACATTTATACAAATATGTTCACGTTTTTATACTACTAGAAATGAGAATTTTTATAATCCATATAAATCAATGAAACTCTGATATGAATCGTTTGTATATTTAACATAGATTTTACGATACACTCTCATTATTATATATTTATTAGACTGTAAATACATGTACCATATTATTGTAATTTATTTCCATACTGAGAGAACTTCATAATACATAATTTAATTCATACAATTCATACTTATATATATATATATATATATATATATATATATATATATATATATATATATATATATATATATATATATTAATATTTTAAAGTTCCTGAATTAATACAATCTTTATATAATTAATCTACTATCTAATTATTTATTAATGTCTATTTTGTTTCGTTAAAAATACTTTTTAATGAATTATAACAATTTTTATTAACTTTTTTTAATGTCAACGATAATTATGGTGAATCAAAATTGTTATTTGTTTGAATTTTGAATCAATTACTCTTAAATGGAGTTCATGGAATCAAATTTTTTGTCTCTAGTCTTAGGTTCAATAAATCTCTGTATAAGGATTTATTAAGTTTATGAAGAAAACAATTCTACAATGTTTAAATTAAATTAATATAAAGGTTATGGAAAACTATAATTATTTAATCATGAAAAAATCTTTTTTTATTATTATAATTGAATATAATAGAGCAGTATTATTTTGCAAATTTCTAAAAGGGGTACTTTGTGTATAAATAAATTAATCACAGTAACAAATCAGTTAGTAATTTCTTATTTACTTTATATATTATGCATACACACATTTATATATATATATATATATATATATATATATATATATATATATATAATTTTTAATTTATTTTTTTAAAGTATTATATAGTTCTACTTTTACTGGTAGTGATTATTTTATTCAATAATATTGTTTTAATAAAAAATAATAATGAATAAATTTCAATTAAAATAAATAAGTTTTTACAGATTATTATCTTTTTATTTTTATTGAAAGATAATAACTAAATATAGATAGATTATAAATACTACTACTGCATGCACCTTGTACAATTTTTATTGTTGTATTCTTTTTATATAAATAAATATATATATATATATATATATATATATATATATATATATATATATATATATATATGCATGTATATATAAGAGATTCGTATAATAAAAATCATTTACTCTTGATTTATTCCATAATTTGATCCGTATAATAAAAAATAAAATTGTTGTTAAAATTAATTTAATTTTTAACATTTCTTAGTGTGTTTATATAATAATTTAATATATCTTAACGTTCTCTAAATAGTTTAGTATTTATTTTTTAATTGTATAAAATTATATTAATTTTTAATTGAAATACAGGTTAAAAATAAATTAAATACCTGTCTAATATATATCTATATATAAAATTGAATTAGATGTATGATTAATAAAATTGTATTTGTTTACAAGCATTAATTATCAGAGTAAATTTGCTGTGGCAACAGAGTATTCAGTTATGAATAATTAGTTATTTTTAACCTTTGTGAGATAAATTGTATCAATGATAAAGAAAAACCGATACTCTTTAATCTGTTGGGGATAGTTCGTTCAGTGGTTTGTTGTTCGTCTTAGTTAACAGAGTATTAAATCACTTTTTTCATATTTTCTATTTTTTCCATAATTTTAATTGTATTTTCAAAGAAAACGTATTTTGAGTGCTTTAAAATTTAATCGTATTTATTTTATTAGTTACTTTTTGGTTTTGGTGTGAAATTTTAATACTATTTTTATGTGATCTTTATCTATCCAGTTACATAAACACACACACACGTATTTATGCATATATATTATTTTTTTATTAACGTGTTATATATATTTATATGTACATAAGTTTTTTAAAAAACAATTCTATCAAGTTTTCTTTTCACAAATGATTTTTTCAAATAATTTATTTCTAATATCACATACTGTAAATAAATTAAAATTTCATATAATTTGTTTAAAACAGTATAGATAAATAACGGAAACTACGATAAGATAAAATGTTTTAGATGGAAGAATAATCTCATAAATTAATGATGTAATTTAAAGTCAAGAAACCTACATCTTTTTCAGTATTCGTGAGTGCAAGTGACTACATTTATAGCACATGTCTGACATACAATATTAATTAAACGAACTAGACATCTTAGTGCAGTTTCAAATATCGTTGATAATTGCATCAAAAAAGTAATTGAACCGTGTTAAAAATTAAAAATAGAATTGATTAAAAATTAATTAGGAAAAATACTTCTCTCTCTCTCTCTTTCTATATATATATATATATATATATATATATATATATATATATATATATATATATATACATATTTATTAATATATAATACTAAAATTAACTGTTTCTTGTATCAAATAATTTTAGCTTATATAAAAAATTAAAATACTAGTATATTATTTAATAGAATTCATGTTAAGTATTTGTAAGTAAAATAAACATTTATATACAGATAATTATTTTCTTTCCAATACAATTGCTTATATTTGAATTAATTTTACACTGCTGTAATTTAATACGTGAATTATAATTATTTAGACTACAAAAAGTGAGTGAGTGCAAACATCAAAGTAATAAAATTTTAAATTAATTAAAGAATTTACAATCAAAAATTTGTGATATTTTATTCTATAATTATAAAAATTGCTTATTAAGTGTTAACTATTTGGTGTATTTTATATAAACGAATCAGAAATACAGTGAACTCAAAAATATTTTCAATATATTTTTTTTAAAAAAACAGGAGTGAATAAATTCTTATTCGTGTTATAATCTTAAAAGGCAACTTTATTGAACGTCAATGGGCGTTAAATTCAAACGTAACCCGATGACAATGCTATTTATGATATTGATAATGTTGCTTCAGTTATTTGGATTGTTGTGTTTTGGACCTATCTCATTCGGCTTTGTTTTATTATCGTCGCCAGCAGCCGCGGGTACAGGTGCTACAGGAAATGATGTAGTGTTCACACCAGGAACAGGATGGAGTTATTTGTTGGAGAATACAGTTCTGCTTAATTCTCCAAGCGGAAGCGGAAAGAATGTTGGATATCAGATAGAGAGTGGAGTTGATGTTAATAGTATATGGAGGGATCCGAATAAAGATCGAAGTCGATTAATACGAATTGAGGTAATAGAAGAGACATATCATGTGTATTTCTTATCAGAATGTAATTTTTATGACTATCTAGTTATGAATTCTATATTAAAAAATCATAGTTTTTTATCCGTAATGTGTTATTTATTTTTTTTCAATAAAATTGAAAATTTTATTTCTGTATCAATACCAAGAATTAAATTTTTAAAATTAGAATTTTAACAGTATTAAAACTATCATTTAAATAAAATCGTTAATAAAGATTACAAATGTAAAAGGAATTATAAATTTTGCTAATTTATTTTTTTATATTTGGAATTTTCATATAATAAAAATTTATTGGTATTTCTAAACAAAGTTATTTTTCAACTATTTAATTTATAATAATTATTTAATAATCTGTTCAGGATTTTTAATTCTGTAAATTAATAAAAAATAATATTATTTATTATAATTTTCATTACACATTTTCCTAACAGAATTCTAATATAAAATTTAATTTAATTCTCTTTACTACAAACAATAACAGGTACGATCTCCAAAACTGCTTATTCAATCACGAAAAGCTCCAAAACCCGAAGGATTCATATCACATAGTTCTCAACTAGAATCTCTATCGAATCGACCAGTATATATTTTATGGACTTCTGGCCGAATTGAAAAATTCTTTTACGCAGAAAATGAAGACGTGTCTTTAGTAAATTTTAAAAAAGGAATTGCTAGTTTATTTCAGGTATGTATATATAAATTAATTTCATATTTCCATCTTAATTATTTGTTCAGATATTAACAGTCTAAATATATTTGTTAAAAAAGAAGTATAAGTATAATTTATTTTATATTGTATTTTAATTGAAACGAAATGTCAATTCATTTTTATGATTTTTCCAGTTTCAAATTTTAGACAATGAAATTGAAGAAACAGATGCCTCAGGAAACTGCTTAGTCACATATACTTCATTGGATCCAAATTCATTCACGAAAACAAAAACGAAATGTACAAATCTTGAAGATAATTATATTTATAATCCGAATAAAATCCTCTCTAATACAGTAACATCAACTCGAAAAAGTACATACACAATGAATCCATCTAATACATTCATTGAGTCGGTAATATCTGAAGAGTTTCACGAGATGAGAGTTGTAGCTAGACAAGAAGTTGGCAGTAATGTGCAGTCAATACAGAAATTACAAATTGATAAAGGGAAACGATTAAATGCCAATCAGGTAGTTGCTAGTGATTTACAAGATGCTTTACAGCAGATTGAAAAAAGTAATGGTGTAAAATTAGTTGAAGACCTGTTGAAAACAAAAGCGAATTCCAATTCTTGTCCAGAAGATAATTGCCCGAATCTTAAAACCTTAATTAAAGAGAATAAAGAATATTTACAAGATGAATATTTAGGAAGTATTAAATCAGCAACTGCGTTTTCTCGTGTTATTAATGCTATGCGGAGGACTAATAAAAATGATATTATTAAAGTGTTAAAAAATTCGAAAAACAAGAACATTTTGTAAGTGTAAACATTTTAGTATTATTAATTTATTTAATTAATAAAATAATCTAATAATTCAATTCCAGTAACATTTCAAATTGAAGTATATGAAGATTAAGTAGAATTATTGAATTTTATATGTCTTTTATTAAATGATATATAAATATTCTTTTAAAAAAATATAATACCTGTAGAAAACTGATTTTAATATTATAAATAATTATATAATATTTTATAAATTTGTCAAATCATTTATATATTATTATTATTTGATTATTTCATAGTTTCATTTGATAATATTTTTTATAGATTACAATTATACGATTTAGTTGGTTTCGCTCAAACAGAAGATGCTCATCAAGCAGCAATGAAAGTTCTAAGACTTGATAATGACAATGATTTAGATTACGCTGAAAGATATTTCTGGGCTTCATCGATGGGATCTCATCCTAAAGAATCAATACTGAAAGATATCTTAGTTCATTCACAAAAAGAAATACAAAATGAAAAATTAGAAGAAACAATATTACTTACTGTTGGTGCAATGGCAAATAAATATAAGCAAAATCAGGAGAATAACAAAAAATTGAAAGTAATTTTTATAAAATTGATTTTTTTGTTATTTAATATAAATAACAATTTTGGATTATTTATTGATTATATTTTTTTATTTCAGATTGTAAATACCGTTAAAGAATCACTCCTTAACGGTTTAGATTTTTGTAAAAACGAAGACTGTGAAATAAAATATTTACGATCATTGAAAAATCTCAACGAAGAATCTACGATACCAACTTTACTCAAATATTCTTTAAATAAATCGAAAAAATCGAACGTTGCTGCAATGAAAGCTTTAAGATCTTTCCCAGCAAGTGCTTGGAATGCAGACGTATTAACAGCAGCTCATAAAATCTTTTATCAAATAGGAAAACAATATGATTCAAGCTCAAGAACACTTGCTTTTGATATTTTACTTGAATCAAATCCATCAAAAGATGTTCTTAAAAAATTCATTCATTATTTAAGATCAAATGATAAAGCTTATGAAGTGAAGCAATATGTTTTACAACGACTGTTTATGGTCAGTGAAAAAAATCCTAGAATTAAATCAGATGTGATAGAATTGATTAAAAGTGAAACGAAAATAAATAATTATAATATTTTGGGACAACGTGGATTAACTACAGCGTTTTCAAGATCATTTTCAAAAAATCCATCCAGCAATGGCAGTCTAGTTACAATACAAGAAATATACGGAGGGATTTTAAAACGTGGAATCGTAGATGTTATACTGGAAAGTGAGGAAAATCTGTACGAAATGTTTAGTGTAAGTCGGGATTTATTTTGGGTGTAACTTCATACTAGGAACCGATTTTTCAATGAATTAAAAATATTTTGATTTCCTTTTTGTGACAGATTTTAAGACAACAAAGTTTATTCAATTATTTAATTACAATATTTTTAATTCAATAAGTATTTCTTTTAAAAGATTTTTTTTAATGTTCTAATTATTAATATTTAAATTATTATAGTAAATTTCTTTATAAAAAAGGATAATATTATATAAATAATCAACAGTAAATAATTTTGATTTTAGTTAGGACTATTTGCTGGAGGATTAAGTAGTTTTGTCTCATCAGACGATTCATCAAATTCAGGAGATGCAACTGATGAAGAATTACCTCATGCTGGTATGGAAGTTAGTATGCTTAATGTACAAGTGAGACCGTTTGTGTTTTTCCAAGGACAAGGCGAATTAATGGGACATGTTTGGTCAGGATCTGCTTCCGAAAAGACTCCAGCATTTCAAGTAAATTTAATTTCTAAAAAAGATTTTATTTCAATGTATTCTATTTTTAAACTTACACATAAATTACTATTAAATAAAATAACTTTGAAATTTTATAAAATCAATCAATAATCACTTAAATAAGTGTAATCTGTTTCATTATTATAAATAATAAATCAATCTTTTTCCAGATAATTTCGTTACTTCATGATCATTTGGAATATATACATCTCAGTAATGGATTCATTGCTGAACTTAGTTTATTAGGTGCTGTATCTTTTGATTTATCTGGACAAATACAAATGTCATTATGGAATAGAAATGCACATTCGTTAGTAGAGAAAAAGTAAGTAATTATGAATCATATTTCATTAAAATTGTTACTTACATTTTTTAATTCTGTATTTTTACTGAAAGTAGATATTTAAATATTTACCTTAGATTTAAAAATATAATAAAGTATTAAATTATTTCATTAATACTTTATTAATGTGTTCTTTTAGTACCATAATTTAATTAATACAAATAAATTCTCAAATTTATTTTGTTCACTTCTTATAATATCATAAATATTTAATTATTTCCAGTGCTGGGATTATACTAGTGGGCCTGTTACGAGTAGACACTTCATTTGTGCGATCTCAAGTTGAATTTAACTTAAGTATGGAACCTAAATTGAATCTTGTTTCTGATATCGATTTTTATTCAGGCGTTTCCCTTTGTATGCAGCTTAAACAACCTGATACGATTTTCAAGTAAGTCAAATTTTATATTTGATTATTTATAGCTTAAAAATAAGCAAACATTACATATATTGTATATTTAAAATATAATAACAGCTTATAGAAACAGAAAATACTGTCAAAATTTAATTTCTCTAAGAAAAATAGAAACATGATTATATAGGCCTGAATCCACTGAGAAAATTCATTGGTGTATATTAATGTATCATGATACGGCTTAGAATGTTATGTATGTAACAGAAATTCTAATAAAAGGTTCTGTAATTTTTGGATTTGAAAAATTGTTGTCTTACTATTATATTATAAATTGTAACATCTATGATTTATTTGTTTAGTAATAATTAAAATATTAAATTTGATTACATAAAAGAAAATATAGTAAAGGATCTCATAGAAAAATTCAAGATATCCATAGTTAAAAAAATGAAAAATATCACAATTCTAGTTTTAATGAATAAAAATTAACTTTAATTAGCAGTTTAATTTATATAATTAAATGCTAATTTGTTACTTTTCTTATATTCAATATTGTTTGAAATAATTATAATTGATATACACATTCTCCAAAAAAACATTTTTGTAATTTTTTTATGTCCATTTCAAGACTAGCATCTCTTGTACGTACACTAATATATTTTTTATTTTGTTTCAGGCATAATATATACAAAATAGAAAGAATACCAGGCAGTAAACACAAATTACGAAAAGCGACTTATAAAACTATGAAAGTTCCTGGAAAAACATATGCTTTAAATAGAAAAAATAATGAAATGTGCAACGTGATATTTAAAGATGAGTTATGAAGACTGCATTAAAAAAAATAGAAAAAAAAACTGTACATAATGTATAAAATAAAAATCATTTACATACTAATTTATAAAAGTGTTTGTTAATCTATTCCCTAAACAATTCATATTTCTGTAATTTTATAAATGAAAATGTTGTGTAAATATTTGTAAAATGTAATTAATTTTTAATATTATTAAAAATTTTATTCCATAGTTTTCAAATTGGTATCGAAATTGGTTTGGGATAAACAAAATTCAAACTAACTGGCAAAAAAAAAAAACAAATATCAATAATTCCAAATAATATTTATGGTATAGTAATATAATATAGTTTTGTTTGATTTTAAAATAAATCAGTTTCTTCTCACATCAGACATTTTTCATGTCAGTTAACTAGCAATAGATTTAGTTTTAGTCTAATATAAGAAATACATTAATTTTTTCTTCAAAAAATATTTAGCTTAATTTAAAATTTATTGAGGAATAATCTATGAAATTCGAATTTTAACAATCTGTATTCAACAATTAAAAACATAACAAAGTTAAAAAATACAATATAATACCCTTATAAACTCTAGGCATCTCTAATAATATTAGTTCGGTAGAGGTTTTCTTATTTGAGTTTGACAACAGTTATTTTTTTCTATGAGATAAAGTTATTATCTCCATCCCTTGTCTCCCAAGTCCCAACTTGGGAGAGAAAATATAATATACCATATATAAATTAATGTTTAATATATAAAATATATTAAATTCTCATTTCATACTGTTTGAAATTAATTAATATATTTCGTTGAAGTAATAGATTTTTAAGAACAAACTCAAATATGGTTATGCAATGGAGTTTTGTATCGGATGAACAACACAGTACATTAATATACATGAAATTACATTTACACAAGATGAAAATGAAAAAAAAAATTAACGCAAAGTTTTAAATGTATTGTATGAAAAAATATCTTTAATATGATTATCTAAACACTTATATTTGTTTTATTAAAATTATTAGAATAAAGAATGTTAATTTAATATAAACGGAAATATATTGTATAATTGTATATTATGAAAATACATATCCTGCAAATTATAAAAAAAAGATTTACTCATAATATAGAAATCGGAACGAAAATTTAAAAATTTTGAACAAAATCACAATAAATTCTAAAGATGTAAATTCAATCAACATTATTATTAACATCCACATCGGCTGCGGCTTCTTCTTCTTCTTCTTCGACGTCTACGTGATTTTCTTCGACATGAGCTATAAGAAAATTCGATCGTTTTATTGTTAACAATTTATTAGTGATCACATTTTTGGCTAACAAAAAATCTTACAATTATTTGTTTCAGTAAAATGTTAAGACAAGAACTGATAAAAGATGAATGATTTTTTTTTGTTGAAGAGAACTACAATATTAGATATATAGAAATAGAAACAAGGAATTATAGCGATTTTGTTAACAATTGTCCAATAATTTTGAAGAGATTTGAAATTAAGTAAAATGTTAATATACATTTTAAATTAATGGTATTAATTCTACTATTATTTTTATCGAATAAAATTTTCTTAGAACATCTCGATTGATTTTAAAACGTATTTTAATCCCATTATAAATTTCAATATCAAAATTCTAACAAAATAATTGTTTCTGCAAAGTAATTGAACGAAAATTTAAATTTGTCTTTATATTTATTTCAGTATTCTCTTTTTATTATAATCATAATTCGCCTAAATCTACACAGAAATCAAATATGATAGACAATAAATATACCTTCGTTTCGGTGCACATCTTGCAGCTCTTATGTAAGGCGCTTTTTCACTGGCGCTCATTTTTCGCCATGCCATTGCGCCTTTACATGCAATCTGTATGGCACTCAATCCGCAATGCCTTTTTCTATAACATCGTAAGAAATTCAAGAACGGATTTCTAGTCATACGTCCGGTACGATGACATTTGCGACGTCGACTTCTCGATCTTCTAGTTCTTCTTCGACATGCCATAATATTTAATGTTGATTATAAATGTATATTGAAACAGAAATTTATCAAAAATTTAGATACGTTTAAAATATCGACGATGCTAATTATTTGCCACAATATTTGTATATTATTTTGTTTCGTTGTTTTTTTAAAAAAGGCATGCTTTGACGTTGTATGAATAAAAATTTTAGCCATAGCTGTCTCTGTGATTAATTTTATGTGTTAATCTTGTGTGATTAACAAAATGAGCCATTATTGTCTAAAAAAATCTTTGGGCTCAAAATTTATATAAATATTTCAAAACAGAATGGCATTTATTAACTAAAATTTTATTTGAATCAATATGTAATATCCAAGAGAACTGTGTTAAAAATTCAAGAATATGAAATGAATTACTGTTGTATTAGATTATTATTTTTTTTTAAATAAATAATTAGTAACTTAAAAATAAAAAGATCCAGATATATATTTGTTATTCTTTAAAAAACACATTACATTTTTAACGATCGACGCTCAGTGTTCACAGAATCCGACGTGGAGTATTTTTGTATCCCAGCTTTTCATTAAATATGAGGATTTAAAATATAACTAATATAATTAATAAAATCATGGGGTACAAAAGTATTCCACATCGGATGGCCTAGGTTAAATATTTGACTGATTACAAAAAAATGTATTTTTTAATATACATGTTTAATTAATATTTAAATCTCTAATCATATAATTTGTTATAAAATGTAATATATGAACAATATTCATATTTTTTATTATCTACACTGATTAATAGTATCAAATGTCAAATTTATTTTTTAACTGATTTTTGAAAATAAATGCAATGTGCAGCAAAAAAATAATAAATAATTACAAATTTATTGGAGTTTAAATTTTATTGTAATTTGTGTAAATAAAACTAATGTTGCACAATTTTGAATATTGAAATCAATCAGTTTATTCATTTCTTAAAATGATTGATGACTAAAAAATCAATCATGACTAACGATTAATTTTTAATCGTCAGTCACCGATTAATTTAAAAACAACTAATTTCAAATCAATCTTGGAATTACTAGTGACTTACAATTAATTTTACACGACTAAAATTTTAGTCGTCAATCGAATAATTTTTGTGCTACTCTACTTTAAATAGACAAAATTAAAATATTTAAAAATATTATTAGTATGATTTAAATTTCAATACTGATATCAATTCTTGTTGTTTTGTAAAATAAACGACTATTAATCGGCGATCATTAATTTAAAATATGATACAAATTGTTTATCAGTCTCTAAAAATATATATTTATGTACTATGTTGAAAAATCCATTTCAACGTTGAAAATAAACACGATTTATAAATTTATCTACAACCACATTCTAATACAACCATATCAGTATAAGCTAAACGATATGTAAGAACTCTTTGACTATCAATATAAAGAATACTTATTGGTCCTAGTCGTGTTGGTGTACAACAAGCTCGATTAACTTTGTGTGTTACACTGTGGAATAATGTTTGAATGACAGCATGTTTTGTTGGTGATAAATGTTCGGCTATCGGGTAAAAACATTTTCCGGTACATTGATATGCCTAAAAAATGGTTAAATTTAATGGTACATGGACTGAATTTAATCAGTAGAGAAGATTTGTTATCCACTATTTTAAAAACAAATCAGTTGAGAGAAATATAGATGTTTTTTAAGCGTGATAGAACTTGAAATTGAATCCCTATCGAAAGTTCTATCTAATTTTTTTTTTAAAAAAAATTATATAAGATTTAAATTCAATTTCATTTTTGATTTTTATATTAACATTTGTTCATTTGAAAAATATAGAACTATCTGATATCACCTCATATCCACTTGGCTGAATAATCCAACTATCATAATTGATTTTCTCAAAATCCACATACATTGATTTCCTTCTACATAAATTCCTTAACCTTTTCTGTTTTTTCATAACCGCTTTTGGTATTGTATCATCTTCCCAAATGTTATTCGATTCTTCTTCATATTCTTCTATGTCAATACTTCTTTTTAATCTTTTAAATATATTGTTTCCTGAATAATTCAATACATCATTTGATTTATTATTTGATATCAAAATATGAAAAGATTTGGAAGTAAATCGAAAATAGATAGACTATGAATATTGAAGGGAATAAAAATATTTACTAGATTATTCAAATTGAAAAAATAATTTTTCCAATAATAGATATATGTATTTGTAAATTAATATGAAACATATTTTTAAATGAAATTATAATAAAATATTTTTTTATTAATTTTTTTTAATAAAAATAAAGAAATGTAATTATATAAAAAATATAATTTTATATGACTTACAATGCAATCATTTTTAATAGATTTTTAAAAATAAAATTAAAATTTATTATAGATTTTTTTAAAGAAAAGTTATTTATTATTTCATATCAAAATATATAAAAAAAATAAGAAGTAAATCAAAAATAGATAAAATATGAATGTTGAAATTGGAAAAATAGGTTTTCCAATAATAAATTGTCATATTTTGTATATATATATATATATATATATATATATATATATATGTATATATTGAGAGAGAGAGAGAGAGCCTAACAATTATATTTTTAAATTAAATTATATAAATTGGCCTAATTAATTATATTTTAAAATGTAATTATATTATAATTTTATTGATAAAAATTAATATTTTAAAAAATAAAATAAAAATTATATAAAAATATATGTATAAAAAAATAAGAATTTTAAAAATAATGACCATTCAAATTGGAAAAATAGGTTTTCCAATAATGATAATAATATATATAATGTAATATATATTTATAAAAAATAAATAATATTTTTTTTATCGATAAGAATAAAAAAATGTAATTATATAAAAAATATATAATTTTACATGTTTTGTATGTAATAATTTTAATTAATTTTTTAAAAATAAATTTAATATTTATTACAGATTTTTTGTTATAATTTTTTTTCAATAAGAATATTGATTTACCAAATATATAATTTATTTATATTTTTTATATATCTGAGAAATATGTACATTAAATGAATATTATTATCAGCAATCATTCCCAATCAAATAAATTATTTATAAAAATACATGCAATTTCATTTCATTATATTATTTTTTTATTTTTATCTATTGAATATAATGTACATTTACCTTTATAAATATAACTGTTGTTATATTCTGAAGCACTTTCCAAATGCTTATCATTATCGTTGATCTTTCTTCCATTGTTCTCTTTAATTATTTTATTACTGTTATCAAAATCTGTCTCTATTTTTACAAATTTCAATTCATTTTTATCTCGAGATAGTTCACGCGAATATTTAATCACTTTTTTATCTCTATTAAAATTTCCATCGAAATTGTTTAAAAATAAAAAATCATCACCAATATCTCGTTTTGTTCTATTTAACATCTGTAGATCTTTATCAAATTTTTTTGTTGCATACGATAACAACAACAATGGATAATCGTGTTCAATGTCGTTAGGTTTTACTGGCAGTAATGATATTTCTAAATTCCCACTATTACGTAAAAATGATTGTAGAGTAATAACTATCTTTAAAATCGGATTCTTTGTTAAAATAAGATGTGTTATTGCTAATGTCATATTGAATGATATCCATGTATTATTCGTATGGTAGACATGTTTCTGTTCTAATTTTATTATTTGTTTGTCGATGTCATCGTAGTATGAAACATGAACTACTCTTTCGACCCCTGAAATTTGTTTTATTTAATAAATATTATCATGAACAATAAAACGATATTAAATATTTCCTAGTAAATATGTAATTATTTATAATCTATTGAAATTGATTCAATTCTAAGGAAGAATTGTTAAAAAAACACTGAATAAATCTCTATTTAATGAATGTATTTATATATGCGATTGTAATTATAAAACAATTAACATTTATGATTTAAAAACCTTATGAAAAGTTCGTGAGATCCAATTCATTTGAAATTATAATCTGTATATTTAATTACAGAAATGTTTATATGCAGTACAATGAAATATGTTTTAAAATGATTTGAAAAAATTTTCTCATAATTTATTAACCCAACACTATAAGTTCATTTACATGAAAGATATGTTGAAAGATAAAACAATAAATTACATGAGATTGAAAAACATCAAGTATTTTTTTTTTGCTAAATTTATCGCGTTTATCTCCATACGTGTAAAATTATATACATTTGCAACGATCTGAAATTTACAGTCTTTATAAATATTTAAAATTCTCTTTGGTATGCATTTACATTAACCTCGGCCCTTCACTGCTACTGTATGGCCATGACCTTGTATGTTCACGAAAGGTCAATGATTTTTCAAAATACTAGAACGAAAGAATGATCTATTGTGTTCTAGTTGTATAAAATGTTGCAGTGAAAGTTGGACTTGTTTACGATATAAAATATCTAGAAGATTCAATACCTACTCAAATCGTTCCGGTATTTTTTTCTTAACATACATTCAATACTACGTTTTAATAGATTTAAAATAACATTTTTCATATTAGTCTGAATTTTTTGGGTTTTAAAAATATGTTTATAGAAATGTAGGAAAATATCGTATTTACCAATATTCGATCCAGATATTCGTTGAACTAATGTTAATATCCTTAATTCAGCGCTTAAAAAAGTTTCATCTTCATTTGAAAAAGGAACTTCGAAAATCAACAAATGACTATTTTCTAAATGTTCACCAACGTGTAGTTTTGATTCATATATTGATCCTAAGGAAATTTGATAAATGATATTTTTAATTTAAAAAAATGATAAAATATTATTTTTTGAGTTGATGTACTTAAAATATTAAATTTCCTGATTTTGTGTAAGAATTAATGAGATAAATATCAAGTTTTATTTATTAATTGTTCTTGAATCATGTGAAAATTCAAAAGTTGTTTTTCTAATATAAAAGAAATTTGTTTGGAATAATATGAGTTAATGAAAAGTTTAGTAATGAATCATAATTTTTACTATAGAGTGACTTAACTGAAAGATAGTAAATGTTTGTCTAAATCCTTCAGTTTCATTTGGATTATCTTACAGAAATGTAAGTCTTCAAAAAATTAAGTAATTAATGAATCATGACAAACATCAAACAAAAAGTTATGTATTAAAAAAATAATATTTCTTCGTTATAATAAAATTGATGAATCAAATAAAATAAAAATAACAATTTTCAGAAGAAAACGTTAAAATAGTTTAAATAAACTTCATTATTTATAAATAAATTTTTTTGTTTAAAATTCTTTCAGTCTAATTTGACGATGAGTAATAAAAGAAGACATTACAACGGATTCACAAATAAGAAAATAAACAATTCGAATATAATTAATTCTTTTAAATGTTTATATGTCTAAGAATCGAATATAACATTTTATAGTTCACATCTGTAATAAACAGATAATTAGAAAAAAATCTATGATTAACTGAAAAATACTGACATGAATTGCAAATTTCACAACTTAATTACTGTTTCAATATATTTTTTTAAATTATTAGATAAATTTTCAAACATTACCTAAGATTTTCAAATATATATTAAAACTAAAAATTAATTTCAAACATCCAAATGAACTCACCAGCATTTTTTGGAATAATACTCTTAACCACATCAGCAACATTTCCTTTTTTCATCAACAAATCGTCATAGAAAGAATATTTCGTTTCTTCATACAAATCTAACATATATTTTGGTACGTGTAATTTTTGTTTTACGTTCGAATTATTCGAAATCATTTCAGATTTAGCGATTTGTTTCTTTAAAATCGTATCGAAATTCTGTACAAGATTGACATTAATTGCAGTTGTTGTTACTACATTCGATGCGTTTTCTTTTGAATAACATTTTACAGTATATAACGCAACAATTATACAAATACAACCGATTATAAATAAAAGGAGGAGTAGAAGAGTACTTTTCAGACGATTGCCAATTGGAATTTTATTCATTTTAAAACATTTTTTATTAAATGGAAATTTATTCTATTTATATTCCAATCAAATCAATACAATTTATATTAATATAATTTTTAATTAAATAACATATTAATAATTATTATTATTGATATTTTTGTATGATTATAATTTTTTCAAATATTAACAGATTTTAAAATACAATATAATTTAAATATAACAATTGTAAATACACAAACTAATATTTTTTACAATTTTAATCTTAATAATCATTAATTATGTAACTACAAAAAATATATATTTAATTATTTATACAATTTTTCAAATAAATTAACATAGTAACAAATCTGATAAAATATTTGTAAAAAAAATTAATATGGTTTATTTTTTTAAGTATAAATTATATTGATATTTTTATATCATCAAATAATAAACAAAATTATTTATAAATATTTCTCAGAATTATTTCCAATTAATTATACCACAAGTATTTTTCGTTTAATTTTCATAAAAACTAAACTTTTTTTTATATTTGTATTTATTTACATTTCTGAGTTTATATCAATGTACTATTCAGTTTCTGTGTTGATTTATTAAATATTTTAATTAAATTAAGACCATTCACACGAGCTTTATTGAACCTTGTATCAATTACATCCAACTTTCAACTACAACTGAAACGAAAACGAAATCATTCTGGCCTTATGGATATTTAAAAATAACAAAATGTTAGTATATTTTCTTTTCTGGCCATATGATCATTTAAATTGTTTCGATTATCTTCGACTTGCAATAAATTCGACTAAATTTAACTTCCATGTGCAATTAAAATCGACATTCGAACAACAACACCTCATTCAAACGTACACAGTCAGTGGAAATAATCAAATAACGAATGAAATTATTTTTAAGATTGGAAACGTTTGTACGATGTACATCAACTCAAACGTTGATGATTAAAAATTATTTTTCAAGAGGTTTAGAAGAATAAATATACCTTAAGATATATTAATGTGTAGGTAATGTTTTCGCTGTCAAACTAATTGGTCTTTTAAAAGATTATATTCGTCTGTTCAGTATTAACGAAATGTGTTGGTGGCACTAAGTAGATATTCGATCGATTCTTGGAAATATTGGAAACAACGGAAAACAGTACTTTGACATAATTACAAATAAATTAACAAGTTTTTCATATCGTTTATCTCAATAATACTTCAGACTATTACGTTTGTATTTAAAAATAATTTGTTGATCGAAATTAAAAAAAAAAATAATATTTTTATTTAAAATTTTGAAAGATTTTTTAATGTATAAATATTTGATGTATTGTTAATAAAATCAAGAAAATATTTATTTTATTTCTCTTACTAGTTTGTTGCTATTATCTTGATTGGTTATCTTAACATTGTTATAAAAAAGTGGTTTAGAGAATAATTATAAAACAATATAAATATATAATCGAAATATAAGAGAAAAAAATTAATATTAAGATATTTTAAACAATAACTTTTTTATTGTTTTATGATTACGGTTCATTGTTTAATTTATAACTAAATTAGTGGAAGCTAATCTGTCATATCTAATTTATCTACTTTGTATTATTTTTTTATTCTAGTGATATTATATCTTATATTTTACACAAGAATATTTTTTTATAATTATCATATCTGATAAAATCATTTTTTTTATTTATAAATAATAAAATTTATATAAAAATATTTAAGAAAAAAATTCTTCATTTTTTTGATATAAATTTAATTTTATAATATAAATTAACATTTTGATTTATAAATGTTTTGTAGGAATAAAAATATTTTATCTTCTTCAAAAATTAATCGGAGGTAAACTAAAATGAAAAGACTTTATTATTACAGATTTTTGTAAATACAGAAAATATGGTCCAACAAAGTTTTTTTTTAGAAAAAATATTACCAAATTTTTTGACTTTTACTAATTTCAAATTTTTTCTATTAAAATATTTTATCTCATGAGAGTCTATAACTCCTAAAGAGCATGTCCTCAAGTGATAGATAAAGGATTTACTCCACAATTTTATATTTCACTCAAGGTAAATGGCTATAATACCGAATCTTCAAGTTAGAAATTATTTAAATAAGCAAGAGAAATGATGAAAATATATTCTAATTTTCATTTATAGAATTTTTTTTTAATTGTAATCTGATTGTATTTTAAAATGATTTTTTTTAGAAATCAAGATATTTAGTAAATTTTAACCTAACCAAAAACAAATATTAAAAAATTACCTTGAAAAAAATTATAGTAATTTAATTGTAGATTTTTTTTTAAAATTGGTAATAAAAATTATACATTTTATTTAACATTTTTTCTAATTATAATTTATGGATTGCTTTATAATAATTATTATTTTTATCATTGCATTTATAATCAATTTCTAAACAATTTATTTATTTCAATGAAAAAAGTTTTAAAATCTAACACCTTTATTATCCGCCTCTTATTTTTTTTATTTTAAAAATATATTTTGATTTAAGCTTGCTGAGTATTCTGGACAAATGATTTCTTACTAAAATATATGTATTAAAAATGACAATTAAAATATAATAAATAAGTTGCTGATTCAAAATAGCAGTTTCTTAATTAGTGATATAAGTAATGAGGCATGTTTTTAAACATTATATAAGTTTTAAAATTATATTTAGAATCAGAGAAAAACATAAGTTTAATAATATATTTATTTTTTAATATAGGATTGTTGAAATTGTAGATGCAGACATATTTGTTATTTTATATAAGTATAAACACCAAAAATATAAAAGACATCTGTTTTTCAATTATTTACATTTTTAAAGATGTGTTATAAAAATATATAAACGCATATTAGTTTATGGTCAGTGTTAAATATTCCTCCACGTATAGATATTTCTGTTATTCATTTTAAATACACGTATAAATATTCAAATATTCATTTTAAATAAGACAAAGTTTAATTCAACTTTCAGCAACCATTTACTTAATAACAACCTTATACAAGTCAAAATAAAAATAAAAACGTGTAACAGTATATTGATGGTATGATAATTAACATTAAAATGTTCTTGTTCGTTCACATGTAATGACCACAACATTCTGTTGGTGTTAATAATGAGTCATCGTTAGGTGCGACAAATAGTTTCATTTATAACTCAATATGAATTTTATATGATTTTCTTTTTTATGACCAGTTAATAAAATTTATGAAATCATTTCAGAGAGATAAATTTTGGAATGTAATGAGTAAGATAAGTATATTTAAGAATTGTAAAAAAAAGACAGGAAAACATATAAAACGATATTTTAAATAAATTCTCTTATATGTGTACTGTTTTAAAATTCAAAGAACACTTTTTTGAATTTTATATATGTATATATAGTTTTAGATAAGGTTTTTCAATTTATATTTAATTAAAAAATATTTATAAAATTAATAAACGATAAAATGATAGGATTTTATTTAATTACTTTATTCATTTTTGTATAACAAAATTTTGATTTAGTTTTAAAAAATTCAACTACAAAAACAAATTTTAGTGAAAAAAAATAAAATTTATACAAAAATATTGCGACGAGAAATTCTTAATTATTTTTTTAAATACCTACTTAATTCTATAATATAAATTTACATTTTGATTTGTAAATATTTTGTAGAAATAAAAAATATTTTCTCTTTTTAAAAAATAAATCAGAAGGTAAATTAAAATAAAGATACTTTATTAATGCAAAATTTTTGTAAATACATATAATATGAACAGTTTTTTTTAAAAAATATTAAATGAAATTTTATAAACCTTTATTAATTGAAAATTTGTTCTCTATTAAAATATTTTTTCAAATGAGTCTATAACCTCTAAAGAAAATGTATCCTCAGGTGATAGTTAAGAGATTTACTCAAAATTTAACATTTTACTAAAAATAAATGCCTATAACATCAAATCTCCAAATTAGAGATGACTTAAGTAAGCATGAAACTTAAATAAAAAAAATTTAGTCTATAAAAATAAAAGGGTAGAAATAAAAAAAAATGTCGATCGTACGTCCTAGTCAAACATTTTTGATAAAAATTTTATTCCATTTTTTTCTAACATCCAATACAAACTTTTTATTTTCTCTTCATATAAAAAAAATATCTCGAACAGAAATTAAAAACCATGTTGTTTTAAAATAGATACGAAAATTAAATTTTATTAAAAATATTATAAAAATATATGTCTTACATGATTTATTAATTCATTAATTAATATTATATTTTTAATTTTTACAAGACGTATAATAAATATGAAACGAATGGAGGTTAAAATTAATATTCACGTAGTTTAATTAAAGGGGTTCATTGATATACAAATATATAAAATAATCTTGAAATATTTATTACCATGTATTAACATTTGTAATTTTAAATAATATATACGTAAAATACAGATTAAAGATAAAAACTAATCAATACTCAAAATGATAAAATGTAAACCATGACATACATTTAGATTTCAAATTGTTACAATTTTAACAGTAATATTTGTAGTAGAAATAAGTTTATATAGGATTCAAAATGGTGGTAGAAAATTCAGTTTTAGAAAATATTTATTGAATTAAAGATAATTTTATTTAAAAATCTTTTAATTCGATTTTATGAAAAGCAATGATTTGAAAATATTGAAATATGAAGAATATTTCAAGATTATGCATCTATAAAATACTGAAATTTTACCAATTTTTCTGTAGAAAAAATTGTTGTAAAAAAAGAACACACTATTCTTTGATGATGGATGTTTGTGAAATTAGAATGTGTTTATAGAAGAATTAATATTTCAAAATATTTCAAAAAATGAAACTATCTAAACGAATTATTAAAATATCTTTTCTTGTATTTATACAACACCATCATTTAAACAAATCGAATGTAGTTATTCGTCAGACTATATTGAAGTAAAAGTAGGCGATTCTCTTCTACTAAGCAGGTCAGTGTGTGAAAGATATTATATTTATAGTAATCCGCATTTGTGTTATAATCACAACACAAGATTCGTTGACCTTTACAAGAACGGAAGACCATTCTGCAATCATAATAATAAATGTTCATGATGTTATATGCCATTAATTTAACATGCCATTCTGTACACATTTTCATATGTTCTCGAAGAAAATATGTATCATATTCAATGCCTGCGGGTTATAAACTGTGGGTGTTATTTAATGAACGCAACAGACATACATGAACATATATTTATGTACATAAATTAAAATATGTTTATTTTGAATATTGTTATGAAACGATTTAGGACGGAAATTGATTAAGAGTATTCAAATATCATTAATTTATTATTTTAGACTAGATACAAAAATTATAGAAATGTACAAAATGGAAAAAGTACATTTTTTTTCTAAAATAAAATCAAATTAAATCGAAATCTGGTTTTTAATAACACAAATTGTAATCTATTTTATCAATTTCTGATCAAATTTCAGTGTAATATCTAATTCTCATGTATAAAGAGTTTATAATTTAAACGATAATAAATATTTTGATTTTGTTTAAATTTTATTTTCAATTCTATTTGATACCAAAGTAGGATATTATCTGACTACATTTTTATTCGATTAAAAATATGATTAAAAATTTAGTCATGATTTCTTAGTCGTAAAAATGACTAAATTTTCACCTGACTAAAAAAATAATCATGTTATTTTACTTGTTTTTTATTTAAAAATCTGATAAAAATTTAGTTAGATAAAAAATTTAAAAACGATTAAAATATCAAGTTAAGTTTTTTTCTTCTCTTACATATTGGCTTCTTCTTCGGAAATGATTTTTTTGTTAAACAGAATTCATCCTATTTTACCACCTAAAAGATGGAATAAAAAATGTGAACAAAACTCTTATTTTAATTGTTTTACATTCATGAAAATAATTCAAAAATTGTAATATTTTATTAATAATCATTTAAAATACAATTTTATTAAAATTGAAAATTAAATTTCATTAAAAATTATTTGTAATTTCTTTAAACAAAATAATTTTATTTGAAAATTTGATTTTTAATTTTCAAAGAATTTTAAAAATCAAATGACGATTTAATTAATATTTAATTTTTCATGACGATTTAATTAATAGTCGTATTCAACTAATATTGATTTAACTAATTTGAATATTCAAATTAATCGATTGATTAATCGTTGAAAGCGATTGATGACTAAAAAATCAATTATGACTAAATATTAATTTCTTAGTCCCCAGTCACTGATTGATTTAAAAACGACTAATTTCAAATCAATCGTTTGAAATTACTAAAAAAAAATTAATCATAACTAACGATTAATTTTACATAATTAAAAGTTTTGTCATTTAATCGTCAATCGGATATTTTTTAATAATATTAAAAAGCATACTAAAGCAACATGGTTTTTAATTTCTATTTTCGATATTTTTTTATATGAAGAGACAATAAGAAGATTTTATGGGTATTAGAAAAGAATGGAATAAAATCTTCTCGTTTATTACTATCAAAGTACACATTAACATATAATATAACCAGTAATAAATTATTTAATATTTTTATTAAGAAAATATGTGCTATAAAATGTTACTCATTTGTGAAAGTCTATTTATTTAAAAAATTTAAAACATTATAAATTTATTGAAAGATTTGAATAAATTTATATTAGCAAATCTTTATAACTTTTATAAACGTTTTCTATAAAATTCTAAATGTCATTTATATAAATAATGGATAAATATTAATAATATGTTTCTGTTTACAACTATTATACTAAAAATATATAATCAAATGTATTAAACAATTATCGAAAGAATTGTGATTCTCGACATAATTTTTCAAATACCTGCATTTTTATTAACCTACATTCCAATTTCAACTGAAAATGTTTGTCAAGAAAAAAGATGTAAGTTCCTACGGCGTTAATTTCTGAAGAATTCCAAACAAATACCGCGAAAGTTGATTTTCAAGTAAAGTTAAAATAAAAATCTATAACGGATGAACTGATTACACAAATACACACATATCAATGTAACTCTCTTCTTCAATCAACGAAATTAAAAACGATAAATGATTCTTATAGAAATTTCTCTATTCTACATTTGTGTCTTGTGGAGTTTCACTATATTTGTTGTACAAGTAAAAATGGTCATAAGAAATAATTTTGTACTGTTACGATTTTTTAAATTCAAATAATTTGTATGTGGAAATATGCCGCAAAGATTTATGTTACAAAAAGATTTTTTTGAATAATTTTGAAAAAATTAAATAATAATTTGCATTATATATATATATATATATATATATATATATATATATATATATATATATATATATATATATAGGATCTCACATCAGGAACCCACACTCATCATCACTCACTCAAAAAATGCCTTTTATTTAAAAATGAATGTGTATACTCCTGATGGGACACCCTATATATATATATATATATATATATATATATATATATATATATATAATTGTTTTGATTTTGCTTAATAAATTTTCAGATAATAATAAATAAAGTAATTTATTAAAAAATTCCTAAGTGAAAATTCTTATATTAAAAAACACTTATTTTTTTTTAACAACCATTATATGTTGGCCTATTTATATTGCGTTTGGTTTACATTATGTCATAAAACAAATGTTTAAATAATTGCTCTGTTGTAATATATGCTGATAGTAATTTTGAAATATTCTTCTCTACTAACATAATTACTTTATGACTAAAATAATTGTTTTAAAAGTGTATTCACCGTTATTATTACAGAATAATTGCCTTATCATAATACTTAGCTGTTATTATAGTACGTCAAAGAGTTTTTTTTTTAATTTTTCTAATATTAAAATATTAAGAGTAACTATTTGTTATTTTTAATAAAGTACATAATACTAGTTTTTTTTTACAAAAAAAAAAAAAACAGTTATAATAGTTTACATACATAGATACATAAAAAGAGTATTTTTAGGTTAGGTAGAATTTTCAATAGAGATTCAATATAAAGTTCTATCACGCTTAAAAAAACCTCTATATATACTTTTCAAATTTGAATATTTTTTATATAATGATTAATAGAAAATGGGGCATTCAAAGCATACCAAATATACTGATTTTGTAATTGATTATGTTAAAGAAATTGGAGTATTTTCGTATATAGTGATATCGGCACATTAATTTTTATGACGTACAGTAAATTTGATTCAAGGTTCAAATTGTAAATGGATCAAGAGTTAATAGTTAAAAATAGCTATATGGTTTATTTATCGTACGAATATATTTTTAAACAACCTTTTCTAATAAAACAAAAATACGTTCTATATTTTTTTGGCAGAGACTTGCGTAATTGTTTGAATGTCGAACGACAATAAAATACGTCATTGTAAGCGAATTCCTAACTGAAAAGCAATAAACGGTATGTCCGAAAACATATCAGGAATCTGCATTGTAAAAATAGTGTATGCCATTGTACACGAGATGTCTGCCGAGTATCCCTGGACGTGTTTCTGGATAAGAAACGTTTATATATACATATAAATGTAAACGCAAGTCCACGCGTCCCGAGATAAAATATCACCTGACAAAAAGTCGGTCGTAAATCGCACGCGTCGATTCGGAAACGTGCAAAATTCGGCAACGTTTCTTTTTTTAAGATTATTTTTCCGTTATGCTACGACATTGACTGAAACAGAGGTGTATGACCTGACCTTCGAGTAAAACGAGTATACGTGTGGTTGTGTTTTTCTTTCGCTAATATGTCTATACCAAACGCGCAAAATTCGCGATTTGCGAACACTCTCTCGCGTTTAACAAAGTTAGGTTATGTCACATAACCTGTTTAGTGCAATCAGTATTTTATCATTTTGCCGGCTGTGAATTTTAAATGCGTGCGTATGTGTGTTCGGTTGTGAATACATGCATGAGGTGAATGCGAGTGTGTGTATCAATTTTTTTTTGGGTGATTACGTCGTGTGTGGACCACGTGTTTTGATGGTATGTTTGTTATACGATATTTATTGCTTGGTTTGAATATTAAAACTTGTTTAGTTTTTTATATACCATCGTAGTATTAGATTTATACAAATTGCATTTTTATTTTTTTTTAAACAAGAAATGAACGGGTTTACTGATATCTGTGTTTTAATTATTCTTTCATTATAATTTACTACAAGTAAAAAATGTGAATATGCAAAAAAATTCTTAATGTATATTTCTTAAGAATATTGTACGAATTGCTTTTTATTATTTAAACATTAATTAAATTAACATCACTAATTATTTCATAGAAAATTCATTTTATATATATATATATATATATATATATATATATATATATATATATATATATATATACACACACACAAACACACAAATATAAATACTAAATCTTTTATGTATGTACATTCACCTTTGTTAGTATATGACAATAGAGTTACTAATTCTAGAGTATTTTTGGCAAGTATGTAATTATCATGACTATGAGATTATATATAAAATAGTACAAACATATGTATTTTAATACCAACAGCTAAAACTAAAAAATGACAGATGATTATTATACATTGTAAAATGAATCTGTTTTATATATATATATATATATATATATATATATATATATATATATATATATATATATATATATATATATATAAAATCCTGTACCTAATTCTGAATATTAAAAAAAATTCTTAATAAATATTTGTTAGGAATATTTTATGAAAATTATTTTTCATTATTTAAACATATTTATAGTAGAAATATCTATATGTTGTATAACATGTGTTTTATTATGTTTTAATTATATTTACATTACTAATTATTTTATTTTCTGATAAGTCCACTACATGTGTATATATATATATATATATATATATATATATATATATATATATATATATATATATATATATATATATATATACATTTTTTATTTCTATTATATGAAAAATTAGAGTTAATAGAATAATCGGTGATATACATAATATTTAAAATAAATTAAAGATTTTCTGTATCAGTTTTTATCTTTGTTGGAATTTAATTTATTTTTTTAAAAAAAGAAAACTGTTAATAATAGTTATACATATTCATTTTTTTCAAAAAAAACAAATATATTTTATAGGCAAAATATTTTCATTTCAAACTATTTTTTACAATTTATTATTTTTAATGGATGTGTTTTTCAGTATTTTATTTTAGTATTTTATTATTTTTTTTGATAACAATTTCTAGACATAGACTCTATCAACTAAAAAATATTTATAGAATGTTGTAATATTCCATCTTTCTTAATTTCTTTGAAAAATCTATCATTGTTTATTCAAAAAATTGATTTTAAATGTTCAGTTTTTTCCTCAATTTGCTATCTTGTCACGTGTTATAGATTTTTTTTATTAAAATCACAATATTATAAAATTCCAAAGATAATTACACTTTACTATGAATCATAGTTACTTGCAGTCTTATTTATATCCTTAAGAATGTATAATTTTTCTAATTAACTAGTTTAATTCATTATTAATACAAATTAATCGATCGATCTAAAACCATGAGATTTTATAAAAATGAAACGTAATTTTTGATCATTGATATAAAATCTTGTGATGTTAGAACGAATGATTTATTTATGTTAAAATTTGCAATGAATCGTACATATGAATCATCGTATATATTTTTTTGTACATATTAGCTTGAAGAATTCAAGATTTTTTTGAATTTTCAATGGATTTTTAATATGTTAATTTCATCATTCCATTAGATATTTTCCTATCTTTTGTGTACTTTTTGATAACCAATTTCTTATTTATAAAATGTGATATGAATATTACAAAATAAGTATATATTTCTTAACTGTTGATAAAATTATTGATATTATAAAGAAATTTAATCTACTATCAATATAGTTTTTATATTTTTATTATTAGTATTATTTGATCAAAATATTATTTAATTTTCATTTGATATAAAAATGAATAGTACGTAATTTTTGATCATTGATATAAAATCTTGTGATGTTAGAAATTTGCAATGAATCGTACATATGAGTCATCGTATCCTGGAAAACACCCCCAAACTATCATATATTTCATTCGATATGCTTCACTGTTGATTGATCTTATCTCGAGTTCCATTTGAACTTTCCAAGTAAAGAAAATTCTTTTAAAAGAAAAATCTTAGAAATTAATTTTCTTCTTCTTTACACTTACATTATTTTTAATTTATATTTGTTTTGACGAGACACTTATTCTTCTAGTTGTAAAAAGTATTTTACAATTTGATAATTGAACAACTTCATGATTTTTTGCTTTGGTCTTTATTTTGGTTTTTAATTTGATATCATATTTATTTTTATCTATTTTTATACAAATATTGATTATAAAAAATACTGATAATTTTCTGACCCTACTCTTTTAATTACAGTTAGCGTTAAACAATATTTCTTCAAAAATATAGAAATATACAGTTAAAGTAGTTACTGTTAACCCTTAACAGTCGACACTTTTTTTATACCCCTATAAGACAAAATAAAATTGGATAAATTTGGAGAAAATATTTGTAATAATAAAAACAGAAACAATTCTTATAAAAGTGATTTTTTATGTGCAAATTTTGTCTTTCATTTTTTCTAGCAAAAGTGTGACCTTTCGGTTATTAAGGGTTAAAATAATCTCTATGGAATAAAATATTAAATAATCCATTTATTTAAAAATCGTTGTAATTGTATTTTTTTATATCGATATTTTTTCCCAAATGAATATTCGATATTTTTTATCGATATATATTATTTTTTTCTTATTTTACATTTGAAAAATATATTCAATAGAGAATAAAAATTAGTACAACATATTTGTCTTTAATTAATTTTTATACAATATTTTTTATTGATTTATTTTGCATATGTATATAAGTTTATATAAATATTTTTAGTACTGCTATTAATTTCAATTAAACTATAAAAAAGTTTGATTTAAAAATAATCTCAGACATTCTTAAATACAAAAAAATATGACGCACATTGACGAGCACGTGTTTACGTGTACGTTTATATACATCAAACTGTCTAAAAATAATTTAACATTTTTGTTGAATTATTTATAAAAGTGCGTGTATCTTTACGCAATATTTAAAAAGTGTACGAAAAAGTCAATTATAAACTCAATATTAATTTATGTACCCGTGTTTTTTTGGAAAAAGAAACATGCTACAAGTCATAACCAATCCGATTCTTACAAATATCCAATTCATGCAAAGAAAATCAACCAGATTTTTTGTTCAATGTTCCACGTACGTCTGTCAATGAACAAATGATTTTCTTACAAACTGATAAGAGATAGAACACAAGTATGATGGCAAATATCAATTATCGTACGATGTGTTATATTGACAATAAACAGAAACACAGTTTAGTTACTCTGTTTAATTTCGTTGATCGGTGAAGGATGGGACGATTTACAACCCTGAAATTGAACCAGTGCTTGATATGATTCCATATGGATGTCAATAAAAGTAAAAGATGGAAAATTATCGTACCTGTGATTTTATATATACGTGGTCTCTTTTTTTTTAAAGCGGGCTGATTGAATTATACACGAAAAGCACATACGATTTATTCAGTAAAGAATAGAGAAATTACCTGGCTGTTATATCAAGTATTGCTATTTTCGTTTCACATGAAAATTCGTTCCGTTCGCCCACTTGTACATGCAATTCAAGGTTAGAAATATGAAAATGGTGCGGTAAAAAAAGAGAGAACTATTAATAAACGTTTATTCGTAGAGAGAGATGATACTTGTTGTATCTTTGTTAAGGACAAGCATTATCGATCAATGGTAGCAGACTATGTGACGTCACATACTATACGAATAGGGTGAGTGTGTGAAGGCTGAGAACTGTTTATCCTATTCGTAGATTCTATTACAATTTTTAGCCTAGTTTACTGACAACTACTTGAAGGATTACCAGGCCGTTGTCGAGTTTTTTAATTCATTTTATTTGAGAAAATGATTTTTTATCCTGAATACATTTCAATTATACATAATTATATTTATACACACAATTATCAATAGTTTTCACATAATTCATATATTTATACGGGTATATATTTAAGAACTTTCCAGATCACTGGCCTTTTTTATTTCCATAATAATCTGATTGACATACAAATGAATTATCACCCCAACACCATAAGATATTAGAAAGTGTTAATTATTTTTTGTTCGTTTTAATTGTCTATAACAACGATAAGCTGATGAGTATTTCGATGGTAATCATTAAAATTCTCCATCATTAAAACCTGGGATGATAATTCATTCGTGTTAAAGTGAATTCGTTACAGGTTTAAGACAGACAGTACCATTAATATATTTATATAAGATAAATAAAGGAATTTTCAAATATATTATATTATTTAAATTTATTTTATTTTTATGTTTTGAGGTTAGAAAATATAAATATCTTGAATCTCTCTATTTTTTTCTTTAAAAAATTAGTACCAAAATGTTGCGTTTAGAAAAATTATTTTGTTTCTATTCTTTTTATATCTACTTGGTTTTATCGTTTCTTATTTCTGTTCCAAATACTTGGATGAAAATTGTTTGAATTGGTAATTTTATCACTTTTTTCCATATACAAATAATCATGGTTTCTATTCATTTTCTATCTCATTTTCCAGAGTTTGTTTATTTCATACAAATATATATATATATATATATATATATATATATATATATATATATAATGGAAGTCATTTTATTTTATATTTTGTAATAAAATTCATTTTGACCATTTTGATTTAAAAATATTAATTTCAGAAAATAATAAAAACTTAAATAATGCCCATAAAAAAACATTTTAAAAATGGAAATCTATTTTTATTTAATGCCACGTCTTACCATCTCAATTTTTTTTCAAAAAAGCAGATATTTAAATAAGACATAAGACGAAGTTATAATTTTCAACATGAAACATAAAAAAATTTATATTTTTTTAATAATGTTGATTTTATTTTTATATTAATGCATTATATAAATGAAATTTTAGTGTATTTAGAGCGTGATAATATCATTTTATTTTATGTAAATGTCTTATGCAAAATATTTAAAAAAAAGTAATTTTATTTTAAATTTGCTACTTTGTTTCATTTTATAAAAGTATGGAACTAGAGTTGATTTAAAAATCAAGCAATACATTTTTATATGAATTTATAATAAAATAAAACTTTTATGATTTTTAACATAAACGATGTGCTATATAAATTTGAAAAAAATCGTTACAAATTGTTAACATTGTGATGTAGTATGTTCTTTTTAAATATTTACATTGATCTATTTTATCTTATTTTGTCTTTGTTTGAAAGAGGTACAAAGAATTTCTAAAATATTAGATTATGTAATAAGAAATATCAGATTTTTATTTTATTTCCGATATAATAATTCGACATTTCATATTACACGACCTAATATAAAAAAAATGGAAAATAATAGAAAATTTATTGCTTAGTGTGTAGGTAAAGATGATTTTATAAGAAGATTTAATAAAATTTAGATTTGGTTTTTGGAATACAGTGAAAAATGAATTTATGACAAGATTATTTTCAATATTTATAAGATGTTAATCAGAACTAAGGAAATTTATCATATTAAATCAATGAAAAGTTGTTTTATAATTACTGAATAATGTTGAGAAATCATAATTATATATATATGACTTTATTTGTTTTTATTTACATTTTATAAATAAATTATATATATATATATATATATATATATATATATAAAATTTATAAATAATATTCTTGTGGAATAATATTAGCAGAATATAAATAATTCTATCCCATATACCGTATGCGCCACTTGTTCCCTCTCTAGCTTATACTAGCAGTCGAGTCTACGTCGAGCAGATGTATAGAATAAGGTAAAGAATGGTCAAATCCACCCTAGTATAGCGCGGGGGTTAGAAAATCAGACGTGGTGAATTTGCTGCAGTGTGCTAACTGTGGCTGTGTGTGTGCGTGTGTCGTTTCAGTGCCGGTATATTTGTATATTTTTTGATTGATATATCGAATTGAATGTGTGATAATTATTATCATAAAAAAGTACAAGTAAAATAATGTTCTTTTCTCTTAAATACCAATCATGTGATAGTTATTCTAGTGATTTTTAATACGTTCTATTACGTAAAGGTGCTATAGGATTTTATTTTTTGTGAGAAGGTCCTGTAATGTCATTTCATAGATAAACTTGTATTGATTTTTGATAAGTGAGTCATTCGGGTTTTTAGTTTTTTTCCTACATATCATTTTTAATTGTTTGTCATTGGTTAAATGGGAAACGAATACCGCGGTGATAGAACGAGGAGCCATTTTGTGAATATTCGACCACATTGTCACCACGTCGTATCTTGGTACATGCTTCAATGAAAATACTTATTTCAGTGTAAATGTAGCATGAAATTCAAGAATTTCGTTACACATTGTCGTTTGGTTATCTAGTGAATTTGTTTCTGAGTATTTTTGAACATATATTTTATTGATTTTTCACAACTGTGTCTATATATATATATATATATATATATATATATATATATATATATATATATATATATATATATATATATATGTATATATACACGCACATACACATATATAATTTTATTATAATAAATTCTCTTATTAAAACTATATTTAACGTATTCAGTTGCATAAAAATACAAAATATTACTAAAACACCTACTGATGCATCATACAATTAATTATAAAAACTAAAATGATTTAATATTTCATTAAAAATTGTAAATTTATTTTTCAGTTTTAATATTAAAAATGCCTGAATGTATATTTGTGTATGTGTATTTATAAAAAAAAATACATATTCTTTATATTAACAGTATGACAAATAGGTAATTAAATAAAGTCATCAAATAAAAAATTGTGTATTAATAATCTATAAAAAATATATATTAGTAGTATGTTATCTTTTGATAATATTTAATTATATATATATATATATATATATATATATATATATATAATTATAAAATATTATAGAAAATCCAAGAAATAGACGTATGGATAAGTGGAATAAAGTTATTAAAATTTTAATTAATCATTTATTGAAAACGAAATAAAAGATATTTTTTTCAGTAGTGAATTGACAGATAAAAAAATGAATATATATAAATATATATTAAAAAAATAATTATTTAATGACTGTAGTATATTAATTTAAGTTACAAAATCAAAGACATTAGATATAAAATAATTATTGCTTTATTTTATAGAGATATAAAATAACGATATAAAAACTATTTATATTTAAGATAAAATAAATATGTGTATGTTTCATGATATGTATTTTTCTTAGTTCAGTCATCTAACCTATGACAGATATAAATACCCAATTAAAAATTACTGTCAAGGTCAAGGTAAAATCTATTTATTGAATTAATGTCTTTGATGAATTCTTAATAAATTGGAAAAATGTCTAAAGTATAACACCAGAATTTTTTTATCAGGATAAAAACTTATTTAAGGTAAATTAAAATATAAAAACGTACAAAATTCTCCAAATGTTTAAGAACTAAGTTTTCATTAATAAAAAAATGTAGCAGGGTATCAAAAAATGTGTTACTATTGAGATTTAATTAATTTATTTTTTTAAAAAACGTTGAATTTAACATATTTAATAATATTTATGTAGTGCATTTCAAATAATCTACGATATTGCGAATAGTGCCTTTTTTATATAAAATTCATACAATTTCCAAATATTTTTGGGTTTAAATTCGGAAATTTCTTCAATAAAAATTTCAAGATTTTTTTAAAAAAATACTTGATTGTTTTAATAAATTCATGCATTTATTCTTCACACAAATTATTAAAAAGTAAAATATTAACAAGTAATTATGACGATTAAACTAATGCATTTTTTAAGAAAAATCAATACAACTAATAGACAATATGAACGAATTGCGATTTCACTTAAAATACGTTTATAGATAACCGAGTAAAATTTAAAATATGATTCAATTTAAATATATTTCTATTAACTGTATTTTTTTTAAAAAAAGGAAATAAAAATATGAACTGTAATCTATATACATTATTTAATATAGAGACAGATCTTTTTAATAAAAATATTTTTAATTGATTTTATATTTAATTTTTTAACATCAGACGATTTTCCAAAAAAAATTATGGAAACTGATAGAATATACGTCTACATCTAATCAAATATATATTTTAAAATATTTGTTTATAAAAAAACTAAGTTTTGCATAAAATATTCAAGTTTATTTTTCAAAAAATAAAATAGTTTATCTTATTGTTTCAAATTCAAATTTGAGATTTATTGAAGGAAAAAATATTTTTTGCTATAATTTTATTATTTTGTAGTAAAATATACTTGTTTTATTTAAAATATTGCCAATTTGAGATAGGCAGTAAATTATTTTTAATGTAATATTTGCTCTAACAGTAATATTGATAATTTTCTATTAATTTTGAATTGATAGACAATTATTAATTCATTACAAATGTTTCCATATATAAATATAAATATTTGTCTATTTGTTAAAAACATTTTCTGAAATTTTCCAATATAAACAAATATCTTTGTTTATCATTTCACCTACCCAATATTTTCTTCTTGAATATTTCCAAGAAAAAAAATATTAAGCTTATTTTCCTTGCTCTCCAATCAATAATTTATAAGCTTTCAGACTGTTCTCTCTTTTTAATACATTCGACCTTTTTATGATTTAAATTCTTTATTTTTGTTACATATTTGATTTGTACGACTGAATACGATTTCTTTTTCTAACATCGATACTATTTGAAATATACGTATTTCCATTCTTTTCTGTATCTTTGAAAATTGTTAAATTATTTTTCATGTAGCAGTCTGGTTTAGTCTAGACATACATTTCTGGAACGAATATTGCGGAATATTCTGTTTGTGACGTAATCGATATAGAACTGTTTGGTCCAGGTTGAACTGGAATTGACGTTTCCGTTTTCATTTCAAAAGATCTTCTCATAACTGAAGTTTCAACGTAAATGAATTTTGAATGAGATAAAATCTTAAATGTTTGAAAATGTTTTGATCTGTTTAGAAGAATATTTGATTAACTAATTTCTTTATTTTGTAAAGAAATAAATAATAAGACGAATAGACTAAATAAATTTTGTAAATAATGTCAGAAAATGATTTTCAGTATTGAAAATTTATTATCATATAAAATTCTGTACAAAAAATTGATATTATGACTATTAATTAATCAATATTTTTTTTATACATATTAGCTTGAAGAATTCAAGATTTTTTTGAATTTTCAATGGAATTTTTAATCTTTTAATTTCATCATTCCATTAGATATTTTCCTATCTTTTGTGTGCTTTTTGATAACCAATTTCTTATTTATAAAATGTGATATGAATATTACAAAATAAGTATATATTTCTTAACTGTTGATAAAATTATTGATATTATAAAGAAATTTCCTAATCTACTATCAATATGGTTTTTATATTTTTATTATTACTATTATTTGATCAAAATATTATTTAATTTTCATTTGATATCAACTTTTTTATTAGTTAAAAAAACAAATTTAAATAAACAAAAATTGATCTTTCCAATTACTATAAGATAAAAAATCATCAATCTAACTTACTGTTTTCTGAGGAGTTATCAGTCTATTAATAAAAACATGTTTTTTTGTTAACTAAATTTCAGTATTTAATTTTTTTAATGGTAAAAACCTTACTAATAAATATACGGTTTTGCATAAAGGGGTTGATCAGACATAAAATGTTTTATGAACCTTTTTTTGTGAAAAAAATAATTTTATTTAAAAAAATTCAAATTGTTTTTATTATTCACTGTACTGTTAAAGAAATATTTAAAAATTTATATATATATATATATATATATATATATATATATATATATATATACATACAATAAAATAAATAGACAGTATATTGAACTATTAATTGTATACGAATTATTAAAGTAAAGAATATTTCTGTTTGTTTTTGTCTGTGCAAACAAGAAATATTTTTTTTAAAAAAAACGTCCAAAAATAATTATTTTTTTATTGAATATTTTCAGATTTGCATTTTAAATCACAATAATATCTTTATGGTATTCTACAAACAAATATTGATTTAATAAAATGTCTTGTTATCTATATGGTTTTTAAGATATATATATATATATATATATATATATATATATATATATATATATATATATATATATATTTATATATGTACACAAACACACACTTATATATAAAATAAAAAATATCTATGTGAGTAAAGATGAGTAAAATTTTGTTCAAATATATTTATCTTTGTTCAAATTGTTGAAGTTTACATAGTTTTATTATCGTTTATTATTAGTATTCTAAATTTAAGAAACTAAACCCCTGATAAGAAATGATATATAATTTTAAATACAGTTTATAACCTTTGATATCTTCATAAACGTTTTAGCAACAATATTGCATTTTGAATCCGGTTGGTACAAGTGCAATATTTCAATATTTTCAATCGTGTTTATTTTTCTTATCTACAATTCTTAAAGTAGGTTTGTACCAAAGAAAAATATCAAAGAACTTAGTATATCGATGTTATTTGTAAGTGGTAATATCAGTGATTTGTTTATAGAAAGATTATAAATATTTACTATATATATATATATATATATATATATATATATATATTATTGGTTAAAAATAAATTAAGTAATTTCAAAAAATAATAAAAAAAAATCGTAAGTATTATAATTCAAAATAATTAATAATACTTGTTATTAAATAAATAGCCAGTTTACAAACTAATGAAAAGTTATATTTTTACTTGATTTTTTAAAATTATAAATATGTATTATTTTAATTTTTATATAGTTTTAAACAAATATTTATTTTTTAAAAAGTACTTTGGACATACATATATATGGAATCATCCAAATGTGACGCCTAGATTTGTGTTTTATTAAAAAAAAAACTATACACATGTTTCTTTTTAATAGAACACAAATGTAGGCGCCACATTTGGATGACCCTTTACAAAAGAATTGAAAATAAATATCTGTATTTGTAATTCGTATCATAAAAAATATTTACAATTAAATTAATCTTATCTTAAATCAATTAAAAAATCGATCAAATCAGTTGTAATTTATACACGATCATAAATAGCATTGTTATATTTAATTTCAGACCTAATTAAGTAATGAAATAAATAATGTAAAAATTTTAATGGTTTTGAAAATCAACCCACTTAAATGTTATTGAAAAATGAATTTTTCCCAGAATTAATATTTGATAAATGTGAGTTGTAATGAGTATCTTAAAAATAATAAAAACGTAATCTTTTAATATTTTTTATAGTGAATATACAATATAGGTTTTAATGTTTTTTAGATATGTAATTATTTTTTTAAATATACAATGTGTATGTTTTTAGAGTTAAAACATTTTTTTTTAATAAAAAAATTAAAAAATATTTATATTCATTTATTATTATTAGAATAGTCCTTGAAGCTTCTCATTATTTTTAATTATTTTCATCGTTTCAAAATTTAAGTTAATTAATTAATAAATTTATTAAAGTTAGTATTAATGTCATATATTAGAGAACTTAATTGACCAATCCATTTATTTACTTGTGCATTAAATATTTCATAATATTTTTTTCAATCAATTTCCTATAATTTTGTTACGAATTCTTTTTTCAGAATTTACATATTGATTAAAAATGTGTAATACTACACATGTTTATATAAATTAGTTACTTTGATTGGATTAATATTAGATATTTATATAGTTGCTATTTCCTAATATAATACCTAAGAAAATATTCTTTTCAAAACTATCTAGTATTATGTTAAATATGAGTTCAAGATCTCTATAAAACTATTTAGAAGTAAAATTGAAAAAAACTCACTTGAAAAATTTCTATTTATTAAATGAAATAATTGTTTGAAAATTTGTATTAATACTATATATTTAGGATATAATTTTGTTGATAAAAATAATAACTAAGTAAAATTAAAGATAAAATATTAAATTATACAGGTATTGTAATAATATATAGATAAAAAGAGAAATAATATTTATTATTTTTTAAAAAAATATATAATTTAAGGTTAAATATAAGACAGTTGTTTAATAAGTTATTTGTTAATTTATGACGAATTCGATTCTAAATTTAAAAAAATATTTTTTAAAAAATGACAAATACTGTCAGTAAGTAATAGAAGAGTATTAACTATCTGAATATTTTTTATTCAATTCGCAATATGCGTTTCATAATGACATATTTTTCGTGTAGTAATTATTTAACTTAAAATATATTTATTTAGTAAACATGGACCACCAATACCTTCATACAGAGAATATATTTATTTAATTTATAAACGATTTTTATTTTTTTAAATTTCTGTCTGAATTATAAAAATGTTTTCATCCCGTTTTCTGTTTCTCCGTATTTGAAATCACGTGATATCTTCATGCAAAGGATATATTTTTTATGTATATATTAAATTAATACACAATTTTTTTAATTTGTTAAAATTAAAAAAATATTCTTACACCATTAGATTTTTTTTTGTTCCCAAGTATAATTTAAAATTCAATCATTTTATATATATATATATATATATATATATATATATATATCAAAAGACCAGAAGGCGGAATATATATATATATATATAAAACAGGAAAATAATGTTATTTCTACAGTGTCTATTCAAAAAATCGATTTTTATTTTCTTATCGATATTTTATATAACCAACGAATTAAAAGCCTTGGTGAAATAAAACTTTCATTTTCACATTTTACGCATTAAAAAGCGTAAAGCTTTTTATAAAGTAGGATAAAATCAATATATAATGTTATCTTAAAGATAGACGTACAATAGAAATAGATTAAAATTCAAGATATTGTGTGAAGAATATTAATCTTATCAACAGATTCTATTGTGTAAAATTGTTAGAATTTTTTTTGCAAAACTGACTACTTGAAACATAATTTGTATATGTAATATATATATATATATATATATATATATATATATAAAATATTTGGTACATTTTTAAAGTTTTTTTTAAAAAAATAAAATATAACAAATTCTACAAGTTCAATTCTAAATTAACGACATTTTATAACAATCCATTTTATGAATATTAATTAATTACACTTTTTTAAACATGAATGAAAGATACTAAATCATCTTCTTTATATAAAAAAATCTATTAAACAATTATTGTAACTACAATGAATATAATTTGTCTAGGTATAAGAAAAATGAAAACAATGGTGCTGTCACAAAAATGTTAAAAAAAACTGTAATACAATTATTGTCACAATAACATTTTACTTAAGTATTATGTAATTAAAAAAATGTTTTCTTATTTTACATTATTTGAATATTATTAAAAACAAATCAATTAATACTTTATTTAAAAAAGGATATTTGTTAATTTCTAATACCATTATGTAATTTAGTACTGTTTTTTTAACCTTTTTATTTAATTTAAAATGTGATTAGTTTTACAATAATATATATATATATATATATATATATATATATATATATATATATATATATATATATACACACACATTTGTTATTTATTGCTGAATGACATTTTTCCAAAAGTGATCATTTCTAATGATTCAATTTTTTTCTTCCATTCCACTCAAGCAAAGATTCTTATTTTTTATATATATATATATATATATATATATATATATATATATATATATATATATATATATATATATATATATATATGCATACACACACACACACACAAACAAACAAACAAAAACACTGTTTGTTCCAAAACCTTCCAGACTGATTTAAGCTGGGATAAAACTTATTTACAATTAATTACATTTTTGATTGTTTTATTACAAATATATTTTAATTACAATATAACGTATTTAAATTTTTTAAAATCATTCCGATATGTTTTCTAGAGCATAGCTCATATAAAACGAATCTACATTTTTGAAACGAGTTGGTACTGTTATATTTTATATTTTTCATTTGCAATAAAAAAATATTGAATAATAGTTTAGAAATTAGGGACAAAATTTGGATGTAAATCAATTATGAAAAGGGGTTGTAATACAAAACTATCAGTTATTTTGTTCCTAATATTCTTCGAATTTTTGTTATCAGTACATGGAAATAATAGTTTCAATTGACAGTTATTTTCATTGACAGCTAGTTTTGGATGACTAATTGAATTAGTCGAGCAAACTTTTGGGACAAACTATGTATACATACGAGTGTATGTGTACGAATAAGATATAAATTGATATACGAATAAATATTAAAATATATGTATGATATGTTAATGTATATTTAGTTCACGTTCGAAACAATATATTAGTTTTAGATAAGAATCCAAGCCAAGTACAAATTGACAGAGGATCTAGTAAACTGGCGATTGACGTATTATACAAATTGTATTTCGTTTTTAACATCGTTGGACTTTTGCACCACTCATTCAATAAAATGTGCTGTTGTCAAATTCAAGTGATTTGATAAAGTCAGAAGTATAATTTTTTTTTAAACAAAAGATACATATATATCAGTGAAACGTAAATTCGGGTACATTCAATTGGTCGGCGAACAACATTCAGTAATGATGTGGTATTCTTTTATATAATATTATTGTGTGACAATAAAAAAAGTGTGGTTAAATTTTAAGTGAAAAGTCAATTGATCCGTAAAATTTGTGTTTTTTTCGACGGATGTGGATATCTAATTATTAAAAAAATGATGGATATATCTGGATTTAGTAAGTATAACTATTTTAGTTATATTTTATTATAATTATTTATATATATATATATATATATATATATATATATATATATAATATAAATAATTGATAGTTGATGTAGTGATTAATCACTGTCTGTCAAATGCATTTGATCTCCGGTTGGAATTATAGGACAGGCAAGACTTTAGTCTTAGTGAAGGAAATCTATCTAAGGGTGTAAACCCTGAATAAAAATCTTCACAATTTGCTTGATTAGTGTGGAATGACCAAATACCAATGAATATATAAACAATTATGCTTTTTATATATATATATATATATATATATATATATATATATATATATATATATATATATATATATAAAAAATTTATTAAAAAGTATAAGACCTTTTTTATAAATAAATTTTTTCATTAAGTATCATAAATTTTTTTTTAAGACAGATTGGTTAGACAAAATTAATTATATTTAAAAACTGTTGCCATAGATTATTAACATTTTTAAATTTAGTAGTTTTATTGAATTGATTCATAAGCATTTTTGGTAATATTAGTTAATTTATGTTGATATTTAAATCATTAGTTTATATATATATATATATATTATTTTTGTATTAATCAGGCTATAATTTAACGATTAATAAAAAATAATTATATACGAAATATTAGTTGTACTCATAAGTAATGTCGTTTTACAAAATCCTTTTTTTGTAAAATGAGGGGGTGATTTTGAAGTAAAATATTCTTGAAGTACAATTTTGACTTTGAAAAAAACAACATTACTTATGGATACACCTAATAATTTTATATTAAATTTTGTACTGTTATAACTTATACTAAAAAAATTGTACTGCAAAAAATTCACAACTTTTTTTATTTTATAGCAATAGATATGAAATAAAATCAATTAATTACTTATTTATTAACTTCATTATTTCAGTTTATTAGTTTTATATGATATTATTTTTAATATATATAATTTTTTTTTAGTTAATATTATATAATTAAATATAACGACTTTTTCACATTGTTTTTTAATATAATGAAATAAATACATTTTTCTTTAGTAAAACATTTTCGAATGTTTACTTGGTTGATTGAATTTATTTTTGATTCAATATATTAGGTTGGCAAATATCTCCCTTCCGCCTTTTTCAAATTATGTAAAAAAAAAAAAAAAAAAGCGGAAGGGAGATACTTGTCAACCTAATATTTGCTTTTTTTGTTTTTTTAATTTTCGGAACAAATATATAAATTATAGATTTTTTTATTGTCAAAATTATGAATGAAAATAATAAATAATTTTAATTTCAATTAAAAAGAGTCGTTTTTATTTTAATTATTTTATATCTAATACTTTGATATAATAAATAAATCGTGATGTATTTTTCCAAATATATATTTAATATTTTTTAGTGAATACTTCATTAGAGTGTTTTTGAGATTTTACTTTTTTCTTATTTTCTTTTTTAAAGAAAGAAATTACAAATATTTTAGTTATGATTTTTTTTTTGAAAAAAATTAAAACTTACTGCAATTTTCTTATTTATAAAGTTATTAATAAGGTAATTGCTTTTTTTTCTAAAATAATGATTAAAATTACTTTTTTATAATAATAATTATACTTATTTTTTAATTCCAGAAGATACAAATTATATAATAATAATTTCTAAGTTTTTCTGATAAATTTATGATGTACAAGTTTGATAAGTATGGTAAAATTTATTTATTGTTTAATTAAATTTGATTAAATTTTTCAATTTAGTTTTTCTTACTTTTTTACCATAGTTATCAAACGACCCTCATGTATATATATATATATATATATATATATATATATATATATATATATATATATATATATATCATTTGTGGAAAAAATTGTTTAAATATTTATAACTAGACCTTTCAGTCCTCGACTGCAATACTCTTTTTGTGTGAATATAAAATATGCAGTTATCAATCTTCTTTGTAGTTTAATATAACGTCACCAAAGTATACATGTGGGAGAATTATGCATAATACATGTCTTCGTAATATAATATGGTAATAAAAAATGCTATGTGATTTTGAACCAGAGAAATATAAATTTTATGATAAAACGAAAAATTTACTGTGTATTAATTTAATTTAAAATATTAAATGTTTCAAATGACTTCAAATACATTAAGAAAAATTTGCATATGAATTTTAAATTTTACAAAAACATTCTCTTCCACATATACACATACGTATTTTTCCATTCTGATAATTCTTGTGAGTTGCAAATATCATATCTCTTTTAGATGAAGATTTATATGATTATTTAGGGTTCGAAATGTGATATTCATTTCTTAAAATAAATGTTCTGGTGACACAAGTTTTTATATATATATATATACATGTATAATTTTTTTTATGATAATCTTGTTTACAAAGTCAAGTGTTATTTTATCAATATTTTTTAATTACACTCCAATGTTTTCTGTAGAATTTTTTTTTTATAATTATTTTTACGATCCAATAATTGTTTTGATAAACTGTTTTTTGTCATTTATTGTGGAATTGTGGCGAAATTCACTTTCACACTTTATTCGTTTTATCTTATGGTGTTGGGGTGTTAATTCAGTTGTGTAAAATTGTTTTTGTTACAAATTACGTTGTCAGATGCAATTTTCAAAATATACACAAACACACACACATTACATATATATATATATATATATATATATATATATATATATATATATATGAAAAATAGCTCTTTTTACCTGTATCAGTGAAATATTACTTAGCAGTCGATCGAATCAAGTCTTACGTAATTCTTAGAGAAATTAAGGCCACTAGAATTAAATTGTGAAATAAGCAGTAAATCAAGCGTAAAAACATATATTTTCTTACACTGATTATAACATTGTTCTCACTGTAGCGTATTTCAGATAATTTATTTGATTTGATTGTAAATCAATTAATTCGTTTAATGATTCTGCTCGATTACAATACTAAATGATATGAAAGGTCATAAACAAGATCTATGACATATTTTTTTTTAAATCTATATCTATTTATTTATTCTTATCTATACAATTATATATATATATATATATATATATATATATATATATATATATATATATTTACATACTTACTGGTATGCATATTTTAAATACTACATAAAGTAGGAAACTATTGCGTCAAATTACAGTGAATTTGTAAATATTTTATTCCATACTTTAATATGTACATACGTACATGTTGATTTGAACTCCAGATGACATTTAAGAACTAAAGTATATATTGAATGCGATATTTTCAGTCATGCGAGATGTTAAATAGTTTTGATATAAAGCTTCTTTTATGATTTCCGTATAAAACATATTTCATACATATCTTCTAAATAAAATAAAAAATAGTATAATTTTTATTGTTATTTACTAATAAATATTCGTTACTAATACATATTTTAGTCTATTGATTTATGAAAGATCATTATAATTATTTTTCATATATATATATATATATATATATATATATATATATATATATATATATATATATATATATATGTATAATTACACCTTAGAAACGTTTTTTTATATTTTTATTTTAAAAGTGTATTGAAATATTTCTTTGATAAATTATTTATTTAGTAACAAGTAGTTTTATTTTATATTGGAGAATGTGAGTCATAAAATTTGTAGTACAAAAAATATTCCAGCGATTAAAAAATAAATAATGTAAAGCGATCAAAAAAATATTGATCAGTATCAAGTACCATGTTTAGTTTCATAGTATAAGAAATGTTCCTTATTAAAAAAGTATTAATATTTTTAATTATTTGGTTTATAAAAATATGACAATACAAAATTGATATTTTCTGTATCTATATTTTAAGAATGATTGAATTTTATATCAAAATATAAAAAAATGTACTAACATAAACAACGATTTATTGTTTACTACCGAATAGATATTTTGTGGATTTTTAACTTAATACAAATTTAGGTTAAATTATCTGATTGTTCAACGAGTTGATAGCAATAAAACAAATGTGGAGCTCTTTTTATTGTTCTAAAGTAGATCTTTTCACATAGTTTAATCAGCATAGATTGAGAATGCTATCAAATGCACCTATTCTTTTACTGGCGCAACTGATTAATTATTTTTATAAAATAATATTTTATAATATGTCTGCCTGACGTTAATTCCCTTATAACAATAAATATTGTGACGTTCTTAAAAAACAATAAATAGGTTAAATATGTTAGTAAAATGTTTAATGGTTTAACACTAGATATACCAGCCAGTCAAAATAACAGGTTTCAAAATTTCGCTAAAGAAAATTAAAAATAAAGTAAGAGGTCTACTACTATTGCCATTTATCATATCATGTAATTTCAATATTTAAGTGAAAAATATAATTTCTTATTATTAGAAGCTTTTTTTATTACTGCCTGCACTAACTGATTAAAAATTACAATTAAAATGACAGGTTGGTAGAAATAGGTTTATATCAATTCTTGGTATATCTAGAGTTAAGATGAGCTTTTATTACGATTAACTAAATGAAAAAGTTTCAGATACATAAAAACTTTATTACTATTTTATTATATAAAAGGGATTATTCAGTAATCATATAGAAAATAACTACAACCTGTTTCTTATTTTATTTACGTTTTTATTCTTCAGATATTTATAAAGAAAATTATTTTTTTATAAATATATGAAGATATATATGTAATGTTAAAGAATTATTTCGCTTCTGATTATTCAAATAACTCGGAATCGGAAAAAGAATGAAAATGAAGTTAAAAATCAGCTGCGTAAGTAGGTCTTTTGATATGTAGGAACATGAAAGCATGCTGCAAACCTGCTTGTAACATTGTTATGGCTTTCTAAACAGAGCAATGACCTTCCGACCAATACATAATTTTTAACCGATACGTTACGCTGTCGGTTAGTTACATTTTGTAACAAACCGTATTGTTACAAAGTCCTTGCAAATGATTTTATAACAATGTAAATGATTTACTGGAAATGTGGGAAAATATGTAACTTGCTAAACAAACACGTCATCGTGAACAAATGTAACTATTAATGTTTTACATAATTGCCTATTATTTGATTTTTGATAGTGAATGTATATATAGTCTCGAATTCGGTCTCATTTGACATTAAGTCTGTTTATCTTAATCATAGCAAACAATAAGATATAAAAATATAACAAAATCTTTTCATGGAAAAACATTTTGAAAAAAAATTTCATTTTTTAAAAATAGAATATTTTTTTTATATATATATCAAACAAAAGTATTAACGCAAAAAATAAATTTAACATCAATGATTCACTTACCCCGACAGCTCAAGATTTTTATGAGAATTCAATTTCAGCCAACTATATTATAAAATCTAAGAGATTAAATTCTACTTTTGATTTTATTGTTTTTTAGTTCCTTTGATTTGGAAACTGTTTATCACTATTTTGATATTGTAACAAATTTACTTTAATACAAAAAATACTGATTTCACTATCATAAAATTATATTAAAATATTCAGTAATCACTTAACCTATAAATCACTTAATTAGATACCACAAGATTTGATAAAAATGTTCAATAATCACTTATTGTTCAAATGCTATTCTATTCACTAATGCACGTTTTGAAGATCATGCCCTTATCATTGAAATGTTTAATGATAAAATCTGTAACGAGAGAAAAATGATTGTTAATACTAACAGGATAAAGGGGTTCATGTTACTAAATATATGACAGAAATGAACATAGGTTACTGTATTTATAACGATTATAGTTAAAAATTAATAAATTACATAAATTTAGTTTTGTTTTATAAATGAATATATTATTTTTTCATTTACATATAAACCATAAAATATTCTTTATCAATGTTTTTAATAATTGTTCATGATTGATTATGATATAGAAATTTGTTCAGTATTTAATATAGTTTAATTTATCAAAATGATTTAATCCTTGTGCTAAACGACCTGCAAAATATTGATTTTCTCACCGTCAATAAATAAATATTCACTAATAATATAATAAGTAATTATAAAAAAATATGGAAATTGACCCCATCATCTTATCAAAAATTATCGTTTTTATTTTTTTTAATCATTTGATAATGCTTGGATACATTCATAAATATTTCCAGGATATAATGACTTTCAATTAAGATAAATTATACTTATTGTTATACTTATCTTTTAATGAGATACTTAAGTTTGATTTTTTTAAAGAATTACTTTTATTTCATGTGATTATTATCATATACATATGTGTATTTTTTTCAATTGTTATCTGTTCCTTAAAAGACAAAGTACATTTGCAATCATTATTTTTTTTTAAACAAATATTATATAAATATTTAAATATATGCTAGTCCAATTATTTTAATTTGTATTTCTTGTATTAAAAGTTGTGTGTTCT
>CP092092.1:35843255-35920755 GCA_029203775.1 Neoneuromus ignobilis | reverse complement strand
AAATATGAATTCTTGTGTATATTTCGTTCAATATTAAAATGTTTACAACATTCCTTTCTACTTTCCAAAAATCAATTTTATAAACAGTTAGTTATTTTTTTCTATTTATACATAGTGCATCTATTTATTTGCAGCATTGAAATCACCAAGCTATTTTAACGTATGAAGAGGCAGTCATTGGAGATAATAATTAAAAAATCACTTTATATTTTATAACAGTGTAATTTTATACGCTTGACATTTTATATTTTCTTCCATTTAACCCTTTAAAGCGGTTTAGTGGTTCCACGTGTAAATATTTCTTTGAAAATGATTTTCAGCTTATTACACAAAACTCCTATCATGGAACCACTCTCTCTATATACCCCTGATTCCCTCTGTCCCAAGAGTCTTAATGGCGATATAGTGATTCCACCATGAAAGCATCCCTATAATTTATTATTAATAAACAAAAAAAAAAATTAAAAAATCAAAAACATGTTCTTATGAGTCCAAATCTTCAAAGTTTTTTAAAAATGTCTAGAAACGTGCATTAAAAGGTTAAAATATTTGTAAAATAGTAAAAATATATTTTTTTAAAATTTCTAAAAATATTTATATGTATCTCAGATTTTTTTTTATTCATCTGATTTACTCATTTTGGCTTATAACTTTCTCTCTCTCTCTCTCTCTCTCTCTATATATATATATATCGATAAAAAATTTGAAATATTTTCCGTATTTTGAATACATGTTTTAGTTAAACAATTGTTAAGATTTTTTTGCAATATTTGTTTGGTACATTGAAGGACATTCTGAGAAAAGTACGTATTTTTTTAATGATGTATTCGTAGTTTAAAGTTTGTCAATGAAATCAAAAGTGTTAATTTCAAATATGACTAATAAAAAAAAAATGGAATGTGTTGAGTATTTAAAAACATCAATATTTCGGCACGTGCTTTCGTTAAGTACATCCTGTCAAATATATACTTTTTTTTAATTAAAATATTATTTTTCATAGAATTAATAAATAATATGTATTTATATATACAAATATTTAGTAGACTTCCTCTATTTCGGCGATATTTTGCAAATTTTAATAAGTATGAATATTCTTTTTTAAAAAAATGATTATTGTCAGTATATTTAAAATAATTTGTTATTGAAAACATTTTTTAGTAAATAATCATTTTTATTTTTATAAAATATTCAATTACAACAAAACGAAAAAATGTTGTCAATATTCCTATAATTAATATAATAATAATTTATTGTTTACTTTTTATCTATGAGTATTTTTCATAATACTGTCTAAATTTTAAATTAATCAAATAAAAATGTTTAATGAGAAAAATACACAAATGTGAAATAAAAATAAATATAATTGGGTTCAATATAGATGTTAATAAATTTTATAAACACTATATCAATTCAAATATTATTTTAAAAATGTATTGAAACATCATTTTTTCATAAATACTGATTTAGTAGTCAAAACACGTTAAAGTTCATTCTATTAAATAATATATTGATGTTATCTCCCCTAAATTAAATAAATTCAAACAACATCTGGAAGTACTTTTAGTTCTTGTTCATAGAACTCGTTAATGGGTAACCTTGTCGAATTACATATTATGATTATTATTATTATGAAGCGAACGTTTATCTTTGTCTACGTTATAGGATTAAACATCTATTCGTCATAAACCGGACCGGCTTTGGGAAGTAGGACACTTCCTAATTTTTTTTGTTTCGTTTTAAAGTACCGTAATGCCATCATTGTGGCCAACAACGTATTTTTCCCCCTAAAATGCTATGGTTCATATATATATATATATATATATATATATATATATATATATATATATATATTTATACATACACACACATACATATATATATATATATATATATATATATATATATATATATATATATATACATACACATAAATATATATACACATACACATGCAAGTTGTATTTTTCGAACACTTGTATACATATATACATATTTTAATAGTACGGTTCAATTCTATAGAGCGGATTAATTGCAAATTTCAATTTACTTTTACACTTATGCAAATATTTAATATATATATATATATATATATATATATATATATATATATATATATAATAATAATTGATCAAAAAAATTATTAAAATAAAATTGATGTTAAAATTTTACAATTTTTCGTCACAGAAAATAATTATTGTTTATTATAATCAAGTCATTTAAAAAAAAACTAGATCATTGGAAAAGCGATATCAGTGGTTGAAAGTTTTTTTTTCTTATACATTACGTTTATTTATATTCTACTAATTTATCAATTTTTCTATTTGTATATTTTTGTTATTATTTTTTTGATAATTCCAGATTTTTTTTCATTTTTCGTAACTAATTTTAACAAAATATGCAAGAATAAATGGATTGTTTCAGTAATATTTCTATGTACTGACATATAATCCCTTCAGTCTTGATTTAAGTTATTATATGTGGGAATCATTAAACAAATTTCTGAGAATTACACGATTTTCTTCGAAATAATAAATATCAAGTAAGGAGATTGTGCATGCAACCACTTTAAAGAAGAAATAAAAATACCTGATTGCTAGAAAAATGTGTATAAAAAATGGAAATCATATTGAAAAATGTAGTAGTGTAAAATACACATTTTTTTACTTTTAAAAATAATTTCAGTTTTATTTAATATGAAAAATTTTATAAAAATGTTCAATTATTACTTATTATACATTATTTTTCACTTATAAGCATTTTTATATCCTATCATTTTTACAACATGGCTTATTATTTTAAAATTTTAAATTATGAAGAAATAAATTAAACACAATACGAAATCATTAGTGAATATTGAATTTTTTTAATGGTTACATTATTATAAATATATTTCTCATTTACAAACAAGTAAAAATATTTATTTAAAAAAATGCAAAGTACATACAAGAAAAAAACAGTAATTTCAATTAAAAAATTGTTACTCTACAATTTCTGTATTGTATTAAATAAGGGTGGTTTAATTATATATTTTTTTCAAAATATTTTAAAATTGGTGAATATTGATTTTTTAAAACTGGTACATATTTTAAAAATATTTCTTATTTACAGGGAAGTTGAATTTTTTTTTTAAATAAGTATGCAAAATATATAAGAAGAAAATAATGATTTCATATAAAAATTGTTACTCTGAAATTTCTGTATTATAATATATTAAGGTAATTTAGTTGTATATTTTCTTAAAAATATTTTAAATTAAAATATAGGTGACTCAAATTAATTAATTAATTAAAATCAATTTTTATGAAAATATCTGAGTGTTATAGAATGACTATGGAACATTAAAAACGATAATTTTTGATAAAGTCAGGTCAATTGCTACATTTCTCATAATTGCTTAATATATAAGGTGATCGAAATGAGACTGAAGAATTTAGATATACATTTACTTATTATCGTTTACTATTCTTTACTATCATTCAGTCTTATTTGAATCGCCTTATATTTTCGAACAAATTAATTAATAAAATATTTATTTAATTTTTGTTGTAATTAATTTATACAATATCTCATTTTTTACACTTTTTATGTCTTACTAATCTAGTAAAAAATTTTTTTATTAAAGTTAAAAAATAATAAAGTATTCATATTTATATTAATACTGCAGTTAATATTACTAATTTTTTTTTATTGAAAAAATTTTGTATAGCAAGAAGAGATAATTAAATTGTGATAATATTTTTGATATCATTTCGTTTTCTTTTTTATACAGGTGTCCTAAAAAATGTATACACATTTTAACAACTGATAACTCACTTAATTTTTACTCATTTCAAGTTTAACCGATCTGAAATAATGGATGGAGCCAGACTGTATATATTTTATTGGGACACCTTGTAGTTATCTAGAATGATTTTTAATATATGTATATATTATTATTTTCTTAAAAAAACGCCGTTAATAATTTATTTTTAATCTGTTTTTATTGTTTAAATTACATACTAATAAAATTTAATGTATGTATATACTTGAACAAAATGGTTGAAAATTAACGGTGAATTTCCAAGTTTCATTTTAAATCGTAACGAAACCGTTCGTTACTTTTTCGACGTTCACATATAACAATGTACACTTGGAGGTTTCTCTTTTAAATGTAGTAAATGCCGCTCATGTAAACTGTCGATCCGTATTACCACAATACGGTAGAATGATATGGACCAACGAAAGAAAGAATCCCTCACTCAACATAGTTTACGTTCGACTTTCCGCGACTGAGGTTCGAAAGCCTGTCTCCTGAACAGGAACCTACTAGAACGGAGTACAGTTATGTTTATATTAGGTCACAAATTCTGCCATTCGCGTTATTTCGTCTGTACGTTTACCTTTTGCAGAATACATGTGGTGTGATAATTATTTGGCATAGTTGTTTTGAGACGACGATGCGAATTTTAATTGCAATTTGCGATGTTTAATTAGTAATCGAGTTTGATTATTTATGTACATTTTTTTAAAAAGTATACTCGCACTTAAACGTTTTATTATGTGATCTCGTTTTCTTTCGTTGTTCTATAAAAATCGTTGTGATATTTCGTACAAATATAAACATTATTTCGAAGTGATATTTTTTTTTTAAAAAATATTTTACTATTAATTTCATACCGTTTTCAACCATTAAAAGTATATTTATAAATTTATACATAATTACAAATATAAATTCATTATTAAAGAAGTCTGTTGAACGACAGCACATCCTTCGATATACATATAATTAAAACCTGAATGTCAAGAATTGTGATAAAAAAATATAATAAGGATTAATTACTTTGAAAATATTGAAACATTCTGATAAATTAAACGTGAATTTTTTTTACATAATTTACTGTATATTTATTGAAATTATCTAACAATATTAACAAAGAGATAATAAAAAGATATATTATTACATAGAAAGTACATCTTCCAAGTCTTAAGCAATTATTATTAGAAATATCTTCAGTCGTATTCTAAATAATTAAAATAAAACATTTAATAGTTTACATTTAAAGATTAATTATCGAGATATTCAATTAAAATATCTGATTTATTAAACAAGTCATTAATTAACGTAAAAAATATTTATAAAAGTTAATGAATTCAAATTAAAGTAAATGTTTTCCGAAAACAAAATTGAAATCTGTGAATAATTTAAATAATACGTGAATAATTAAACAATTATTTAAATTTGAATACGTTTCTCTTTTAAATATTAATTTTAACAAAAAAAGATTATTGATGTTTACATACTTGAAAAGCATATTACACCACTAAGTGTCAACATACTTGTTTAAATAATTTAAATATCAATTATTAAATTGTACAATTTTTCAATTAAATACAATTCTAATTGCTTAAAATAAATATTTATATAAATAAAAATCTCTAACATACGTATTAATCACCTTATTTTAAATATATTAAGTGTGCACGTTATAATAAATATTACTTAATATAATTTTAGATTATATTATTTTTGATTAAATCATAGAAATTAAAAAATAGTAATATTTTTTTTAATAAATTAGTTTCTTATGACAGTAAGTAATATATACGAATAATTCTTTGATTTAATTTTCGTACAATAAATAATTTTAATTGAATATTTTTATAAATATTAAAAAAATATATAACTTTTAAATAAAAAAATCATTTAAACAGAATTTAAATGTATGGTTGCATTAAACTAAACTAAAAAGTTGATTGTATCAAACTGATGAACAGTTCAATGAACTCTAAATAACATAAAATAGAAATTTTTAAATTTAACTTTAAACTTTTTTCTATTTATAAAACTCCTACCAGTAAGAATATTTCCATTTTTGATATTAATTTAAAAAGTTTTCAATATTAAATATTTCAGCCTTTTAAGTGATACATATTTTTAAAATAATTTTCATACTATTAAATACATTAAAAAATAAATATTTCACTAATCTGTTTGCTGCGTAGATATACATACATATTTTTAAAAAAATATTTAAATAAATATTTTTCAATAAAAGAATTAAAATTTGCTGGATAAATAATTTTAACATACAATTAAACATTCCTTTAAATATTTTATTGTCTCTACATTTTTAAATATTTTTTTATATAAAATTACAATCGATTATATTCTTTTAAAAAAATAATTTTTGTACGACTGTGATATATTTACAATCATATTTTGATCTTTGACGTAAATAAATAGATTATACAACATGAAAGTAAAACAGGAGATTCATATAAAACGAAATGTCTCCGTTCCAAAAGAACCAAAAAAGCCGAGGAAAAGTAAGTCATTTAAAAAAATATTTTTTTTATTAACTAATTGAGCTTAAGAGTTTTCCTTGGATGTGAAATTAGATTCTTAATTCTTAGTGAATTGTGATATTGAATTTATCATATAAAATTGATTCATTTTTTTATTTAATTAGTATAAACTATAGTATAAATAAAATAGTAGTTCTATTTGTTTGCCATTGAAGCTACTTTATTGTTACACAAACGAATCAATCGTCCAAATATCACAAAATTTAATTAAAATTATTCAATAAGGATTTTTGTATTTAATTTTATTCGTCGATATGTATCGATAATCATTTTATCATCATTAGTGTGTTGATGATGGCATGAATATTGAAATATATAGCAGTAAATAAAGTCAATGAGTGATTATTGAATATTTTTATAAAATTTTACAATATGAGTGATTCATTTGTGGTAAAATTACTATTATTCTGAAATTTAAAAGAGAATTGATGAAATATAAATAAAAATACAATTAACTCTTTTGTCAACAATTCCAAAATGAGATTTTTATGTTTAAAAATACGAAAAAAAAATATTAAATGCTTTTTTTTCTTTATGTCACCAAGTAATATGTGATAAAAATATTAATTGGATTAATAAATTGGAAAGAATGAATGTAAGCTTTTTTGTTACAGTTTTTTTTCTTTTATAACCAAATGATTTGTAAATATTAAAAAATAGAGCTTGGTTACTAATGAAGACAGCTATACAATAGATGAATAGTAATAGATATAACTATATAATAACTACATTCATCCACACAATAGCTCAATAAAGATGAAGTTCATGTTACATTCCAAAGCTATTGTTACTCATTAGAAAGTTATTACTTATAGCATGATAGATTGTAGGTAATGATATATGATGTATCGATGCAAAATAACAAGACAAAGTTCATAGTTGCTATTTACATAACTTCATCAGAATAATTTATATAGAACTTTATAGAATAAACAACAATGCATGGAAATTGTTACCTATTTAATTATTTCAGCGAGGTAGTAGTTGGAATCAAACGTGTTTTTTAAAACTGATAGGAAAAAATTTTGAACATAAGGTTAGATCGAACTGAAAAAATCAACAATTTTTTTTCTTATTGATTTTTCATATTTGTGTAAATAAAGTAAATGAACTTGAAAAAAAATGTATTGAAATAATTAACGATTTTTTTTTAATTATCTTGAAAATACTTTAAACAAATTATCAGAAATACCACGGAGGAATTAATATATTAACGTTTACAATTTTATAACAATTTAAAGTCTTAATAAAGAATCACATTTACCAAGATGAAGTATAGATAATTTCGTATCTTGTTTGAATTCGTTTTTATGAGGTAATATTTTTTTTTTAATAATTTTTTTTCTAACAATTACTGTTTGCAATGCATTCAATATGTCAAGTATATTTACGGAAATATAAAAGTACTCTACCCACACTGTGCACTGTAACAAGTTTACAATAGGACGATTTTATAACATCCACATATTATTTTTAACGTGGGTTCACGTCCATATATCACCTTTTATGTCTGCAACAGTACGAGAACCAACATATTAACTGCTGCAAATAAATGGTCATTCTACTCTTTAGTACCAACCAATCAGTTTTTACTTCCTATTGCCAACAATGCTTGTATGAATTCACTATACAAGAATCAACATCTACAGTTTATATATATATATATATATATATATATATATATATATAGAGAGAGAGAGAGAGAGAGAGAGAGAGAGAGAGAAAGAGAGTTTAATCAGGAGCGTACAACTTAATTTTTAAATAAAACATATCTTTTTTTTGAGTGTGTGCTGCTGATGGGACACCCTATAAAATAAAATAATGTTTTAAATTGAAATATTAATTTACAAATACTCTTAATTTATAAATATTCTTAATTTATAAATATTGTTAATAATTAATCTCATTAAATATTAACCATTGAATTATTATTGAAAAAAAATATTGCATTCAGTTTCTAACATCTTTGTTATCTTTAAATATTTTGATGTCGAATTTTGAAATATTTTCACATGTGGTTTTTATATAGTTTTATAAATATATATAAATTGTTAGAAAATAATATTGTGGCATATTTGAAAATTATTATCAAATAATTCAAAATTTAAGGTTTTTTCAATAGCACAATTGTCAAATTAAATATTGTCTTAATAAAATATATCAACAGTCATAGAATGATGAATAATAATAAAAAAACATAGTAAGTATTCAAGTTATTGTTCTACTGACAAGATGACTGCTCAAAAATCATGTACTATTAATATTTTTTTTAAAAATATAACAAGTGTTTGTTTATATATCTATGAGCCTTTTTGTTGCATTAATTTTTTTTATCACACTTTTGTCATCATTGTGGTTAGTTTACTTTTCATGTGAATCACAAACCTCATTACCACAATCTGCTGTACAGTTTTTTAATAACAGTTTATTATTCATTTTATTTGCCAATGCACTTATCAAGAATATTACTATTATCATCTGGAAATGTGCAACAGTTAATCAAGTGAATTATAATTATTTATTAAAAACTTTTATATAATTTCATTGCAATACGATGAGAGATTCATTTGTGTAATTTTTTTTTATAATTTTAGAGTCACTTTTTGTAGAGCAGTGGTGTCAAAACTCATATATGAACAGTAATTTATAAGTTCAGTTTAAGACAGTCTGCGGATCTCAGTTAAAAAAAAGATCTTTCAAAAAAAATCTAGCAAACCAAAAAAAGTTTTTTTGATATGTATTCGAAAATAACTCATTGAAATTTTACATTTCTTTTTATAAAACGGTATTTCTTACAATATACTTTTTAAAAATGTATTTTATATTTTTTAAATTCAATTTTATTATTTTAATATAAAATCAACTTCAAGTTTCGAACCGTGGGCTGCAATTTAAGGTTTTACCCGAGAGCCATATGTTTCACATCACTGGTCTAGAGGATGATATCATATCTTGAAACTATAAGCAATTTCAATACTATAGAATGTTTTTTAAACATGATAGAACTTTAAATTGAATCCTTATCGAAAGTTCTATCGAATCTAAAAAAACATCTATACTTAAAGATGACATATTTATTGAAATTAGTTATAGGGAAATACAGAACAAAAAGTGATTCAAAGGTCTTAAATATAAAAGAGTTTAGTTAAATATCTGTTAATATGCATAGTCTTACGAAAATACGATTCTTAGAAATTGAATTTAAGTGGTAGAGTTCTATTCGTTTGACATTGAGGCTAGTTTATTGATACGCAAATGAATCCATCATCCATATACCACAAAATTTAATTAAAATTATTCAATAAGTATGTTTCTATTTAATTTTATTCGTCGATATGTATCGATAGTCATTTAATCATCATTAGAGTGTTGATGATGATCGAATGAATATTGAAATATACAACAGTAAATAAAATTAATGAGTGATTATTGAATTTTTTTTAAATTTTAAAAGGGTGAGTGATTAATTTGTGATAAAATAACTATTATTCTGATACTTAAGAGAATTAGATAAAATATAAATAATAATATAGGTTCATTAAACATAAAATATTTATATTTTCACAAGCACATATTTTAAAAATAAATATATAAATACGTCGCTATATCAAAATAGTAGAGGTATAAAAAATATGAGATAAATAAAATCTCAAATCAACTAATTTTTAACAAGTATAGGATCATCCAAATGTAACGCCTAGATTTGTGTTTTATTAAAAAGAAACTAAACACATGTTTCTTTTTAATGAAACACAAATCTAGGCGTCACATTTGGATGATCCTATACAATTATTTTTTTTTGAAAATAATTTAAAAATAAGATTTTTATGTTTTATTTACTATACGTATTCAAAATATTGATTATATATATAAATGTATTTTTTCTGAAATTTGATTTATTTGTATTTTTTTTTTAAATATCAAATAAAATTTCATACACATTGAAGAATAGTAAATGATTTTATAGACAGTCGATCGTATGTTTTCGATCGTAGCGAATTACTGAATATGTCAAGTATAGACATTCCTTTATTCTGATTATTTAAACCGGATGAGAAATGGAAGAACGCTAATAAATATTCAATAGACAGTACGTACTGTCGCCGCCCATCCTATATCCTCTAATACTGAATTTCGCGCGTACAATAACTGTTTGTATAAATCATGCAGTATTATTGTTCTACACATTGACATTTGGTTAAAAATTCGCGATAGTTCGGTCGCGTGTCTCGATCCTTGGTCAATTCATTCGAGTTGTTCGATGCTCACTTCTATTTATATTGAGCAGCGGACGCGTCATTACGTCTCGACACCTATTACATCCATGTGAAAAAATCTCACGGACTTTATTCGATAAAAATAGATTTAGAGAGTCGTAGACTATTGCGTTGGCGAAAGAATTAGTTCGATATATTTTATTATTGTTTTTCGTTCGTGTACCTTTTTTGTCTTTTGATGAATCGACAACAATCGATGAAATAATCGAGAAAAATTCGAAATTTTCCTCATTCGTTTCTTTGAAGTTTGGTTATTTATCGATTTCTACATTCGATTGATAAATTAACACCTCTTTCTAGTGGGTATTACAATGTGTCAGTCTCGAGTCATTATAGCATCTGGTGATATGTTAAAAAAAATACAAAGCTGGCGTTTCAGTTGGCTCCAAGCCAGTATAGAACTAGTAAATTTTCTTAATGAAACAATCAAGATTAATACAAACGTTTATTTTTTACGGTTTTATTAGATTTTAATATTTACTATGCACAATTATTTCAATAACAAAATTGTCTTTATATGCAAACTCTTTTTCGATTAACAATAACAATTCTTTCATTGACCTCGAAATTTATACTTGAATATTCAAAGTAATTTGTATAAATTTTAAGATTTATTTTTTTTATGAATAAAATGTAATTTTCTCAATAAAATCATACTAATTAAAAAATCGTCTTATATATAGAGTCATCCAAATGTGACGCTTAGATCTGTGTTTTATTAAAAAGAAACAAGAGTAACCATACACATGTTTCATTTTAATAAAACATAGATCTATGCATCACATTTGGATGGCTCTGTATTATTAAAAAGAATATGATTATTTATAATGACTGAACAATTATTGTTTTATATTGCAATTTTACTACGTGTATTTATAAGTTTCGTGTTTAACATAAAAGTATCAATAAAAAATATAATAGTACTGCAAAATGTCGTTTGTCATTATCATACAAACTAATAACGATTATTATAAAAGAAGAGAGGTAAAAACGTTGAGCACATCAAAATATCATTTACTGAAATTACAGCCAGTAATTGAGATTAAAATCGCTTTGTTATATAAAAAAATACCTGATACTTTGATTGACAATACAATAATGACCATCGTATATAAAATTCATGAAATAAAGTAAAAATCGTATCAGGTGATTCATTTGCATTTTGTATGTCAAGCAGAATGTGCTCAACGAGTATAGGTAAATAAATAAAATGTTATTGTCTTTTGATTCAGTCGGTGATTTTTATAATGTGCTCTATTATTCATATATATATATATATATATATATATATATATATATATATATATATATATATATATATATATATATATATATATAGTTTTTTGTTCATATTTAACATCGAGATTCTTTTATTTTAAAATTTTTGGTATCATATTTTTAATCTTCAAATTTTAAATATATTTATATATATATATATATATATATATATATATATATATATATATATATTTATTTATGTGTGTGTGTACTGTGGGTATGTATAAATTTTATTATTTTAAATAAATAGTTATTTTCCATTTGTCAGATTTATGAAATAAATATATTATATATAAAATATATATATATATATATATATATATATATATATATATATATATATATATATTAATTTATATCAACATAAAAACTAATCATAATAAACAGTTCCGTTTACATGGTTTTAACTGATTTTTATTATTTAATAATTTAAATCTTTTATTTTCAAAAAAAAAATCAGTTATAATATCTAATTGTCATTAATAATAATTTATTTCTGAAATATAGTTCTGAATATATTATAAATATATATAAAAAAAATGATATATAGGGTGGACCCAAATGCCATTGAAAGATAATAAAGAATATTAAATGATAATGAACAAGTAAATATGTATATAAACCCTACAGTCTCATTTGAGCCACCTTATATAATTGTTATATGCGTTGATTATTATTCCATAAATGAATTATGGTGTAAAAACACACAAAATTTTCTTTGTGAAAAAATTAAAAAATAGTTCTTATTCAATTTAATTTTTTTGTACATAATTTCTGATAATGGAAGTATTTTTAGAATAAAAGTTTAAAAAAATTGTACCCGAATAAAAGAAATAAGGATTTATTTAGACTTTACAATAATAACACATGTATAAGACTGAAAAATTGTTTATACCAATACATTTTGTTATTAACTAATAGTTAACTTATATAAATCTAAATTATAAAGTGTAGAACTGAAAAGATCAAATATCTGAAATTGATTTCTATGTAAATTTTATTTCATTTACACACTTGATATACATTTTTAAAAAAATCCAAAAATAGAAAGTAAATGTACTGATCTTTATCAGAAATTTTCTGTTGAGAATCATTAGTTGTTGGGATTTAGTAAAAGAAAGAGAAGTTAGAAAGGTCATTTAACACTAGCCTCACATTCACAAGAAGTAATTTATTAACATGTACTTTATTTATCTTACAAGTAATAATTTGTTGTGTAAATCTTTAAAACATGCTTGCTGTAATTTTCTAAATATCATCTAGATATTTGTTCATTTATTTATTACATTGAAAATCTTAAAAATACAATTTGTTGCGAAATATAAATTAATTACAATGGAATTTTAATTTTACTTATATCATTGGAAATCTCAAAAAATTTGTTATGAAATATAAATTCATTGCAATGATATTTGAATTTGTTTTTTTTGAAAAAAAAATATTTATTTTCAATAAAAAGTCTGATATTGCGAATAAATTTATTCGTACAAATGAATTTGTAGCTAATAATAATAAAAGCAATTAACATTAAATACCACAAAATGATCGTTTTTAAAACAATAAAGATTTTTTATCTTTTTATTTTTTTAAAAAATCATGATATTATCATTAAAATATACATAGCGTTTAAAAATAGACAATTATCATTAGACCTTTTAATAATATTGCATTTATTCTAAAAATTTATTTATATAAAATATGTTTTGGAATTTAAATACACATTATTTAACGTATAATGAGCGTTTTTATACAAAAAAGATACTACTAATTGAAAATGAAAAAAAAGTTAAATTACTTTTTTTCATTAATTTCTTAAATATTACAAACAAATTATATGACATATAATGCCTTTATAATGATGGTAGCATGACTATCAAAAGTGAAATAAACTGTTAAAGGTATGCTATTAAAATATTTTGTATGTTTTGTGAACTGTTTGCCACTTAATTGACATACAAACAACTGATGTGAATATCAGTATCTTAAGAAATGCTGATCTTGTCATACGTATATTTGATAAGATCATCAAGTAACTTATTGTCCATATATTTTAGTTTGTAAACCATTATTTGATTTAAAGGTATTGTAATAGATTTTAATCGTAATAGTACGAATGATTAACATTTTTAATCTTTTTACAGTGGAGGAAATGGACCAATACCTTCATTACATCGGAGGACCAGCTGGGGCATTAGCCCTAACTGGTGTGGCTGCTGCATCAGCATTCTACCTTGCCAGCAGACCCGCGTCACAAAAACCCCTAGTTGATCTCAAACAACAAAGTAGACTATTACCTGTAAGTATAATTTTATTCTCCTATGTATAGTTGACCACACATACTCATCCCAATGAATTCAGTATAAGTGTTAATACATACATTACACTTTTTTTTTGACAATCATTAACTATTTTCAAATGTATTGAGTATAATTAAAAAAAAGATACGACGTATGAAAATAAACAGAATGGCCTATTGCCAAAGACATGTCAAGAAAATGTCTTCAACACTACTGACAAATCATCTACATTGTACACTGGTTCTAGTTTAATGTTCACCTTATTTAATTAACCGACAAATCTTCGAATGTTATGTAAGAATGCTAGTAGTCAGACGTCATATTTATGACATAAGTTGTATATTTTGTCGTTTTATTTACATGGTTTGTCGAAATTATAGGTGAGAGAAATGAATATTCTGTTTTCAACACTCGTGTATTTCTATTTTAATATATTTTATATTACAGAAATGCGTATTATATTTGCTATAAATTTTAAACGAATCATATATATATATATATATATATATATATATATATATATATATATATATATATATATTAAAATGTATAAATATTTTTTAAAAAATGTTTAACAATTACTTATTGATTATTTTAGTCAACATAATGGCATATCTATCAAAATATATATTTAAAAAAATGAACGATAATTAAAAAGTTCAATAAAATCTAATAATTTTTTTCAATTTTCGAAATATACACATAAACAAAAAACATTAAGTGTGTTTACGTGAAAATAATTTTCATCGAAATAATATTTAATCATTTTATGTGATCGACAAGTGTTTACACTACAGTTGAGAAACTGATTATTTGAAAGTTTCAATTCTCATGTAAACAAACAAATCTTAAGTTTGAAAACATTTACATTTTACTTAGTGTAAGAACAGTCGATGAAAATTATTCGAGATACTAAAAATATCACTAGTGATTTGTATACTTGTAAATTATTATACGAAATTTATTTTCAAAACGGTTTTTTTTTATGATATATTAAACATACAATATTTTCATATCAAAGATTTGACATATAGTTGATATAAGAGTTTTTTTTATATCATTTAATCTTTTATATTCATCATCATCATCAATGGCTGCACAGATTATTCCAGTCATAGACCTCTTTGACAATGCCAGCTCTCAATAGAGCCTTTTCTTGGCAGTTTTTCAATAGTTGTTTATTTTCTACAAGATGAGGTTGCTCAACCCCCGAGAAATGAGGGACTATATATGTATATATACACATAAATACATACATACACACATATATATATATATATATAACAATTAATTTCTTTGGAAAAATAATACCACTCAGTAAAATATATAACCGAAAATACAAAATATGCATAAAATATAGAAAACCTACAAGAATATATTTAAAATATAATCAATAATATTTAATGTATACATAAAATCTGTCAATTCAAAAACATTATAGTAATGAATTTTATTTTTAAAAATATAAATATCATAGAACATAAATTTATTATAAAAATATAACATAAAAATCAATTGATTTATTTAATATCTTATTCAAAAAATACACATAAAAATTATGATTAAACCTGTAGAATCAAAGAAAAAATATAAAATTATTTTCTTCGTTTATTTATTTAAAAAATGTAAATAAATCTTCAAGTTGAAACCTACAAAAAAAGAAAAATAAAAGAAAACATAACAATCAATTTATTTCTTTATTTGCAAAAATACAGAATAAACTTATAATTAAAACCTGGAAATTAAAAAAAAAAACACAAATACATGGAAATCAGTTTCATTTATTTAAAAATGCACAAAAATTATTTATAATTACAACAAATAAATTAAAAAAAAAATCATAATAAACAATGTTTTTTTTGGAAATTTTTTATTATAAAATTTACAAAGTTACAATGTGTATATATATATATATATATATATATAGAGAGAGAGAGAGAGAGAGAGAGAGAGAGATGTATTCATAAACAGCCATTCTATTCTTCTTCAAATAGTGACATGCATCTCCTTTATACTTCTTTTTATTAAAATATAAATAAAACCATATCTTGATGGAAAATAATATCTTACCATAACAAAAAGAACTAGTCATTTTAAAACCATTTGAAAATAACTACATTCATTATATACATACATATATATATATATATATATATATATATATATATATATATATATATATATATATATATATGTACTTATATATATATATTATATATATATATATATATATATATATATATATTGTACTTAATTTTTAAAGTTATAAACAAATATATAAAATTTAAGAAATGGTTATGTATAAAAAACAAATACTAACCTTCATATCAATATATTAACAAGATCTAATTTCCTACCAAACTATTTTTTAGATATTTATAAAGTAATAATGTACTAACCTCGTTAAAATAATAATGTGTTTGCTTGTATTTTATAATAATTAATACTTTTATACTAAATACATTACAAATTCTTTTGAAAAACTACACATTTTGAACCATTCTGCACATTCAACTACATACAATAAACAAAAGAGTAGAGAAAACAAGTACCTATTCTTCTCCATATGATATTATAGAATGTTCTAGAACAAATCCCCTCATTCCCCTCCAGAGCCAATACTTTTTTTAAATGAACATATTAACCAATGAACATGCTTGAATATATTAACCAATGAGCAGTAAAAATCAAATTCAAAAAATCGCATCAAAAAATCGTTAAGTGTAGAATAGTATAAGATGTATATTATAATTATATATATATATATATATATATATATATATATATATATATATATATATATATATATATATATATATATATATATATATATATATTATATATCTTATACTATTCTACAACTGAATTTGATTATTACTGTTCATTGGTTAATATGTTATGAATTGGTTAATATATTTTATATATATATATATATATATAATGATTGTAGTTATTTTCAAATAGTTTTAAAATGACTAGTTCATTTTATTATGGTTAATAAGATGTTATTTTCTCTCAAGATATTGTTTTATTTATATTTTAATAAAAAGAATTATATTGGAGACACATGTCACTATTTGAAGAAGAATAGAATGGTTGTTTATGAATACATATTATATATATATATATATATATATATATATATATATATATATATATATATATACCTGTAATAATTATTGTACTCAATTTTTAAAATTATATACAGATATATAAAATTCAAGAAATGGTTATATATAAAAACAAATACTAACTTTCAAATTAATATATTTTCACGATCTAATTTCCTAACAAACTATTTTTTAGATTTTTATAAACTAGTAATATACCAACCTCATGAAAATAAATGTGTGTTTGTCTTTATTTTATAATAATTAATACTTTTATACTAAAAACATTACAAATTCTTTTAAAAAAAATCACATTTTATACATATAACAAATAAAAGAACACCAATATTTTATATTAATAAATGAAAATAGTATGATTTTTTTATTTATAAAATTTAAAATGACTGTTGTTTGTGTTATAATTTCTACGAAGACATTCGAACAATATTTTATAAATAGTAAAAAAAATATCAAAATATTTTGTTCTATTGTCAAATTTCAATAATTCATTTTTTAATAATATTTTTGTTAAAAAAAACGTTGCATAATTTTCAAACATAGAATACTGAACTACCGCACGTAATTCATTTCTAAAAGTTCAAAGAATCACATATTCAATTCGCTAAAACAAAACCAATACATAATATTTGTATATATTTACTTATGCATAAAATGTTATTTCAATAAAAGCTTTCAGACGCATTCGTCAACTGAAAATCCAAATGGAACAAAACCACATATATGTAAACATTTTATGTAGGCGCGTTGATACGAAAATGTATAATAAAAAAACGTGATATTTTTAAATCAGTGCAATAATTTATTTTCAGTTTGAATTTCAAGTATTTTTGCATCCTGTTTATTTTTTTAATCTATATAAATCAAGATGATTGTTTGAAGCGTACGTGTACATTTCATTGTTGTTAATGTTGAAATATGTAGTTCAAGCGGATGCTAATTTTTACAGTTATCTTTGTAAATAATGAATGTTTTATGATTCAAACTTTAAATGTATTTTATATGTGTGTTTTATTAACTTGTAATATATACAGTTTTAGTACGTACATACATATACATTCATACATACGTATATATATATATATATATATATATATATATATATATATATATATATATATATATATATATATTTATTTATAAATATGTACATATATAAAACACTCTAATTTACATTTACTCACAAAAAAAAAATTAAAAAAGATACAAGTTATTATTAACACAATGCAGTATATTTTCATGGAGATATTTTAAAGTTAAACTTATTTTTTAAGCAAGTGAATAATTTACCTCAATACTATAAAATTTTATGTGTTCAATATTTCCTTGTATAAATAATCTAATGATATGTTTTTAATGGTCATATTAATGATATCAGAGCTTTGCATTATAAAATTTCAATTAAACATTGAGTTTTTGTAAAATTACAATTTTGTAAAATAATTTAAATCACACAAAAAAAGATATAAATTGTTCTAGAGAATTAAAAAGATGTACTAAATATATCTTTTCTTAAATTTTTTTAAATGTAAAATGTAAAATTTTCTTAAATGTTACTAAATATATCTTTTTTTTGAAACACTTAATGGATTGAATGAAAAAATTGATTGATTATTAAAAAATACAATAATAAATTGTATTTTTTATAAATCAAAATTGCATTGGATCTGTCGAAGTAAAAAATTGTGAGAGACACTTTTATCCAGTAATGGATTAAAAAAAGATTGATGATGATGATATATACAAAATAAAAAATTAAATAAAATTATATTGTTTGATTAATTGACTTAGTATCAACCGATATTATAGCTTATCTTTATGTAGTGCCATCCAAATGTGACGCCTGGATTTGTGTTTTATTAAAAAAAACATGTGTATAATTTCTTTTTAATAAAACACAAATCTAGACGTTACATTTAGATGATCCTATATTTTTAAATTTTTATTGTCTATATTATATGTAGTTTAATGTATAATTTAACATTCCTTTTTTTAGTTTTATACTCGGAACTTTTCTTCTAACTAATATATATATATATATATATATATATATATATATATATATATATATATATATATATTGAATATTTCTAAGAAACTATTTAATATCAAAAATATGTGAAATAAGGCTTACGTGGATATACGCACGTTCAAATATCTGGAATGTCATAAAGTTCTAAATGTCATCATAGTCTAAAAAAATCTTTATAAAATTAAATCGTGAGTAATTTTTTTATATATATATACTATATATATATATATATATATATATATATATATATATATATATATATATATATATATAAATTGAGTAGTAAGGAAACTCATAAATTGTTATGTTTTGAATAATTAATAATATGCATTTATCATCAAAACTTTTTTTTAAAAATATTCGTCTATATATCTTGTTCTTCATTCGACCAATTAATTAAATTTCGAATATTTCAACTCACAATTCAAAAATAATATCAGCATGATCACCGATTCGACATAATAATATTACAAGTCTCACTAATTCTTTTATAAATGTTTTGATACGAAAGTACACGACATCCAACATTCAACTGAAAAGTTTTCGAAAAAGAAAAACACATGGATAACTGAATGACTTGTGATTTATTTTTTAATATGTGTTTCTTTTTAGCGAATTAGTGGAAACACACACTTGAATGATATCGTCTACATTTCATTCTGACATAATGCTATTCCGGCTTAACTAAAAAACACATTTCAAAACCTCTTACTATAAATTTAAATTAATTTTCAGTATCAGCCTAATATTTTTTTGTAGGTGTTGTCGCGTGATATATATATATATATATATATATATATATATATATATATATATATATATATATATATATATATCTGTGTGTGTGTGATGTTTATTTTTGTGTAGGTTAAAGTCTAGTCTTGTTTACAAGGCATGTTTATTATACAAAAAAAGTTGATTAGACGCATAAGTATTCATGTTTGAAAAGTTATTTGGCTACTAGATTTTTCTTTGAATATTTTTTGGCGGGTTTCAACCATTAACTTTTTTTATTTCAATTAATAAAAAACGTAACTTATAAGTATATAATTTTCTGGATTAAAAATGAAATACGGCTCTAAAAAAACGATATTCATGATTTATTCATCAGTACTTTCGTAAAGAACTTCTTTTAAAATAGTGTAATTACACGTTATATAAAAATGTTTATTTTTAACATTTTGATACTTGTGCGTATAGCATATATGATATATTAAAAGGTTCATTAAGCATAAAATATTTATATTTTCGCAAGTACATATTTTAAAAATAAATATATAAATACGTCACTATATCAAAATAGTAGAGGTATAAAAATATGAGATAAATAAAATCTTAAATCAACTAATTTTTAACAAGTATTCGGTCATCCAAATGTAACGCCAAGATTTGTGTTTTATTGAAAAGAAACGATACACATGTTTCTTTTTAATAAAACACAAATCAAGGCGTTACATTTGGATTATCCTAGATTTACACACTTCTAGTTAAATTTTTGTATATTTTTTTTAAACTAAATTAAATTAAAAAAATCTATTATTTTTTAATACAAATATTTTTCATTAAAAATCTAATAAATTTCAAATAAGAATAAATATTGAAATTTTTATTATATATGTCAAATTTGTTGTTATTTTTCTATATAAAACATTGATTATCAGCAATAGTTGTATATCTAGGTTATACGATTTTATTTCAAGCGAATTCTACTTGCAATAAACAGTTTATTTAAAAGACACTTTCGCCAAGATTATTTTTTTCCTTCTAAATAGGAATCTTTATTGTAATATTTTACTTGGCAAGAGATCTACTATATTTCAAAATACGATTCATAGATTTCTTCGCAAGTGGGCAAAAGATGAAACCGATCAGGATTAATTTCCAATGCTAAATTTCAAATATATCTTTCAGAAAAGTATTAATATATAAAGATATTCATGTTGCACGTTTCGGCATGTCATTCTTGTGATTGGAAGTGTTGAAAAATATCACGAGGCATCGTCCACCTCACGACCTACGATTTCAACCGTATGGTAAGACCACGCGATTATCACAGCCAACAACTTCGCCCGATATCTATTCCTGTCTGTTCTTCTATCACATATCCTACGGGATTGTGTACCATCATCAGTATGCGTTAATACGTTCGGTTGTGTATTTACTGCACCCGTGCACATTTGTTGTGTAACTCGGTTATGTGAATTGTGCTAATTGTTCGTTTTATATTTATTCATTTTGAATTCGCGAAACGATCAGAAAAAATTAACGATATTAAAAATAAGTGACATTTTTTTTAAAAAAAATGCGAATATCGTAATTACATTTTAGTGTTTTATTTAAATATGAATATATATATATATATATATATATATATATATATATATATATATATATATATATATATATGTTGATAACACAAATATCATTTGAAATAAAAATAAAAAATAGGAGAAAATCAATAATTAAATATCAGAAATGATATGTTAAATATTTTTTTTAATATTAATAATATAAAATATTTTTTAGAATCAATTATTTTTGAATAAAATCAATACATAGTATTTTATTAATTATATTCTATCATATTTTTTTAAAGATAGAAAAATTTGTAAATAATATAAAGTTATTAAATAAAAATTTAAATGCAATTGTATGATTTCTATAAAAACTTTTTAATAAAATTAAGAAACTTTTTTTATTTTTTATAAAATTTAAATGAAATTCAGTAGAAATATATATTTTTTAATATCAACTTTTATCAGAAAAAAATAAAAATATACAGATTTGAAATTTGATTTCATTGACAAGTTTCTATAGACAAGCTTTAATTATTCGAATTTTATGAACAAAATATTAATACAATATAAAACTATTCTTTTTAAGGTAGAAGATTTATGGAAATTATCGTTTTATTATAATTTCTTTATTGCACCAATTTTTTTGTCTAATTTTTTAATTTTCTAATTCTTATGTGATTTAATTTGTTCTGTTAAATATTTATAGAAATGTTATTAGCTATTTTTTCTAATTGACAAATAAATTTAAATCTTATTTTTTTAATAAAATAGTAAAATTGAAAACAAATTAATTACAAAAATAGTTACAAGTATTAAAATAAAAAAAATAGTCATATCTTTATGGTAGAGGATGTATTTTTTAAAAAATAAATAAATAAAAAACAGTTGTTTTTACTGAGTGACAATTTAAAAATTAAAGCTGAAAATCTCTCTAATTATTATTTTCTATTTACTTTTTTCTGGATTTTATTTTGTATTCCGTTTAAAAATTAAATTAACTAAAAGTTATTCTATTAATTAAATATCTTTTATTGTTGAATCATAAGTTACTATACACATACACACAATAGATCAATATTTTGATTTTGGTTTTAAAAATCTGTATTTAGTTTTAATACTTGAATATTTATTTTATGTCTTTAAAATAATGAAAATTTTTATTTATAACAGAATATTTTAATTCCTTCAATACAAAATTCATTAAATACACATTGCATAGATTTGAAAAAGTACTTTAATTAACATACAATAACATACAATATTAATTAACATACAATATTTTTTCCTATTCATAAAAAAATCAAATTTTCCAATTATTTTCAAACTTTTATAGATTATTAGTCAATTTCTCATTTACTGTAATATGGTATTTTTTATACTAACTGTTTAAAAATATACTTTTTTTATAAAAAAAAATCAAAAATTTATCTTGTTAAAATCTAAATTTTATTTGTCATTTTCTTTAATATTATATTTTTTTACTATTTGTTTAAAAATATCGATTTTTTAATTAAAAAAAAAAATGAAAATTTTATCTTGGTAAAACCTAAAATAGTTTTTCCTGTAGTTATAACATTTCTATTTTCAACTTCTTTTCGAGAGGAAATATCAAATATTTCCATTCTGTTTTTTTTTTTACTTTTGTATCTATTAAAATCTACTATAATCTATTAATGTTTTGATAATGGCGACAGTGTGACTCAACACGTTATCAATGTGCCAACAGCCATGAATTGAAGGATATAATATATTCAAAAAGAAGAATAAAGAACGTAACAAGATTTTTCAGAAATCTAATTTTAGGCCATTAAACAGAATAAATATCAAATTTATAATTAACAACATATTCTATATTTGTAAAAAAATATAATTAATATTAAATAAAATTAAAATTTAAACATTAAAACTTAATTCTTATAAAATATACTCCAAAATAATATAAAAATAAATAATAATCAATATAGGTTATTAATTATTATTTTATAGAAAATAATATAGGGATTTTATAATAAATTTCTTACATTTTTAATTTTTGCAATTCACATCATTCACATATTTTTTATTTTGAAAAAACTGAAATAATAGTTACAATTTTCATTCAATTGATTCATAACCGATATTTTACATTTTTTCTAAAACACCTTAATAATTTACATTTCATAACAACGGTTCACATTACTGTTATTATCTGTAATTTGAAGGAAGATAAAATGCAACGAATCAAAAGTAATCGATTCCAAGAACTGTGTTTCTTGATTTAACGGAATTGAATTCAGTGAACTTGTAACACAAATTCAAATAGTGATTAAAAAGTTCAGTGATATTTTTACATTCAGTGATCGAGTGAATTGATTTTTTTCGAGTGTATAATTAGTCGATATCAATCAACAAAATGCCTTGTTGTACCTGCTGTTCGTGCTGTTGTGGATTTCAGGAGCCCATTAATTTACCTATTGACATGGCTCACCAGAGTGATGTAATTAAGGTGATTCATATATTTTTTTCATTATGAACTGTAGTTCATTATAGCGATTAATGAAAGTAATTATTAAATAAAAGAAATATGTTTTTATATACATTTTCATAACAAATGAGCTTGTTTGTTATTTGATTTCGAATTAGTTTTGTAAAATTATTTTATTATTTTGTAATTATATATAAATGCAATTATATGTATAATTATAATGTAAAATAATTAATTATGTATGTAAAAATATTTTTATCAAGGGCAGAAACATTCGAGTGCATTGATTTGAAACATTCAAACAGTTATTTCAAAATAATATAAAAATATATTAAAATAATATTAATTTCAACCAACAATATTACTTGGAAATAGAATATAAAAACATTTTAAATGAAAAATTAATTTATTAATAAAATAATACACACACAGAGAAATACTTTTAAAATTATGTTTTACAATTTATTTAACGAATTGAAAAAATATTTATTTATATTAAGTGTATTTATTTTATTTTTTTGTGTGTTCAAACTTCAATAACAAATTTAATGGAGTAGCTAATATTAAGGTTCGAACAAAACATGTTTTTCTTTCACTCCATCTGTTTGAAAACATTGTTTGAAAACTTGAGTAAAAGCAATTCTTTTTGAACATACTTGTTCAAAGTTTTAATTTTCTTTGAGAAACAAAAATGAATATCGTGTAAAAGATTTTCAAAATTATCGTTTATCATACGAACTAAAAAAAAATATTGGTTGTTTATTTTGTTATGTTCTTATTTATTTTATTTTTATTTTCACTTCAAAGGAAATGTTAATGGAATCAATATTTAATATTCATACAGTCATATTCTTTTCATTTATATTTGTTTGATTGGAAATGTTTTTTAAAAAGTTTAATAAAAATATTTTTTTCAGTTTACACTAACTGTCGAATTGATAAAAATATGATTTTTTATAAAAATTAAAATTTATATTTTTTAACTGATATTTTCAACTAGTATAACAATCAAATAAAAAATAATAAAAATCTCTTAAAAATATTTCTAACTTTGATTTTAATTTAATATCAACATTTATAACCCATATTCAAAGAATTTCTAAATCCAATGAAACATTTAATTTATTGTTTATCGATTTTATTAAAACCTGACTTGTATAAATAATTTCTCTTACTTTAAACACATTATATAATACTGTATTTTTTATGACAAATATAAAATAAGTTCTATATAAAACACTCGCTGCTTAAATTAAATTTATTGTGTCAATTTACATTGTAATGAAATTGGTGATGTCCGCCAAGAAAACACAACTGGATGTTTGTAGAATTTTTTACACATATTTTAATCCTTGTCACTATGTATATAGAAAATAAATAAATTCACGACTTGAATTATATTTTAATTATTTTAATAACTGTTTGGGTAAATAATCTAACGAGGTTGAATTTCCTTGACAAAAAATAAGTTTGGAATTTTTAAAAAAACATTTATAAAAATAGAAAACTGTTCATATTTTAGAACTTTTATGCCCTTGTATTTCTTTGAATGTAAGCCAAAATATTATATATATTTTTCCATCTCTTTATTTCCTCTCCTCACTCTCTCTGTTATATATATATATATATATATATATATATATATATATATATATATATATATATATAACGATATAAATAAATTCTAATTTGAACATGAGTAAGCAGAGAGTTCTTAATAAATCGAACCAATTTAATTTAATGATGAAACTATTTCATCCACTATCGAATTTCTGATATAGTCGTTGATATCTGAATGCATTAACGTATTTTATGTTTTTCATGAATGTTTCTCCCAGCTGTTGTCCTATAACTCAACATAAGATGTTTGCCAAAATAAACACTTTGAAAATGTGTGTTATTTTTTCTTAAATGTATTAAATGAATACATATTTAGTTTATTATTGTGTGTCATTAGTACAGATTAAAAATATTATCGTATCGTTCATGTCAAATCGTATATCGAAATCTATTTAATTTTACTTTATCTGTATGTCAGTCTTTATATACATAACACACATATTTATCTTATTACTTTTTTTTTGTATATGCAAATACTGGAGTAACTATGTTAATAATTGCGTAAAAAAATAAAAACTTTGCGAGTTTGACTTGAAAAATAATCATTACAGTAATGTCTACACATATATAATTAGCATTTTATATAAGTGATTCAAATAAGATTGAAAAGTTTAGATAAACATTTACTTGATTAGTATTAATTACTATTTTTTACTATATTTCAGTTGTATTTGGATCACCCTGTATGTATGTATGTGTATATATATATATATATATATATATATATATATATATATATATACATACATACATTCCTAAAGACACATTATGAAACACTGAGTGTAAATTTGTTTATTAACCAAATTAATTTACTCAAGTTTTGCCTTCATGTTGACAGAGTTTTCATTCCGTCAGTTTACTCCTGTACAGAATTAAATTAAATAGCAAAGCGTGTAAAGAACCCATTAAATAGATATTGATTAGTTCGACGAAAAAATATGTCAGTACGAAATATCTTTTTATATATAAAAGATTTTTAGAAAATTACAAAGTTTCGCGAAGTGCTTGTAAATCGTTAAATGATTGAAGCTGAAATTTAAAATGTCACGTCTACATTTTAATAAATTTATCTCGTCATATGAAATTTACTTTTAATACGCCCTCGTAAAACTTCAAATCTGTGAAGTTTAATTATCTGTTAGTTGTTTACCAGTTCATCAGTTGTTAATAACTTACTTGAACTATAATTGTCTCATAAAATATGTCGGGAGCTTTCACAGAAACTTTAATGGCGATTTATGATATTTAGAAATAATCTTCAAGAAAGCATTAATGGAGTGTGTGTGTGTGAAAATATTAAATATATACATGTGCAGTTAACCTATATTATAAGTAGGTGATGGCATGTCACCAGATGCATAGAAAGTAATAAGTTTTTGATCTAAATACTTTGCCAAGAAGGAATTGCAGAAACAACGTGGTGTCTGAATTGTGACTGACAGAGCAGACGTTTTAAAATAAATTTAATGAAAATATACTTTATATATATATATATATATATATATATATATATATATATATATATATATATATAATTAAGCAAAAATATGATTAATGTGATAATGAAGATATTTTTTAAAAAATTGGAACATTTTTAAAAACATTGCAAATTATTTTTATTCATAAATATGTTTTTTTCATAAAGTAAATGCAATAATTATAATAGAATTCCATATTCTACTTTAATTAATCAGAATATATACAGTATTTTTAATATAATTTAAATATTAAATTTTTAAAAAAATACTGGTTACAATATTTTCAAAATTTTGTGATATTATTCATTATTTATATCAATAAAATATTATGATATCGAGATGAGTGGGTTATCTGAGTACGAGTAAATTAATTACAATACTAGGTCAAGAATGGAAATGATTTTTTTAAGAAAAATAATTAAAAAAAAATTTATATGTTTTCTTAACACTTTAATATTGAAAATATGTGCTTCGAAAATGTTTTATAACAAAAAGAATTTAAGTATTCATTTTATTTCAACTTGCCAAGAATATATGTTATGGAAAAGAAACACTGGAATTATTTGTATCGAAATAGAAATATTAAATGATTTATAGCATTGTTAAATGTTGAAATACTGTAATATAAAATTTATACTGTCTTATCATTCATGTATATATATATATATATATATATATATATATATATATATATATATATATATAAATAAAAAAAAAAAAAAATAGAAATGGAAATTTATTATTTATTACATTTTTATATCCACATTATTTTTTAAATAATATTTTTTATTTAAAGTATAATTTTTTTTATTAATGGATATTTTATAATAATAATTGACTTATTTATAAATAAATTTGATTTTTATATGCAATTAATAATAATAGTCTTAACATACAGAACTTTTCAAAATACATACAAATACAATAATTACAAATAATAATACTAGTTTTTTAAAAAAAATATTTTTTCAGAGAATAAGTAAGTAGTTGTTTTTCGACAAAATTTATTTGAACTGAACGTCATTTAAACATTTAATAAATACAAGTTTTTTTTAAAAAAAATACTGTATTGTACAAAAAATTTGTCAATTAAATACTATGATTTTTTTATAAAAAAAATATCAAAAAAAAAATAATACATAAAATCTTTTATGTTCATTTTATCGATAGAAATAATTTCTTAATTCAACTATAGAAAATGAAAAATTAATCAGATGAATGTTTAATATATTATAATATTTAGATTAGTGATTTATTTTCAAAAAATAACTCAGTCACTACTCAACTATTACTGAAGTCTGTTTGAATTATTCCAAATAAAATTGTTTAACAAAATTTATTTATTTCTTAATACTAGTAATAAAATCTAAATAAGAAAATGACTAACACACTATTAGATTATTCGATATAAATAACATAAACGATTATTTTGACTTTTAATAAAACCATTTTATTTATAACTATAGTTTGATGTTGAATAAATTCACGTTATAATACAAAATGAATCACTACCTCAAATAGAAGAACAAAAAATGTTTAAAATAGCAGCTCATTCATAAAAAAAGGTTTCGTTCGTGAACGATATGGTAGAATTAATTACACACGCAAGAAAAATATTTCGTAAAGTACACAAAAAATTATCATACGATTAATTAACTTCTGATTGTGACTGAAAAATGTTGATATTAAAACCACTGAAAATTATATTTAAATTTTTAATAAAATTTGATATTTTCGTTTTTTACTACAGATTTATATTTTATACAAGGGTTATTAATATTGTATACATACAATAAGTACATAGTTTTAAATAAACGTAATTGTAAATCTAATTAATAAGCATGAAACCGTATAAAAACAATTGTAAGCTGTTTAATTTTACTTAAGTTACTTAAACATGACAAATATATTTTCTTGCATTATACATATATATATATATATATATATATATATATATATATATATATATATATATATATATATATATATAATCAATGGAAATAAATAACTATGTATATTAAAAATAGAAACTTGAAATATAATTTCATTTTTATATATTTGAAATGTATATCATTTAAATTATTTTATTCATCTATTTAAATTATTTTGTACAATATATAAATACACTCATATATATATATATATATATATATATATATATATATATATATATATATATATATATATATATTTATATTTACACATATTTTATAGAATCTTATAAATCAAATTTCCAATTTCCTACCAAATTCTATTCTTACAAGTACAGTTGATTTAATGGTAGAATAATGTTGTGAATTTATAGAAAATTCATATTTAATAAGAGCCATTATATTATCAATTATTATAAAAAATATAAGTTTCATATCTATTGAAAATATTTTTTAAGTAATTTTGAATTGTAAAATATTTTTTTATTCGAAATTTCAAATAAAAATTGGCTAAAAACGAATTAAAAACTATTTCTATTAGAAAATGGATTTTTTTGATAATTTTGTAAACCATTTTTAAAAATAATTCTTCTATTGAATAATATTTTTAAATCAAAAAATTGTAACTTTAATTTTTCAAATAGTATTTAAAAAGATTTATCGTAAATATATGTTTAATGAAATCTATAAATTCCATTTTTATAATATAGGATCATCCAAATGTGACGTCTAGATTTGTGTTTTATTGAAAAGAAACATAGGGTGGTGGTGTATTGGGAAACATGTGTATAGGGTGTTGTATTGGGAAACATGTGTATAATTTTTTTTTGTTTCTTTTTAATAAAACAAATCTAAATGTCACATTTGGATGACCATATTAATTATATAATATTTCTAGCCACAATCGATACAATTTAACAATTTTATATATAATTGTCTTGATAATGAATTATTTCTTTTTTAGTATTTAAAATAAAATGTTGAATTTGCTTATGAAACAATATCATTTTTAAAAACAATTCTATCCATTGAACAACATTTAATTATTTTCTCAAACAGAGAAAATAAAAAAAAATGATCAAAAATTATATATTTTAAAATATTTAATTTTGTTTTATTCTTCATATTGATTCAAATTTATTTTTTTCATCAAAAATTATTAATTATAAATTTTACTTGGTTTAATATTTATTTATGATTTTTCTTTGATAGTGTTACTGTCTGAGTAACTAACAACTTTAATTCACAAAAAACTGTTTTTATATTTTCGCATTTATTTATTTATAATTTTTGAATATATATATATATATATATATATATATATATATATATATATATATAAATTTGTATAAATAAAATTATTTTTAGTAAACACCTACTTAAAATCAATAAATCTTAATTTCACATAACAAAAAGAAGTTTACAAGACAACTTTTGACATTGACTTCACGATATAACGATGACGCTATACCATTTTAACATTGATGGTCCTCACTGAATTCTTTCGCACGTGACTTTTAGTTATTTTTAAATGAAATATTATGTGTTTTGTGTTTCATTATTTTTACGAAAAACAGTTTTTTTTTTGGATTCCCTGTGTACTTTTAATTATAACATGATTTCGCAACATTTCGTTCACAATTATTTACTATCCTTTTTAAATATATTCCTTGTCATGTTTTGGATTGATTAAGTTTTGTTTAAAATTTGTCAATGTCTTCATCGACTTTAAAATCTATTTTTGTTATGTGATTGATCATTTGTATAGTTTTTTTTTTACTTTGAATATTTGTTTTACAAAGTTTTTATTGTCTTTTAATTAATACATTTCCTAATATTAATTCTGTTATATATATATATATATATATATATATATATATATATATATATATATAAAAATTTAATTTTGTAGCAAAAATATTCTAGATCATTGGTATGCATTTTACAGTTATGTAGAAACATGTCTTTTTGATTAATTATTGTAACATTTTTAGAAGTAGCATATTATGTACTCCTAAATTTGTGCCAAATAGATGTTTGTAATTGTTAAATTACAGTATAATAGTCTTTAATAGAAATGTCATCTTTCTAGAACTAAAAATATCTGTTAGTGATTGATAATTAGCACTTTTCTAAAATTAGTACAAAAATATTAATTTTGAAAAACTAATTAACTTTTTTAGTTTTCTCAAATATTAATTTATTTAGTAATCAGCCATTTATTTTATCTCCATAATATTTATTTTAATTTGAAAATTATTTACAAATATATACTTGATTAAATATAATATAACCTAGTTACATTTCATAGATATAAACACAAGCAATAAAAATATATAAAATAGTATATTTGATTTCTATAATGTTGAGATAATTTTTGTTGATTGTATTATATAGGATCATCCAAATGTGACGCCTAGATTTTTGTTTTATTAAAAAGAAACATTTGTATAATTTCTTTTTAATAGAACACAAATCCAGGCGTCACATTTGGATAATCCTATATATTGATATGAAAATTACAAAATACTAGAAAATAATTTTATTTTCATGTAATAAGAACATTTTTGAAATTCAACAAATGTACAACCAAGAACTCTACATCCAATTTTTTATTGTAATAAATGAAATCGATTTATAGAGAACAATTTTTTTTGACATAAATAATAAACAAAGTCGAACCAGAATTCAGTTGTAAATAATTTCAGCAGTTCGTAATTATTCAGTGTTACATATGAAAGAATGTTAAATATTTATTTGAGATTTAGTTAATAGAATGTCACATGTTGTGTACGGCACGCGTACATTGTTCTTTAACGAGTCTGATGACTATTTCGAGATTGAGAAAGAACGATATTTATAACTTGGGTACATGGTCGCCGTAAGATTTTTCTTTACTATCACGCGGGGGCAGTGGCTCATCTTTCTGCCAATGACAGAAATACTAACTTTCGCATGCACTAATTAAGTGTTTGACATTCTCAAAACACCTGTCCGATTTTGTTTATACCATATGTCCTTTATATAGGGATTGGGAATAATTAATTAATTACAAGTTAATTTTTTATTCTTTTATTAGATCAATGTGATTAATATAACACATTATATATATATATATATATATATATATATATATATATATATATATATATATATATAATATCATTTACACTAAATTTAATGTTCTATTGTAAAAAATATCACAAAAGTAATGATTTTTAGATTTTATTTCGCTAAAAAATCGTATAGAGTCATCCAAATGTGACGTCTAGATTTGTGTTTCATTAAAAAGAAACTGCACGTTTCCCTATACACCACCCTATATGCATGTTTCTTTTTAATAAAACACAAATTTAGGCATCACATTTGGATGACCTATATAATTAAAAAAGTAAATATAGTTATCATCCTATAAACTTAATTTTTTTAGTTCTTAAAATGAAGAGAATAAAAAAATATTAATTATATTTTAGTACATAATAAAACATCATTATTTTTGGATTACATTTCAATAGAAATGTTTTGGTTTAGTATAGAAATGGAAATTTTCAAATAAAATTATTTTCATTTAAATATTTTCATATTAATCAATAAAAATTTGATTTATTTGATAAATTTTCCTCTTTAAAAATGAACTGAGCAAAATTTATAATAGTATTTAAAATAAATACCACGTTGTAATTATTTTTATATTTGTGTACAATGACCCCACCCACATATTACATTTTGTAGTAATCTATTAATTCTTATTTAAACTATAATCTTAAGAATAGTTTTTTTACATATATATTACCGTTTTTTTTAATGTTTTTTTATTAATTTTCAGGGTCCAGAAATGATCAGAGTATCCAAATTTTATAAAGATTCCAAAGATGGTAAATTCGTTAGTTACATGTTTGAAGATGCCAAAACTTTATATGAAATATTTAGAAGGGGAGCAAAAGAATCAAGTAAGTATATATTTTCAGAAAATATTTAAAAATTAAAAAAATATGTATGGAATTATTTTCAATACTTATAAGTAAAGAATAAAATTTGTTTGAACCTGATTTTATTACAAAAAAGTTTATAGAGTAATTAAAATATTTTTTTAGATAATGGACCTTGCCTAGGCTGGCGTGAAACACCTAGTAAACCTTATCAATGGTTAAATTATAATGAAGCATTACTTCGAGCAAAAAATTTAGGAAGTGGATTAGTTGCACAAGGTTTACCAGCAGGTGTTGGTAGCGTAGTAGGAATCTATGCTCAAAATTCACCAGAATGGGTTATTACTGAACAAGCAACATATTGTTATAATATGATCTTAGTACCATTATATGACACACTTGGGCCAGACGCGTGTGCTTATATTATCAAACAAGGTACGAATTTATTAAATATTTTCACAATTTTCCAAGTGTGTTTTTTCATATTATATTTAATTATATAATCATTTAATTTTCTTTTATAGCGGAAATTTCAGTAGTTATATGTGAAGATGATGCCAAATGCAATTTGTTATTAGATAAGTCTCCAAAATGTTTAAAAAAATTAGTAATGATTAAGGAAACACGTCCAGCAACTACACAGCGTGCAAGAAATCGGCATGTAGAAATTGTACGATTTACCGATTTAGAATATTTAGGAGCTCAAAAAGATCATCCGGAAACGGTGAGAGGTCAACAGACAATATTCAGATATTGAACTTGAATGATTTATTTTGTAATTTTTCTGTTTATTTAAACCCTAATTTGATTAAAACTGATTTTTCTAGCCACCGAAAATAACTGATATGTGTACTATCTGTTACACATCTGGAACAACAGGTACACCAAAAGGAGTTGTTTTAACACATGAAAATGTTGTAGCGAGTGTATGTGCAGTAATGTTACAACTTGGAGAACATAAACCAAGACGAGATGACGTCATGATGTCTTTCTTACCTCTTGCACATATGTTAGAAAGGTGTTGTGAGGTAAGAATTTAATATAGACTTGAATTGGATTTTAAAAATTGAACATAGAAATGTATGAAAATGTTTATTTGAACTTTTAAAATATTTCAGAATGCGGTATTTATGGTCGGTGGTTCTATTGGTTACTTCAGTGGTGATATAAGACGTCTATCAGATGATATGAAAGCACTACGTCCAACAGTTACTCCAGCTGTTCCTAGATTATTAAATAGAATCTATGACAGAGTTCAGGCTGAACTTTCAGGCTCGCTTGTTAAACGATTATTGTTTAACATGGCTCTTAGTGCCAAAGAAAGTGAAATAAAACGGTAAATGTTTCTAATAAAACATAAAAAAAATATTTTAAACATTTTTTTTTTATTTATAGAGGTGTTATACGTAACAATAGTTTTTGGGACAAACTAGTATTTCGAAAAGTACAAGAAGGAATGGGTGGACGTATTAGATTAATGGTTGTTGGTTCAGCACCACTTGCTGGAAATGTTCTTACATTTATTCGATGTGCTATGGGTTGTTTGGTTAGTTATAATAATATAAACTGATTGTTTTCATTATAAACAATATTATTTGTTATTTATATCAGGTTGTGGAAGGATATGGTCAAACTGAATGTGTTGCACCAATCACATTAACAGTTCAAGGCGATCATGTACCAGAACATGTTGGTCCTCCAGTTGCTTGTTGTTGTGTAAAATTGGCTGATGTTCCAGAAATGGAATATTTTGCATCGCAAGGACAAGGTGAAGTTTGTGTAAAAGGAAAAAACGTGTTTCAAGGATATTATAAAGAGCCAGAAAAAACAGCAGAAATAATAGACTCGCAAGGTTGGCATCATACGGGTGATGTTGGAATGTGGTTACCAAATGGTACATTAAAAATTATTGACCGAAAAAAGCATATCTTCAAATTGTCACAAGGAGAATACATAGTGCCTGAGAAAATTGAAAATATTTATATTAGGTCACAGTATGTACAGCAAGTATTTGTACACGGGGAATCATTAAAGGTAAAAATATTTTTATATTTATAAAATTTAAAAAAATTAGGAGATAATGCAACTAATTTGTTACTGAATTTATATTGAATTTAACATTAATTTGAATTCCATTTTTTCAGTCCTGTATTGTAGCAGTTGTAGTACCAGATGTGGATGTAATAAAATGCTGGGCATCAGAAAATAAAATACCAGGTACATTAAGTGTACTTTGTGCACATCCTGAAATAAAACAACTCATTTTGGATGATATGCTATCATGGGGCAAGGAAGCTGGTTTAAAATCTTTTGAACAGGTACTGAATAAATTTTATAAATCCTTACGAGAATCTTTTTGAATGTTTTAACTGATATTAAATATATATTTATATATATATATATATTTTAATTAATTTGACAAAAATTATATCTAGAAATTTAATTTAACTACTTATGACATATTCTTAAATTATAGTTGACTATACAGAAATTTCATCTCTTTAAATGGTTTTTAGGTGAAAGATATATATTTACACCCAGATCCATTCAGTGTCCAAAATGGTTTATTAACACCAACGTTAAAATCAAAACGACCACAAATAAAATCATACTTCAAGCCACAAATAGAAGATATGTACCATAAACTGAGTTAATTTCTTGTGACATACACACATTTTTTGCACATAAATTCTTAATGACACTGTATGAAACTTTTATAAGAAAAGATCAATATACACGCCAAAAATGTGGCATGCAAATAAACACATATATGTATATTTACTCACTCGGATTGGTAGTGTCAATTCTTATGCAAAAATAAATATATTAAAGAAAAAAGTTGTTATTAGGTTTTACTTATTATAATCAATAATAATATACATCGGTTTCTTCTTTACTTTTTTCATATTTTGTTTTCCAATCTATTTATTCATATTGAGGTATTTAAGTTATTCATTTTTTTTTTAAATATTAGAATTTGTAAAAATGTGTTAATTTTTGAATTGTTTTGTAAGTATATATTTCCTATTGAAAATATTTTTGTGTCTAATTATTTTCAAAAATGTTGATAGATAAAAAAAATTAAAAAATATTAGAAAACTGTTTAGAGGTAAATAGATTTCATATTTTATTTTGCTTGGAATTTTAAACCATTCTTAAAAGTGGTTACATGTAAAATATGAATTATTTTAATGTCTTGTAATGGATATATTATCCGTTTTATAAACAACTACAGTTATGAATAAATATGTTTTAATTTATATAATGAAAATTACTATTTACATTTTTAACATTATTTTTTTAAAGGCTCTTTTTAAAAAATCAAGGATGAATAATACTGATCTCTTCATAGTAACATATGAATTTTTTTTATAGTCTGTTTAGATTAATCAAGAAAATCAAAGTAAATAATCTCTGCTTATTTAAACAGAATGCATAAACTTAGATTTTAAATTATGAGAAAAGATTTTTTTCATTAGAAATGTACTGCTCTTTTTATATTTTATTTAAAGAAAAATAGTAAGAACTGAAATATTTTTATTTATTGTTGATAATGAAATGTTTCAATACATATAGCTTTTTAATAAATGCTACAATTAGTAAAAAAATAAATTCAAACTAGGAAAATGTAATATGGACTTTTAGATTATCAAATACACTGAATTTAAATTTGTAACCATTTGATTTACATATTTGACAGTATAATATATATTGTGCATTCATTCTTGCAAATAATGCACATGATATAAATATCTTTCATTATATACTAATTTATGTCAATTTAAATTTATTAAGAATACATTTTTATTACAAAATAATGTTTTCACGTTGTATTCGATTACAAACGTATTGTAAAGTGAAATAACCATTTGATGTAAATAATATCAAATTTAAAACACAACTTTTTGTCATGTTTTAAATATACTTAAATTTTTAATTAATTTCAATTTTGGTATAAATTTTATATTTTGACATAAAAATATCAATAATATATATTTCAAATACATTGTCAGCTAATTAAAAACAATGAGACCAATATGAATTTAAAAAAATAAATAAATAATATATAATCAAACCAAATATTATTACAGTTTGGTCCTTAATAATGCATTCATAACTCTGACAATTTTAATGTGAATTTTAAGAAATATTTGCTATGAAATTTATAATAAATAATAAGAGCCTATTGTTAGTCGTACATAAAAATTTGGCTTTTAAATAGTTATTTTAAGCTCATCAAGTTTTGTATTAAACTATAAACAATTTGTATTTTTTAATTGCAAATGTACATTACAGATTTTTGTTCCTAAATTTATAGAAAATATACATACACAACAAATGTGGATGTTATTGTAGATAAAATAATGCATAGTATCATTATAAATCAAGCTTAAATTTTACAAAACTTAAAAAGTTGTAAAAAATATTTTTTAGTTGGTTAAGTGAAAAGGTTAGAGATATTGTTTAAATTTTATATAAATTATTATTTAATAATACATACATATATACACACACACACATACAACAGAATATATTAAAAGTTCAAAGTCTCATAATTATATATATTATTTAATTGGACTAATATTTACTTTGTAAAACTGATGAAATTCGTATTTTTTCATAAAATGATTTGTAAATAACTTATTACTTGTAAATAATTTTTATGGAAACTATCAAAGATATATGTTCAAAAATGAAGTTTTTAAATGATGTAATATTGATAATATGATATATGTTACAAATTAAAGACTTTGAATTATTTATATATTTTGTATGTTTAGATTTTATGTACAGTTATATATATATATATATATATATATATATATATATATATATATATATATATATATATATATATATATACACATACATGTATACACATATATAAATTGGGGTTATGAATTTTTGTAGAAACAAGAGAAAATAAAAATTTGTTTACTTTTAAAGTTAGATAATTTAAACGAAATTAATTACAAAAACATTAATTTATAAAGAAATGCACTTACAGTAAATAATCAGGTACAAGAATGTGTATTTTCTTCTTAGAAAACCCACTGACAAGAGTTGTGATTAACTGAAGCTATATCTACATTGTGAACCTATATCTACATTGTAAAATTATATCATAAGTTATGAAATATCAGTGGAAGATATAACTTTAACACTAGTCAAATTTAATAATAAATCAATCGATTAGGTATGCATATTATTTCGGAAATAAGGTATTAAAAAAAAATTAGCCTTAAGGAACATTTGTAATTTGGAGAGGCAATAAAATTGTTAAATATTTGAAGGTAAAAACGCTTGTCATTTAAGGTTAAATTTACTCTTAAGATTTGAATCGCATATTTTTCATTCGGTCGCTATAATATAATTACTTGTATACAATATTAGTATTTTTCTATTTCTGATAAATGAGATTATGATTAAAAAAGATAATTATATGAGAACGAAATGTTTTGTTTTATCTTTAAATTTAATAAATTAAATGAAACACATTTCAGAAGTTATAAAAGATAAAACATATACATTTTTCTATCATATAGTTATTTTTTAATTTTCAGTACTTATTATTATTGTATTAAAATATTAATTAAAATAATTTTGTTCCCAATAAGAGTTCAGTTTAAATTTAAATCACTTTATTTAATTAAACTGCAAGATCATTGTAGACTTAGTTTTAATAAAATATATTATTTGAATATAATTTTCCTTTTTTTAAACCCTCACCAGTAACATTATTAAAAAGAATTATTCTTGTTTGTTTTGGAACTGTGACGAATTGGAGGTATTCACACTAGTCAACATTCATACAGTATTCACACCCATTACCACTCGTCTCACAACCTCTTATCAACAAATTCCCCCACCTAAAAAAATTATTTTTCTGGTAAGAGCATGTGAGACGAGTGGTAATGGGCCGTGAATACTGTATGAATGTTGAGTAGTGTGAATACCCCCATTAACTCTAACATAAATGAATTTTTATTCACAATTAACAAAAAGGCTCTGACGATGATAGCATCGTCAATGAAATGTACATCAGCCAAAAATATTGTTATAAACAAAAAGTGAACAATGTGAATTGAACACTTCATAACCATTGTGGTGTTGAAAATAAAAATTCATTTGTGTTAAAGGAATTATTCTATTTAAATGAAAAATGATTATACTAGAAATAAATGAATTATCACCTGCAACGCCATAAAATATTGAAAGTGTTCAATAATTACTTATCAGTCTCATCAAAATGCATATTAGCCAGAGTGATAATTAATTTGTGTGAAAGAAAATGAAAAGTCAAATTGGATATACTTACATGTGTTTTGGATTTTCTGTCTTCTGGTATTTACTTCAATAAAACTAAAAATTGAATATATTTATTGAGAAAAACATTTTTTTGGAAGATTGATTAAATGTTTGAAATTGAAGATTAAACATTAAATTGAATATTACTTTACAATGTTTTCTGTTATGTATAAAATCAAGCCCATATATTGAATAATCGTTTGTTAATCATAAAAAATAGACATTTATGTCTAAAAAATCTAATTGCATATTTTATAAACATATCTTAATTCTTTACCCTTTGATATTCATTTTAACACTAGATTTACGGAGCGAGTCAATTTGACTCATTTAAGATTTTATTGCTATATATATATAGAAAACTTAAATATTATTTTTTAAAAACATATGTTGGTTTTTAATTGCATAATGACAATTATACAAATATTAATTCATTCCCTCCGCCCATCCCTTAATTTCGTATTTACGAATGTGGTAGGCCTATTTTTACGGTTATAGTCAAATTGACTCAATAAATGATTTTATAGTTACACATGAAATTTATGTCTTGCATAAAAAAATTTCGTACAACAATCCTAAAAACAACTGATGAGTAACCTCTCGTGTTTAATTTTGTCAATTTATTTAGTTAGTTGCATACAAAATGTATCATTTCGATTTGTACACCGCGTGTGAACAGTGCATTTTCAGTGTTGGAGTTTGATTATTTTGATATTGTTGGAGTAATATTGTTGGTATTTCAATAGATATTTAATTCATTTCTAATTACGTAGGGTTGTTATTGGGGTTTTATAGGGTTGCTGATGCAGCTAACACGAAACTATGTGAAAATGAGGTGAAATAGAGAAAGAAGCAAATAAAATTGAATTTTCGAGCAGTGAGGATAAAAATCTTCGTTATATAGCTCATAGCAGAAAAAGAGCCCGTATTCTATTTGATTCTGAAATTGAAAGTGAATTAGACACTGTTGATACATCTCATAATGAAGAAATTTGAACTGAAAGAGCTGTAGATGGGACTTATGATAAACGTTGAAAGAAGGTGGAGATGCAGGTAGATCACTGGGTTATACCTTATTCAAAGATGTCTCAGTTCCAACTGCTTATGCTAAAGAAAATTTGAAATAATCAAAATTTTCAAAAATTTTCAAAATTTTCAAAAATTTTCAAAATTTTCAAAAATTTTCAAAAATTTTTAAATTTTCAAAATTTTCAAAAAAATCCAAAATTTTCAAAAATTTTCAAAATTTTCAAAATTTTCAAAAATTTCAAAATTTTCAAAAATTTTCAAAAATTTTCAAAATTTTCAAAAATTTTCAAAATTTTCAAAAATTTTCAAAATTTTCAAAATTTTCAAAAATTTTTAAATTTTCAAAATTTTCAAAAAAATCCAAAATTTTCAAAATTTCAAAAATTTTCAAAATTTTCAAAAATTTTCAAAAAAATCCAAAATTTTCAAAAATTTTCAAAATTTTTGTAACCAAAATTTTCAATTTTTTCAAAAATTATCAAAATTTTCAAAAATTTTCAAAATTTTCAAAATTTTTCAAAATTTTCAAAATTTTCAAAAAAAATTTTCAAAAATTTTCAAAATTTTCAAAATTTTCAAAAATTTTCAAAAATTTTCAAAATTTTCAAAATTTTCAAAAATTTTCAAAATTTTCAAAAATTTTCAAAAATTTTCAAAATTTTCAAAAAATTTCAAAATTTTCAAAATTTTCAAAAATTTTCAAAAATTTTCAAAATTTTCAAAAATTTTCAAAAAATTTCAAAATTTTCAAAATTTTCAAAAATTTTTAAAAATTTTCAAAATTTTCAAAAAATTTCAAAATTTTGAAAATTTTCAAAATTTTCAAAAATTTTAAAAAATTTTCAAAAATTTCAAAAATTTTCAAAATTTTCAAAAATTTCAAAATTTTCAAAAATTTCAAAATTTTCAAAATTTTCAAAATTTTCAAAAATTTTCAAAATTTTCAAAATTTTCAAAAATTTTCAAAAATTTTCAAAATTTTCAAAATTTTCAAAATTTTCAAAATTTTCAAAAATTTTCAAAATATTCAAAAATTTTCAATATTTTCAAAATTTTCAAAATTTTCAAAATTTTCAAAATTTTCAAAATTTCAAAAAAAATTTTCAAAATTTACAAAACTTTTCAAAAATTTTCAAAATTTTCAAAATTTTAAAAAAATTTCAAAATTTTCAAAAATTTTCAAAATTTTCAAAATTTTCAAAATTTTCAAAATTTTCAAAAATTATCAAAACTTTTCAAAAATTTTCAAAATTTTCAAAATTTTCAAAATTTTCAAAATTTTCAAAATTTCAAAATTTTCAAAATTTTCAAAATTTTCAAAAATTTCAAAAATTTTCAAAATTTTCAAAAATTTTCAAAATTTTCAAAAATTTTCAAAATTATCAAAAAATTAAAAAAATTTTCAAAAAAATCCAAAATTTTCAAAATTTTCAAAAATTTTCAAAAATTTTCAAAATTTTCAAAATTTTCAAAATTTTCAAAAATTTTCAAAAATTTTCAAAATTTTCAAAAATTTTAGGTATATAATCAACAATACAAATATAAACCTATTTTTACTAAAATGAGTCAAATAGACTCATTTTAGTAAAAATAGGTATAATCAACAGCCGTGAATCTGGTGTTATAGAACTCAAATGAAATTCAAATGTGTATATTAAGGAAAAATATTTTTTGAAACATTTTTTCAGGCATAATTATCCAATTTCATAAATAAAATATATTGAATCGTATATTATTATATAGGTAACCCAAATGAGGCTGAAGGGTAGTTCAGAATAGTAAATGTACTAAATTTTTCAATGTCATTTGAGCCACCCTATTCATGTATTTTAATTTGATCTTCTCATATACTTCTATAGGAAATCTTTTCAAATTTTTTGGTCAAAAATATTCTAAATTCTTGATCAAAAATGTATTTGCATCAGTTCAAATCTCCATCCTATCTTATATTTTTTCATAGGACTTTAACTAAAATCTAGTAAAAACTATTTCTTAAAATCGTTTTCCAGCCATAGATGATTGAAATCTATTTCTTAGATAGTCATGTTACATATTAAGTGCTTTCATTATCATTTGAAATTGCATACGAGTATCTATGTAACTATGTCAAATGTAATTTTCTTTCAGGGTGGTGATTTTTAAATTTGAGATGTTTTTATAATTTTGTTTGATTTAATAAAGTATTTTTTCATTTTTGATTTAATTATTGACATTTTTCCTTTGATGAGTGTAAAGATGTTTTTTTAAAAAAAATAATTTATGTATTCTCTATTATTCGAGATCAATATAGTAATATATTTATATTTGATTAAACTGTGTTTTTTCCATTTAACATATTTTTGGTACAGTATTATTAGGGTGCTAATAATGATTCATTGGTATTCAAAATAAAACACAATTTAATGTCACAAAGCTTTATTTTAACATCATCAAAAACTATAACCTAACTAATATCAAATATTCTACTCATTATCATTTATTATAATATATATATTTATATTTTTTTTGTGCTAACTCTACAATTTTTATACACAGTTTTTTCGGCAATGCCAAAAAACATAATGACGGGATTTAATTCCGTCACAGGTCACAATTGAACCTCACTTTACAAAGTCAATGTGTACATTTTTTTAATGTTTTTTTTTTATTATTTAATTATTCTGCACCTCGTACTTGTCACATATACTGTTTTATATATCCAATATTTTATTCCAAACCTAACTCAAATATCAATAATTATTCTATATTATTGTGTAGTTAGCATATTTGTACAAATTGGAATGATTTTGTCTAATTCGTAAAACCTATTTAGTTTCTTATGAGATATTTTCAAAAATATTTTTATAGATATTCATTTTTTACATTTTTTTAACAATGAAGTAAAATAAAGTTTTGTGTTTACGTTAAATCATATATTTGTACTTTTAATTTAAATGTATATCAAGCATATTTATAATCAATAAAATCATTCCAGTTTGAACAAATATTGTTTTTAAAAAATAAACATACCCTGTTAATAAAACGAATTAAGTACGAGGCGATTTACAAATTTTCCAACGTGTTGCAACAGACATTATTACAATTATACATATTTAACCATTGCAACAATTGCATTAATTGATTTATACTTAATAATAAATTATTTTTTAAACATATTAATGTGTTTTTTTATTAATTTTGTTAGTTATCATATATTTTGTATATAATACATCAATGCAAAGGATACGTTCCTACTTTGTCAACAGATGGAAAAACATTTTTCCATCCATTTCAAATTTTTATACATAAATATACGTCGAAATGTATTTATATTCTAATGCCCAACATGTTTCGAATGTAAATCAACTATATACTCGAGTAAAAATTTCAAATGAATAAAAAACTTATCAAATCAATTAAAAAAAGATTTTGAAACAATTTTGTGAATAATTTTCCATTTTTTTTTTATTTTAAAAAATGAATATAAAACGAACCGAATTGTATTTTACTAATTTTTTATACTTATTTCTTTACCCTGACTCCGTTTATTTTAATACTACTATTGAAATTAGGGCAAAAATATAATAAATTAATTTTTCAGCGATAATGTGAATCGGATATTTTACAATAATGGGGTACTAATTAGGTACAAATTTAAATTAAAAAAAAATCATAACTACTTAAATTAAAGGAACTTTTCAATTTAAAAAACGCATATTTTAATCGATTTTCTTTTTAAAACAAACAAAATACTTAAGAGCTAGTAATACTTGCAGGAATGTCTTTTCAAAAATTGTATTAAATTAATAACCTTCACCGTTTAAATAAACATAGAATATTATTTATGTACTAAGAGGAACTGTAACACAACTATTGATCTGTCGTATCATTAAGTTTTTATCAAATGCAACTGATTGATTTCTGTAGCGTGAATATTTATTATTAGTATTTTTGTTGTTAATTTTTATAGATTATAAACAAACAAGAAGTTAATCCATACAAAATATATTAAAAAAATTATAAAAAGGTTCAAATATGCCATTTTAAAATTCCATAAATTAGTTTTTTGTCTGAAATGTGATTTTTTTTATTTAATTTTCATTATATTTTAAATACATCTATACAATGTTTTAATGCGAAACTGAGGTTTTTTTCTAGATCAAGACAAAGATTTAATTACAATCATTTTTTTCCAGTTTTTCACAATAAATATTCACACATTGAAATGACACATGATAAAAACCTTAATAATCAATGTTTCTTTTAAGCACGACATACGTACTTACATGAAAACGATCTTAATATGAAGTAAATATTATTATAATTACAATAATTACTTAAAAGATTTGAAATTATTTATTGATATAGTTTATAGCCGGAAATGAAGAACTGGCTGAGTGTATAAATTATACAATTATTTATATAATAATATTTTATAAAGAATTGTGCACATAAAATATGTATGTATTCCTTATGTTTTCCCCATTTTTTTTTCTATTGCATATTATTTAAATATATATTTAATATAGTCTGTTTATATTGGCTACCTGAGAATGTTTTCAATTCAAATGAAAAAAAAGAAAACATTCTACGTACAAAAACATATTCGATACAACTTAAACGAATTGTTGGTAAATCACAGTTATCTATAGTATTTATGCGGATGAAAATTATATTTATACGTAAGTAGGAAATTATTAGAGGTTTTCGTGATTTATGTATAGATAATATTTTAGTAATTTTCAAACTATCTTTTTTTAATTTATTATTGAACGAAATATATTACACCAGTTAAAAATCATATGAATGTTTTATAAATATTGATTATTGTTTAATTATGAAAAAATGTCTACAAAATAATTATTATTGCAATCAATTTCGTCATAACTAAACAAAATGTTCAATTGATAAATCATTTATATAGATTTTAATTAACATTTTGAATTATTTATAAAACTGATGGTATATATAAATTTATATCAGAGTTAATTAAAAAAATATCAGTTTGTTTTAAATACTAATTTCTTTGTAGTTATTAATGTGAAATAAACAAATGATGTTAAATATATATAAAAAAAATCTACTAAAAATAATTCTTAAATTTTCTCGAGTTTATTTAAAAATAACGATGCTTTATATTTTAAAAAATAAATTGTCAATTTATGAACAAAATCAATTTCGTTATTGTGTGCAAGAAATATAAAAATCGTTTAAATAGTATGAAAATTACTGAAATTTGACGATTTTTTCTCAAAAAAAGAAAGTTCGAAATTGAAATAAATCAACAATTATTAGTGAGATTGAGTAATAATTATTAATATTGATTTTATAAATTGAAATAAATGTTTTTTTGAAAAAAATCAATTTCAATTTTATTCCTTTAAATATTGACATTTTAAGAATAAAATCAATTTATTTACATTTTTACTAATTATTGGACTGTCTGATTTTTACATTGTTCTAAAAAAATACAAAAAAAATATAAAAATGAACAGCATTTTTAAATACATTAATTAAATTACATTAACATATACACAGGTACGATTATTCGCGCAGTCGAGTGATTTAATATTAAAAAGAACAATTTTTATAGTTTACTAACTAATATTAAAATATTTATATTGCACAGTTCAATGAAAAAAGAACTTTAACTAGAATTATTATATTTTTTCTTAATAAAATATAATATATTTTTTGTAAGAAAAAAATCTGTGGATATGTTAATATTTAGTAAATTATTAACAACTAAGTATGGATAATTAAAGATTAGTAATTAGTTTAATTAATTATTGATAAAAAAATTTGTCGATTTGTAAAATGTAAACTGTTACCACTTTAATGAAAATTGTTATGAAGCTTTTATTATCAGTGTATTATTTAATTTGTTACAAAAGCTTATACGAGTATTCAATAAATTTGTATGAAATATAATTTTACATTATATTATTATATTTCTTTTTTTCAATAAAAATGTTATTATTTATTAAAGTGATAAAGTGTGTTATTCAATTTGATATTTTTTTCGACAAATATTTTTGTAGATTTCTATTGATAATATAATTAAAAACAATTTAGTTTTAGAATACTTTATAAAAAAACATTTAATACAAAAATACAATAAAACCATTTGATATTTGAAAACTGTGTATAAATAGAGTGCACAATACATAAAACATATTATAAACATTTATTACTATTTTATCAATTTTTTAATATTTTAAAAACAATTTAATTAAAAAAATATTTATCAAATAATTGATTAATTATGTTGAATTTATTTGAAATAATTAATAATGTTTCAAATAAATTATTCTTTTTTAATTAATATTATAAACAAATAGTGGAAATAATAAACTTGTTGAATAATACAATTATTTGATTAATATTTATTGTTTATCTAAATGTATTTTGAAGATTAATGGATTTGTAACATTTAAAATAAGATATCATTATTTTTTACTTAATCTGATTGTAGCTAGGAAAATATTCAACCGTGATTTCATCGAAACACTCTATTCTTACACATAAGCTCATTATGTATAATTAGTAAAAGTCAATGATTACCTTTGTTATAAAGTTATTTTTATTCGATGCTTGATTTAGTTTAAATGAAAAATGGTTATTAGGTCGTTTAATCAACAATTACCTTTAAAATTGCATATTTTCATATAAAACTAAATCAAATTATTTGTATGAAATAATTAGGTAAATAGAAATATTCAATATTATAAATATTTTTATTTACAATGATGATCGAATAGAAACATTTTTTAGAGTAAAACAACAGTGAATATTTAAGCTTACAATACAAATAAACTTATAAAAAAAATTTGATTTTTTTAAAAATATAGATGATATTTAACATTAAAAATATATAATTTTTTGTCAAACATATTTTAAATAATTATATATAACCAAATGTTTAATCCATAAGAAGATTAAAAAATATAATATTTACGGTTTGATCAGATTATTAATAAGTTATTAGTTGTAAATATTTTAAAAGATATAAACATATTTTGATATTAGATCAAATTTTGTACAAAAAATATGTTATTAAAATTTATCAAAACAAATATTCAAACATTTTTTTAAAAAAATAAATCGTAAATGCCTTAATAATTAATAAAGTTGGTATTTTTTAATACTAAATGAGAATATGAAAAATATTAATCGAAATTAGCAATCAGACAGTCATTGTTTCTAAAATCGTTTTTGTTTATACAAAATAAAATTATTTATAAAAATAGTTAAATGCTGTTTGTATAAATCTTATTTACTGTTTTTATAAAGAACATACCACTTTAAATTGTTGATAAATATTTAAATATGATCTTTCTTTATATATATATATATATATATATATATATATATATATATATATATATATATATATGCATTATGTATATGCAATAAATATTAAAATAAAATCACTGAAATATACGTCATACAAAATACATACAATAATAATAATAATATTTAAATACAATGGATAATAAACAACGCAATTCATAAAAATTAAACAATATTCGGTAACATTAAGTTTCACTTATGCAACAATAAACAACTAACCTAATTTCAACTCGCACAAAGTGTCTTTTTTAATTAATTACTATTACACATGCGCACATATCACAAGAATACATTGAAAAATAAAAAAGAAAAAAATGGATTAAAAACGTAAATTATTTCGAACACCATAATTACATCATTTTAAAAAGGAGCACTAGCCGGCCAGATTGTTTATAAATAATAGAAATAGTTTAAGAAAATCTTTGCTTTTTTATGTTTTTATTACTAAAAAAAAAACTGCACGAATGCCGCGAAAATCGAATTTTATTTATATATATATATATATATATATATATATATATATATATATATATATATATGATATTTTTTAAAAATAAATTGAGATGGATTGAAAAAAATATGAGAAATATATTGTATTTTACCCTGCTCGTCTGAACTAATCGTTAAATTTCTAGAAAAATCTATCGAATAGTTCAAATATATATGGATTTAGTGTATTTTATTAATATAATTGTGTAAAAGTCTCTATATGGATTATTTAATAACTTGTGCAGAAAACTATAGGATACTTTTGTGCTATTTACGTTTTTTTATTATTTTTTTTTTGTATATATATATTTGATTTTACGTATCATTGAAATAAAAATCAGGTTCGTAAGCGTCATGTTTTAGACAGATTTTTATAATAAAAATATCTATTTTCATAACTATTTTTGTTTACAATATTAGTTTTTGTCTAAATCGGATTTACTAGTCATAATATACAATTTTATGAAGTATTGATGTTTAAATACAATGTTAAATTTAAAATTTCATATATGTATAAATTAATTTTAAATCATATAGAAAAAATATTTTTTTTCATTGAAATTTAAATATCAAATAATTATTTCGAACACCATATATAAAAATAATAATTTTATTCCTTATTTCTTCAAATTAATCAAAACAATTATCATTTTTAACAAACATATTTAAATAATTTAAAATAATAATTATTATATATAAGGTGTTCTATCAGAAACGTACATTAATAAAAAAAGATGCGTTTTATTTACAAATTGTACGCTTCTGATGGGACATTCTATTTAAGAATATGTATGTATAAAATTGTATAATAAATTCTGTATAAATTATTTATATATAAATCAACTCATTTTTAAAATATATTCTATTAGAATGAAAATTAATTCAAATCTGCTTGAAGATTTATATCCAATTTAATATTCATATTTAAAACAAATAATCATAATTTATTTTACAGTTTTCACAAGTAAGATGATATTGAATGTAGAATAAGATAATTAAATAAGTTAATAAAAGACTTGAATGAAAATTGTAATGAATGTTTTAAAATAAATAAGAATTATTATAAATCTACATATATAATATCTTGTAGAAAAATGACAAAAAAAATCTAAAGTAGTTAGTAATAAAGAAGATAATAAAATCTGCAGCTATGCTTTTACTGCGAATTCATTAAAATTATTGAAAGTTTGAAAACTTCATCTAATTTAATAAATAGAGAAATGAACTACTTAAAGTTGAAGTAAAATAGTTAATATGTCAAGTGGACGATTGACTATACGAATTGTAAATGAGACATCGATGATTTTAACTTCAACTAAAAAAATTGTCTGTTCGTGGTGATAAATATGATTCAATGAACACTGATTTTTAATTTATTGTTCATTAATCTTGACATGTTTTAAAATAAATTATTTATATGTAGATAATACAGGATCGACATAATTTGGATTTAAATTAAATTTGACCTTATGTGTGTATAATAAAAATGTTTAACGAATTTTTGACCCAAAATTTACATATTTAAATTATCAAAGTAGAAAATGTCAAAAATTAGAATATATAAATAATGAAGAAACATGAAAAAATAGAAATATATAAACTATGATTTTTATTACTTAAATATATTTCAGATGATTAGATATATTTCAAATAGTCAAAAAATAATCATCCTACATTTAATATAATACATCAATACTTCATATAATCGTAAAATATATCGGTGATTTGAAATTTTCGAGACAATTGTAGATTTTCGCAAACAAATTTTGATTAAAAAAAAAAACGAAACATGTCACATATTTAACAAAGAAATCAGAAATGAAGGCGAAGAATGCCCTAAACATACGCGAAATACTTGATAATTTTTTTAAAGATAATTGATAAATTTGTACACATTAAATTTCCGTTACCGTATACTAAAGGCGAAGGTATATTTCTAACATCGCGACATAATTACTTTTTTTGTGTTTAAATTTTAATATCGATACGCGATATAACTGTAAAATTTTGACTAACCACAACATTTAATTTTGGACATCAAATATTTTTTTATACACATTATTTAATTAATTAGAGTTGTTCTTTATTCTCGAAAATCATGATTTTCTGCAGAACCGTTAATTTTAATAAGAATAATCCTAAAAATTGTTTATATTTTTATTTTATCATTTTTTATACAACATCCAGATATTATTTATAATTTTCGTCCTCAACAATTAAATTTGTACAGTTTGTGATTAATTTCATGTGTTTTTTTTTGTTTGTTGTTACCTTAACTATTATTTTTTTAAAGGCCTACAATTAAAATTATGCAACAACCCGTTTACTTCTTTTTTCACTAATTACGGTTGTTTAAATAAAACGAATTAGATATAAATGTTGATATTATTGTTTATACATGCATATATATATATATATATATATATATATATATATATATATATATATATATATGTATATATATGCATATATGTATATACACTTTTGTTTAATTTTGCAAGACCGAAATTCATTTTTGCATGGACCGCTGATTTTACTTTTCGCCAAAATATGCCTGAAAAATGAGTGTGTGCTTTTTAATAATCGAAATCGGGTTTTGAATGTAGAATTATTATGTATAGAAATATTTAGTAGAAAAATTGTATAAAAATCTGCCACTACTATATTTAAAATCACTGTCTTAATTAGTTTTATTAGAAAATAGGATTCAGTAACGCCGTGAATATGAACAATTAAATCGACATTCACTTAAGTAGAAAAATGAAAATGTGTTTTATCAGTTTAGTATTTTAATAATTATCAAGAGAGATTATTTACTAATTACTTTATGATACAAAAATTTCAAAGTTTATTAAAAACATTTTTTTTATACAAATTAATGGATTTATTAAATTCTTCTAATTTAGTATATTTTGTCAAAAATCAATTCATGATAAAAATATTTTTTTATTTGAATAATTATAAATTTATATATCTCCAGTAAAAATAAAAAATAAACTATGTAAGTAAATAATCAAATAAGATTTACATCTGACTACAAGATCTATTCAAACTTGTAACAAAAATTAATTGGAAAATTATATATTGCAGAAAATTAAATAATTAATAATTGTTTTTAATTCACAAAAAAAATTCTATTCTGATAAAATATAAATTTATAACTTTTCTTCACTTAAATTTATATCTGATGTTAAATTTTTAAATTTAAAATGATTGAAAAAATATCTAGAATATTTTTATATTCAGAAAACCAAAAATCGAACAAGAATAATAAGCTAATTTTCATATTTATATGTGACTTACTTTAATAAAAAATATTTATTAACATTTTTTTAATATATATATATATATATATATATATATATATATATATATATATTCTTAAAAAAATAATTGGAACAAATATCAATATCAAATCCAATTATTGTTTCAATAATATTCTAATAAATGAAATGTAAATTTTAATTCCTTTTTAATCACAAATTAGCCCATTTTTAACACATAATCACTTTTAAAGTTCTTAAATATTGTTACACAGGAAAAAAATTTTAAATTTGCTTTTTTCTTTACTAAGTGATGTCGATTTAATCGTTTAATAAAACGACTGATATTATTGACTGTAAATAAATTTCGCACATTTTTATATGTAATTATTTATATTTATAATACAGATAAAAGTGTAATGTAGAGACCGTATATAGTGGCTAATAACAGAATCGAATTAAATCGTAGGTGAAATATTTTGTTTGTCGTGAAGTCGTGGAAAATGCAAATACAAGATTTTCTTTTTTAGGTTAACAAAATTCTTATATTATTATTTTTTGCTTTTATGTTTTTTAAATATATTTCAGAATTATATTTTTTTTGGTATTCTTCTTTTAATATAACCAAAATTGACTTGAAAGATTGAATATTGTTAACTATTTATTATTATGATTTTTATAAAAGTTTTAAATAATTATCCACGAGTTAAAATAATTAGTTAGGAGATTCAATTTAATTTCAAATTAGAGCTGTATTTAATTCTGAAGAATTTTGAAATTAGGATTTATGTTAATTAAAATAAATTCTTTAAAGTGAACTGAATCAATTAAACTAAATCATAAACATTTCCTAATCATTTCAAAAGAGAGTTACATAATTTGTAAATGTGATTAATTTTTAATCAATTGATGTAAAACAAATATAAAATCAAAATTACTTGTTCATTTATTCAAAGTTATTTTTTGATTATTCACAATAACAATTTGTGTTAAACAAGGTTATTATTGAATTTTCTGTAGAATATTAGTTTGGAATATTTAAAATGGATAAATGTAATAAATTTATAAAATCTTATTTTATATATATAATTTATTATTTTAGAATAAAAATGTTTGTTATCAAATTATGACCTCACGACGAATACAAAATATTTTTCATATAAAATCTTTTATATGATTTTAACTTTAATACTGGCCAAAAATATACGGTTTTTAATAAAATAAGTTGTTTATTAACAATAATGAATGGTTCAATACATGTTGTTTACTTTTAATATTGAAGAAATATATTTGATTTGTTTTATTTATTTACTTGTATAAAATTAACATCGTACGACACCAAATTCGAATTTTCAGATATCGAGGTTCAGTTTAAACAAACAATAAAAATGCTAAAATTAAAACTGTATAATAATTAAAATAAAACAATATATTTATTTTAATTTAATTCCTTATTGATTTTTTCATATATCTGTTGTTTAAAATTTCTAGTGAAAATGATTGAAATTTTGTAATATATTTTGGACACTAATAAAAATTATAGATTTTAAATAATAATATAATTTAAAAAAATGATAGACAATAAATAAATTCTGTGGTTTTTATAATCGTTTGATTTTTTAGATCAATTTTTAATTTTATATTTTAAAATAATTCAGATTAATAATATTTAAAAAATGGCAAAATTTACTAATATATATGTATAAAAGTAGAATTTAAAGGGGGTATCATAATATAGCATTGAATATTAAAATTAACTAAAATTACTAAACAATTAGGATTTTAAAAACAACAATATATCAAAACTGAATAATAAAATTAATTTATATAATTTTATTTGATATCTTATTTCACTAATAATTATTTTATATGTCGTACTTTAGTTCAGTCTTCTAAAGGCAGTTTTTATACTGCATTTTCTAATAATTTAATAAAATCTCAAAGTACAATAAATAAAAATAATTTGAATATTTTTAAAAATATCGAAATTCAATATTTAATTAAAAATAATTTATTTAATTATAACACAAACTTTTCAAAAAATAATTATTGCAATTTATTACAAAAAACGAGATTAATAGAAATGTATAGACATGTATGTCGTTAAAATATTATTGAGTATAATTGAAAGAATGTAAGTGAATTAAAGTAGAAATTTAACTGAATGAATGGAAAAATAGAATAAAAATATTATACATATATATAATTAAACAAAATAAATTTATTTCCATTGGAGGTAGTATTTTTTAATATTCTCAATATTTTCAGAATTATAAATATTTTACCAATTTTATCAACTTCATTAAAATACTAGTATTTTTTATATATGAATTCTTCTACTCTTTTAATTTTCTATCAGAAATTCCAATCTTATCATTTTTTAATTCAATTTTATCCACCGATCAGATGATTGAATTTTAACTTCATTTAATGTTTCCACATTTAATTATGTATTATTTATCGAACCGTCCATTATCAAGAAATAAACAACTGTTAATGAAATGTATGAGGTTGTGTTTCTTAAATTATTCATGTTTTATACATAGAGATTCAACATATAAATATTTCTGTAAAAAATTATTTTATGTGTAAAAACATCTGTATAATATGAAAAATATATAATATATTGATTGTTTCACTGTAAATTAAAACCAGTTGTATTTGTGTATATATAAGTTTTGCTATTAATATTTTTATTATTATTAGTTTATGATAATAAATGTATATCTGTCACTAAAATATATAAACAGGAACTGTAAGTTAACTGTAGTTTAAATACTAACTGTTTTAAGATTTTTTTGAGATATTTTCAAATTTCTATTTTATATATATATATATATATATATATATATATATATATATATATATATATGTATAAAATATTTTTTAAATATTGAATGGATGTTACTTCAATTTATTTTGAAATATTTAAAACTTTTGTACTATTTAAAGACCAAGAAATAATTATTTTAATTTATGAAATGATCATTTCTGAAATGAAACAAATATCGTAACTAAATTAAAATTGATATTTAATATATAATGTTTATAGAATATTATTTACGAATTTGACCAAAAATTTGATATATTAAATATACACCAATTTTCAGAAATAATTACTTATTCGCATTTTTCCAATTTGTTTTTAAAAAAATATTATATGAATATGTAGCCTTTTTTGAAAAAAAAATTGTATCAAATTATATGATACAATTTTCAATAAACATTTATTATATTTAAAAAAAAATATTTGTGTTAAGTTCTATATATACTCTCTGTATCAATAATATTAATTTATTTATTGAAACATTATTGTATTATAACGTTAAATTATTTTTATATTTTTTGTGAAATCGTATTCATATTCCTTTGGTTTTAAATATTTAACTAACTTATTATAACATTTAACTGGTTTTAAATATTAAAACCAGATAAATGTTATAATAAGGAACTTTTATAAATAATTTGAATTTTTGTCAAGTTTGAATTTAATAAACGTTTTTTTATTATAGATAAGTAGTTAATATTCTTAATGTTTAAAAACTTATAAACATTTACAATATTAATCATATAGTCAATAATTTTAAAAAAAATCAACCCTTACTAGAGAAATTAGTTTTGATATTAAATATATAAGCGTTTTTTAACCGTGATAGAAATTTATATTGAAATCAATTTAAATTTCTATCACACTTAAAAAATATATGACCTGTTTTGAGTATATGTGAATTTTATTCTTACTAATTCTGAATTAAATTCGGAAATGTTTATTTATTTTATTGTTCAATACACCCACACTTACACTCATACATATATGTACATAAAATCTAACTTTCCTAAGTCGAATTTTTTACTTAGCAATGGCATGTGATGAAAAATGCTACATCGATATTAACACTTTCGCGACTGATAACTGACAGCATTTGATATTAAATTTTTCATAAGTTTAAACTTGTAGCAATTGACTTAATACTGTCTTTTCTTTGTGATATAATGGAGATTTTGTTCTAAATATTAACCTCTGTAAACAAAGATGTGCGGAGACCATTTTGATATAAATATTAAATTATATAAAGTTTAAAAATCTGTTTTAACAAACAGAAAAGTGTTAATATAAATAGATATTAAAGTGAAGAAATTATTTAATTTCTTTAAATTTTGTGTATGAATTGTTTTGAAATTTTGAATTTATAAATAATACAAGATTCATATAAATCTAATTTTCTCTAATCTGAATAAATATCATTGCGAATTGACGATTCGACTTAAGTAAGATATATATGTGTATATATTTTCATATGTGTGGTTATATGTGTATATCAAATATTGAAAATATCTCAAAAAATTGGCAATGTTTTACGAATAAAACATAGCGTTCGTTTAAAAAGTTAGTGGCAATAAAAAAATTATATTATGTAGGTATTTCGGACATTGGCAATTTTCATTCTTCCTCCGTTTAAAAATATAATCAGTCTTATGTATTATGTGAAAAAATTGTAAATATATCATTCATTATATAATTCATTTTTTTCTTAATATCTCTTTCGCTTCATAGTATGAATTACCATTATCATCTAATCATTTCTATCTAGTTTTTTTTTTATATTTCAGTCTGTTTCACGAAAAAACAACACAAGAATCGAACAAAAGATTTCAAATCGAAAAATTCACTTTCCAATATATGTACAAATATAGTGGAAGCACTGTAAGAATCAACCATATTATCAGTTTAATTATATATTATAAAACTACGCATTAATTGTTTGATTAATTCATATCGAATAAGACGACCCATGCCGGTCTTAAATATGCCAATATTTTTTAATTATACTTATTTATTATAAATATCCTTTTAAATAAGAAATGAAGAAAAAAACGGAAATATATTATTAGTTAATCTCGCACGAGATTCTTTTTAAAAATTACGCGTTTATATATCTAAATATTGCCCCTCGGAAAAAAACAGAACGCAAGAGAATTAGTTCATCGATTTACATGATATAATAAATTTATTCGAGATCATAACCAATTATTTACGTATTAAGATCGAACACGAATGTACCGACACACTAATCTTGTCCATTTTGTTGTATTAGTTCGCGTCTCTCGTCTCTAGATAGCACTGGCGTACGAAAAATGTCCGTCTCTTCATCAGCCGAGTGTTCTTTAGATCTATCACTTTTCGAGTCATCTTCACCTTGCAACTGACTCAAATAACTATTTTCGCGATTTTTTTCCGACTGCGGTAATAAATGTATCATACTGACCGGAATTGGAAAACCGGACCCGAAGTCCGGATAGAAGTTGTGCGTGAACGGGTTGAACACGGGACTCGGCATCATGTCGTGCGATTCGGAACTCGGAGGTCGTTGGTTCGGATGCCCTAGGTCGACGCCGGGCGGAGGCGGCGGCGGAGGTGCTCCTGATTCGGATTTGACGCCGGAATGCGGGTGATGGTTGTTGTTATTCGTAGGACCTAACGCTAACGACAACGCGTCCGGTGGTCCACCGCCCGTACAGTCTTTTCTTAGTTGTTCGAGTTTTAAACTTTTGCCATATTTACCCCGCACGTACATTAATAAACTGTTGTACGGGATGCCGAATATTCTTGATGCTTGTGACGTCGTCATTTTTTTGTTCCACACGTGTTGGAGCGCCTCTGTTAGCTCTGCGTTTGTCCAGGATCTGGGCGGACCACCTCTAGGCGCTGAATGTTGACCTTTGGGTCGACCCACTAAAAAAAATTTCATATTAGTACATAACTCGTGTGATAAAATTCTAGAAAATTAAAATAATCTATTTTATCCTCAATCCAAATTTCTATTTATGATTTATTTTCAAAGTTAAAATAGAATTAAAAAGGAGTTTATAAACTAAAAGAACAAACAAAACACAAATATAAATCTCACAATAATTTTTGTTCAATACATTATAAAAGTTAAAAAAAATTTCGACATATTTTAAATTATTTTTTTCTTATATTAAAAAATTATAAATTTCTAGTTTTATTTGAACATTTTTTAATCGAATATTTTGCACTGAATTAAAAATACTTTGAATAATCTAAATATAGGATAGCCTAAATGAGAATGAGATTCATTTGGGACCACCCTATATATAAGACATGTTCTTTAATTGAATTTATAGATTATAGTTCATTAAAATTATCATGAAATTTAAAAAAATAATCTCAAAAACTTTAAAAAAATTCTAGGCTATTAAATCGTGTTCCTTGAAATTTCAACTAATTAGCTTTTTTCGACAATTGTTGGCGTTATTTAAAATCAAAATCCATTTTTTCAACTTTCTTGATTTGTACCTTATTATATTCATTAAACAAACCCATATTTGTCCTAACTTAATTTGAATAAATTGATTGATTCTAATTTTCCATTCATCTAAATATTATTCAAATTTAAACTTATTTCAGTATTTTGAAAAATGAAAAATAAGTACAAAAATAAATGCATTAAGTTTTATTTTATAAATTTTTCAAGTTTATATTTTTTTTTGAGTTTTCAAGTAATTTTTAAATATACGTGTTTTGATATCATTTTAAATTGTTTTGTATTTTCGATTTTATAATCAAAAATATTTAATAAATATAAAATGGATTGAATTAAAATATTATGTAAGATATTTGTTTTTTTTCTTCAGTCAGTAAAAAAAAACATATTAAAAAGTATTAATAAATTATTCTTTTAAATTTTTTATAATGTATGCTTCCATAATATTTAATAAATATTTTTATACAATATTAACGATTTTCTTCACATTCTTTATATTAATATTTATTCACATTTATTTTTATCATACTTACTAATATCAATGTAACTAATATCCAAATCGTTTGGGTATTTAAATTTAATACAACAAATAAAAACTATTTTTGAGTATTTTTTTAAAAAAAATATTTGTAATGCATATAATTTACATGAATTAACATTTTTTTTAAATTGCAAAATATATTTGAAAAAATGATCAGTAATGAAAAAATAGTTCTGAATATTAGTTCTAAAAATTTAATATGATTTTAATTATATTAATAAAATTACTTTAAAAATACAAATATTTTTATTACAATATTATTTATATTCCAAAAACATCTAAGCGTTTATATATATACATATATATATATATATATATATATATATATATATATATATATATATATATATATATATATATACACACATACATCTAATTTGCTATATAATAAAAAAGTTATATACAAAAACTAAATATTATTTATTGTTTATTGCAAAAAAAATTGTAATATAAAATTGATTCAATTTTAAAGAGTGTCAATTTTAGTTCTATAAATCAATTCATGGTTCATATAAGTCATTAGTAAAAAATATATGGAATTATTTTTTCTTTCCTAATATTTATACTTTAACACTTATATAAAATTACAAACGAAAAAAATTAGTAACAGACATTTACAGACTTTTCAGAATGTTATTACCGGAATACAAGTGTTAAAATTAAACGAAGAAACAATAAATGAAAATAATTTTAAAACGATGAACATATTATATAATTTCCATTAGACTGTGTGGATTGGACAATAGTCGGTTGGCTTCAACTATGATTGATTGTTACTAAACTAACATGATATATAAAAGGGGAAAACGACTACGAGAAGATGATGCACCTTGACAACGTTTGAAGGGATCTCAATAAATGCAAAATGTGTTAATGCAAGTCAGAATCGTTAAATAGGGAGAGTTAGAAGTGGTTTGTGGAACTGGCGAATCTCATCTAGGGCCATAATACTTTAAATTCCCGGGGGATATAGATATATCGATAATATGCGTATGCATATATGTACATACTTACATAATATATTATAGATGTTTTTTAAAGCGTGATGGAACTTTAAATTGAATGCCTATCAAAAGTTCTATCTAACCTAAAAAACATCTTTATAATAACTTTATATATACATGGGTTATTTTTTTTAGGTAGGATAGAACTTTCGATAGGAATTCAATTTAAAGTTCTATCACGATTAAAAAAACAGCTATATATACATGTACACATATATAATTGTAACATTATTTACAGTAAAAAAATCTATCCAAAATTAAATCTCATAATTAAGATATTTTAATAAAAATGATTACAATTACTGATAAGAAAATAAAGGCAATAGAAATATTTTCAGTGATTGGAATTTGATTTTATTTTTTACATATATTTGTCAAAAGATTAGGAAACAAACGCGTTAGAGTTTAAAGTTAATATTTTTAATTTTAAATGCAAATTTATTATGATAATAAATAATAATGTAGATATTAATTATAAATTCGGTACTGCATTAGAAATTTAAATATTATTATTATAATAAAATTGTAAATGTACATCAATTAAATATATATTTAGATATAATTACTATGAAAGAAAATTTCAATTGAAATAGATTTTATATTTATGTTTAAAACTAAATCGTGTATAGAAATAATACTACGATGATTTTTATTATTTTATTAAATTATAAATTATCATCCTCAACACTACAATTTATTAACAAGTGTTTAATAATCACTTATTGTTTATAACATCATTAAATTTGCAGATTTTTACTACAAGAAGTACTTGAGTTGAAAAAGAAATATTGAGATGAAAACATTTGTTATTTTTTTACATCCAGTTCTTTGTATTTTAATACCTTAATATCTTAAGTATTTCAATGGAAATAAAAATACATATTATTTTTTTTTCGATTTAATCTATAATTTTTGTTTCAAACATAATGGAGAAACAATAATATAAAATGATTCTGTTGTGTCTGTTTGAGTAGAAAATATTTATAATTAATTTGGAAACATTTTTAATTAATATGAATTTTTTTTAATTATTATAAAGTATAAAGAAAAAAACATCAATATTAGATTATTTTAAATTGAATATCTTTTTTAGTTAAATATTATTTAAATTTATTATTAAATATCTAATTACACGTTTAAATTTAAAATAAATAATTTGGATGTTAATTAATATAACGAATAAAATAAGGGAATTGTTGTACAATTCGAGTATTTTTCTTCCTTAACAATTTGATAATCAAGGATTTTATGTGTGGTGTTTATAAATATATCATTTAAATTCTTTTTTAACATAAAACATAAAAATAATAATTAGAAATTTTTATAACTTTACGTTATTTAAATTATAATATCTCAATAATATAACATAAATCCAAAAAAATAATGATATTTTAAATATACATATTAAAAGTGAAACTCACACTTACTTTTCTTTTTCGAAAATATCTGCGCTTCGGGTGGTCCTCTAGGATCAGCGATATCAAGTAAAGGGTTCCGACAACCGTCTAATCCTGGCGGAAATAACCCTAGCGGAGAATCCAGGCCAAAAACTGTAAAATAAAAATATAACATGTACATTAGTCACAACAATCTGTATTCGATGATAATGACTTTGTTGTTTATCTACACTAAATAAAAGTATTGAAAAAGTCTTAAGAGTGTAATAACTAGGAATAGTTTCTCGTTTTTTGTAATCATTTTCTAGGAATATTAAATAGTTTGTACATAACCTCGATTTTTTCTTACGCTGTTTTATTCAGAATTTTTCTTAATTAAAAAAGTCTTTGATTTATATACATACCGTGCAATATACATAAATGCCTATATAAGTAGTAGATTGTAAATATAAAGGAAAATCAAAAAGACAAAGAGATTTGAATAAAGAAAAAAATATTAGTTATTAGAGGAATTAATAACTAATTAATCTGTTGAATCATAAAACATTCTTAAGTATTTTGGAAAGAAAAATTCTAAATAAATAAATAAATAAAATTAGTATACAAAAATATTTATAAATGTTAATAAATTATTTTAATTTTTAAGGAGTACGGAAAATTGAAAAGAAAATTAGATAATAAAATTGTATATGCAAAGCAGTTATAGAATTAATGGCAATTTTCAAATAAAATAATATTTATAGAAAGAAATAAAATGTGATAGATTCTATTATTAGTGAAAAATAATTAGATCCTACAGGTAATTTTAATAATAAATATAATAAAATTGATTATATAAATTATTGCATTTTTTATTTTATTATATTTATATACGCGATTCTTCTATGAATAAAATTTTTAGCTGCCATTAATTTCTATTGTAAATATGTACTTAAATTTATTTATTGAAAGAAGGAAAGGTGTAAAAATATATATAAATTAAAAATAAATTTTTATCTTGAAATAGAATTAAAAAATTAATATCATATTTGTTTAAATGAATACTGGTTATTGTATTTCTAATAAAATATCATAAATAACTGAGAATATAAATAATACTGTTTTATAAAGAAAAATATATTAACATAAATTCTCATATAAAAATTTTAAAATTATACGCAACGATTTATGTCAGACATAAAATTGTAATCGACGTTAAATTATTCGCTGAGGATATTTTCCTTATTTTATTTAATATTTCATCTTTTATCAATACATTTAGCTTATATATATGACCAGAAATTAAATAATAATTTAAAAAGATCTGTCATAATTTTTAAATCCTATTATTAAAAAAAATATCGAATTTATTAAATCATTAATATTTTTTTTCTGTGTTCAAATTTCGTTTATTTAGAAAAATATTAAAAATTTTCAGGATAACTCAAATAATATATTTAAATGGTATTTGACTGCCAAGTTATTTTTATTATATTAATACTTTTATAGTATTTAGAGCCCAATTATTGTTTTCCTGTTGTATTTATTACTAAATTACTGTTGATATATTTAGTATATAATCGATTTTAACATCTGTGCTAGTGGAACAAATATTGAAATTTTATTTTATCAGTCGTAGTGAAAAATGTTAAGAGTAATCAATAAATGATCTGATTAGAAAAGAAAATATAACTCAAACAGATTTTTTTAACAAATAAATAATGTTAAGTTGATTTTTTTTTATTTAATAATAATTTATCAATCAAAGTGGAAAATATTAAGAGATCTAATTAGAAAAGAGAACTTAACTGGAATATTTTTTTTCAAAAAAAAAAAAAAATAATAATAAGGTGAAATTTTAATTCCATTAATTATTTTTAATAATACGAAATTTGTCATAATTTATTAATAATGATATTAATAACAATAATGTATGGAAAATGTAATATTTATATTTTCCTAATATTCCTATTTACAGTTAATACATTTTCATGTTTTAAGATAAAAGGTACATATTTTTGATATCAGCCTAGTAAATGCTAGAGAATATATCATTAACCTTAATTTTTATATTTATTTTAAGACGTATAAAATTGTGAATATAAAAATATATCATTTTTGTGAGTAGTAATAATAATTCGATACAATGATTGACAGATACAAATTTATCATTTAAATATTTGTTACATATAAGCTGAAATATTTTTCTTTTTTAAAAAAGTAACATAGTATTATCGGTTAAAAATGATTGATTTGAACTGATAAAATATTTATGAAGTTAATAAATGATTAGTTATTCTTATTTAATTATTAAGTTTCCAAATCAAAGACTTTTCTGTTCTTTTTTTAAACCATTAATATAAGTATATATTATTTTAAATATAGTTTTCAGTTCGTGAAGAATATGAAAGATGTAAAAGTTGTTTAAGAAGCTTAAGAATATTATATATATAAATAATGCTATATAAAAATACGTAATTAGTAAATTATACAAAAAGCAAAAACATATTCATTCTAATAGGCACTATATAAATAATATAATATTAAAAAACACAATGAAATAAATGAATAATATATCTCAAATAAAACGTACATGGTATTTGACTTCTATGTGCCGGTTCTCGAAAGCCATGATAGAATGTGGAATCGTGTACATCTAAAGAATATGTGGACGTTTTAAAAAAATATCGAAATACATATATAAAAGTATAGATATATAAATATGTGATTAATCAAATTGATTGATACATTTTATTGATTTATATTTATTAAATCGATTCATTTCATTTAAAGAAATCTTAGATGTAATCAGTCTTGAAAAAAAAACGTGCTTTACTGTTAAATATCGTGGAATCGTTTCATAATAGAATTATTGTAATTAAAGTATTATTGAAATTAATTATATATAGTCCAAATATGGACACGAGAACGTGATTCAAATTTGACCTAGATTTTTTAAACATTAATGTACTTCTGTATCATTTTTTTCGGTATTGTTTTATTTGAAAAGTGTTGAAGAATTTATATGTCACTGTTTAGTGGAATTTATTTCTTTCGTATATATATTAGACAAAATATAATATTCTATTTTTTATTATTAATTTTATAAAAGATTTAGGTTAGGATTTAGAATCATTTTTTATGTTTATATATTATTTTATTAATTAAAAATACGTTTATTAAAAAATCTAATCAAATTAATGTATTTTGTAAAAATAAAATATTTAAAAAATCTCTCATTATAATCGAATATTTTTGCAGGAAAATTTTTCAGTTATACCAAAATTATTATTCTGTTTGATTTTAATATTTAATATTTTTCTATTAAGTTCGAAAAATTTTCTTATTTTTATTTTAGATTTTTATATAGTGATTTAATGAACAAGTTGAAATGTGTATTGTTTATTCTTCATTAAATTATTTTTATTTAAATATTTATAATACAATAGAATAAGAGTTTTATTTCATTAGTTTGTAGCAACGTTTTGTATATTTGAAAATATTTTAATCTTACATAATTTAAAAATGAATCCTGCTTATTTACACACACACACACTCATATATATATATATATATATATATATATATATATATACATATATATAATGCAATTATAAAATATTATTCAGTGCAGTTCGTTTTTTTTTTTTGAAAAAAAAAGAGAAATAAAAAAGGTATATTTTATGTATTAAGTTATTTTTCATATGATTTATGATATTATTTCGATAAAATATATTTATAAAATTTTATATGTATTATAAAGATAAAATAATAAAAAAAAGTATGATAGTTCCGTCGGTAGAATGAATTTTTCTAAGTGCAATCGTAATAAGATTATATTAGAATCTATAGAGCTATTTTCAATTGTGATTTTTATATTAATTTTCAATAGATTTCTACAAATGGTTCGTCTGTGACCATATTTTTTATATAATTACTTATTCTGGATTTGCATTGATGTTTTACTATTTCTATTTTCTTATATTTCATATTATAATTGTATTATATACGATATTTAATTTTTTGTTAATTATAATTAGAACTATAAGTTTGATATATTAATAAAATTGTATTTTTTTAAATAATTACAAAAGATAATATTGATTGATTAAATTCGTAGTAAATGTTATATTTTTTTATACTGAGATTGTTAAAAATAAATAACAATTAATAGTGTTTAATATACACAAAAGTTGCCCTACAAAATATTGAAAATAAATATCTAAAAAATTATATGATACAACAAAAAAATAAAAAATTCAAATAATAGTACTTGTGATATTTTTCAATCATAATTTTAATTGTAAATAATAATAGTTATTTGAACAAAATTTTCCTAAAAAGAAATGTTTAATAATTACTGATTGTTTAATTTTAAGCTTATGTTCATTTCAATTCCAATGGTTTTATTTTGAAAATGCGATACAAACAACGATAATATTATTTGTTTGCAATTTGAAAATGATTTCACATTGATACAAAAATTTATATAATTAAATTAAAAATGAATAGTGTAAAACTAAATAAAACATCAATTAAAAAAATATAATTTTTAGGAAAATTCACTTATATATCATTAAATGTGCTCTAGTAACAAAATATAATTATCACAAATACTAAATGTAATTAGATTAGAAATATCAAAATAATCTAAAATATCTGTTAATATATTGTTTTTGAATAAAATGCTTTTAATTTTATATTTAAAATAAAAAATATTAATTTTGATTGCATTTATAAATATTTGATTTATATTTTTGATATTTAATTTTAATATTTACTTAGCTTATTGTATTTTAAAATTTAGAATGTTTGAATTTTTATGGGGTAGAATATTTAAAAGAACTGTTCATTTTTTAAAAAAATGATTAAGGATTTAAGTCATAATAAATTTTAAAATATTATAAGATACATTTATAGAAATATGAGCTTTATAAAAAAAGTCTATTTGATTAACACGTATAAAAATAATTAATCAGTACAGTAAATAAATATTAAAAATTGATAAATCAAAGAAAATTATACTTGAAAAGAAAATATTCTAATAAGTAAAATCATATATACATCTTATATCGAATTGATGAGATGTCAACACAATTTTCATTTTGAATAAAAAAGTTTTTAATGAGTATTTTGAGATTTTCAAAAACATTAATTATAAGTTTTTAAATTGTTATACAATACTGATTTTCAGTCACATTTTTCAGTTTACATCTATGATCTAATAATTATTTTATTTTTTCATAAAATAAAATGGTAGTTACTTTCAATATTTCAATATAATAATAATAGAATTCAATAACAAGGTATTTTATAGGAGAAAAAATAAATAAATAAACTGTTTATATTATAACGAGAATAGTTGTTAAAATAACGTGTTATATTTTCATTTCTCAATATCAATAGTTGTAAGATAAATAGAAAATACTTTTTTTATTCCAATGTTATATATTTTTGTAAAATTTATTACCGATGAAAAATAAAGTTTATTAAAATTTTACAGACTCTAAGTTCTAATTTTTTGAGATTCAATTCATATATATTAATAAAAAAACCTTTGAAAATACGAAACAATCAAATAAATATCGAATAAATTAATTGTATCATCCAGGAAAATTAAAGCGTTAATATTTGTAAATTGACCATGGCTATAACTGAAACTATGGACATAATTTTGAATATATGGCGGTAGTTTTGAAACAATCATTTGTGGTAAACTAAACTTTGGTAAAGTTTTCACATGTCGGGACCTAAACCTGCTATCTAGTAAACGAAAGGAAAAGCACGCTTGTACTTAAAATTATCTTTTTCTTACATTATTCAAAAGTGAAAGTATCAATTTTTATACTTAAATTTTACGTGCGATCAAACAGATATTTTATAATCGTGACTAAATAAGTATTGGAATTTAATGATAAAGTTCGTTAGTGAAATTTTAAGAATTCTTTCTTGATTTTAGACGATGAGAAAAAATCGAACTTTTATTCGATTTAGTTATTTCTTTTGAAATAATTAATTGATTTATGGTGATTTTGAATTATGAATAAAATTGATTTTTTAATCAAAATAATTAAAAAGTGGATTCATATATTTTATTAACTATGGTGTGTAATTGTAATTTTCTTATGAAGGCTAAAAATTAAATTGGCTTTTTATAAAAATATAATTAATTTGCATTTTTTCAATTATTTATGAGAAAAATATGAAACGCTTAATGAAAATTTGTATTTGATTTTCAGTTATAGATTATAGTTTATTATAAATTATAGTTCAATAGCCTAGTAATGGTCGTTGATTAATATTTTAATAAATAAATATCGACTAAGAAAAATATTATCAATTTTGTTCATATTAATAATTCTTTATAATTATAAACCTATTAATTGAATAAATAAATTAATTTTAATGTATTTTCCTTCGAACAGTTTTTAAAAGTGAGTTTTCAAAACATTATTGTGTATTAAATTTTCAATATTTTTTGCAATAATTATACGTATGTAAAAAATTAATAAATAGTTATAATTTTATTAAATATTTACTTCCGTTATTTTAACCTAAATATTATTTTAATATTAAATTCATTTAAAAAATATTTAAGATATTTAATCACAATCAAAAATAAATTCCTCAAATTAATCATTCATTATATATATTTTTTCAAACATTTAAGACTTTTGTACGATAATAAATAAGAAATTTATTTTTAATTAAGGAAATGAAATTAATACTTAATTTATATTTTCAAATATCTTTTTATACCTTTTTTCATTAAACGATTTTTCGTTTTGAACTGAAATTTAATTGTTTATACAGACTTTTCATATCAGACGCATTTTCTTTTATACTAACATCTTCATAAAGCTTTCTTCTAAATATAATTTTTGTTAATAATAATCCGTTCTTTATTTATCTGACATGAATTAAAAAGTACATTTTTCAAACAAAGAATTTGTGAATCAAAAATGCATGTTTTTAAAATTCCTTTTATCTGATCTATAAAAAGCAGAAGGCATTGAACTCACTGATTTTTAAACGGAAAATTATTTTAAAATAATTTACACACACACACCTCTTTCTCTCTCTATATATAAATGTTATTTATTTATAAATATAATTATACCATTTATCGACTATTTATTTTTACTACACTTATAGAAAAATATATTGTAAAATAATTCGATAAAAAAAGAAATAATTTGATTGATTTGTTTAATCTAACAATTAATTGAATTTTTTATACATAAAAAAATTATAACTATTTAAAAATTGTTTATGTTGGGTCAGTATTAAATTCTATGAGTATAGAAATAAGAATGAAGAGACAATTATTGTATAGAAAATAAAATGTTCTAAATTAAAAAAAGGAATAATAATTTATATATATATTATATATATAATTTTAGTGTGTAAAAAATGTAACTGAACTGCATTTTGTAATAATTTTTACATGAAAATTTGTAAAACGAAATAAATTATGAACAAGTAATTATAATTTAACGAGAGAATAAAATTACAGATGCAAATTAAAAATGTTAAATAATTAAAAAATAAATAAATAATGTTATAATATTAAATATCAACCTCATAAAAATTAAAAAAAATATTTTACTTTTAAAACATTAAATTTGTCAAATATTAATTACTTGCTGTGAAAGTTAAATATATATTTTTTTAAAACCATTAATCTGAACTTCAATAAAATTTAAATCATATATATATTCATAACTTTTAAAAAATGGTAAATTAATATTTTAATTATTTTGTTTTTCCTAAAAATGATCTATTTTAAATTTAAAATTATTTTATTAAAAAAATTCTAAATAATTAATATTTGAAATTATGTTTTTTAAGTTATAAAAATATAAATAATATTTTTCAAATGAAAATAGATTTGAAATAAGGGGATTTTAGTATATAAATTATAAAATATTATTTTTAAAAAAAATCAATTAATCATTAAACATATTTTTTATTTAAATAACATTTTTATTATCAATTATAATTTTTTAACTTCGATATAATTTAAATAAATAAATAATAAAAGTAATAAATACTTAATTAAATATTAATAATTATTTTTAATTTTATTACTAGAGTTATTTTTTAATTTTTTATTTACATTTTGTGATTTTTATTTCAATCAGTGATTTGAGTAAATATTAAATTATATAAAAGACTTAATATTTTTCATTAGAAAAATTCGTAGAAGAAAAACGGAATATCTTTTACGTTTCATTATCATATTTATCTATTTAGTTGAATCTATATTTATAGTGCTTTATTTACTGTAAAATATATTTTTAAATTCAATTTTTATTTTATGATGAAATAAACATTTAAAAGACTTTTAAGAATACATTAATAAAAGATATATACTTTTTTTTCAACTTGATATACTAGGTCAAATTTGAAATATACATAAAAAACATTGATATATTTTATTTATAAAGAAATCAAATGAAATTGTACTTACTATGTGGCGGAGTCATAGCTAACGCGGAAACGCTGGACATGGGTGGAAATGGTAACGGCGAGTGCGGTTCCGTAGGCGCGCCCAAAACATTTAATACATGTGACGACGGTGGCAGGTACTCTTTAACAGGAGGCGACGGCGTGTAATCTTTACTCAAATCCATTTGTTCGTAAGGACTTTTCGGTTCGGGAGATTCCCTCACATGAAAAAGACCCTGATGGTGTATTGGCGGGGGTGGAGGCGGTTGCGGTGCTGGCGGGAGATTCGGTAATGCTGCTGGTAAAAGCGCAGGACCTGGTGGTGGTGTCGGACATCTCGGTTCTCTTTTAACACACAAATCTTCGGCGGTGTCTTCATCCTGCGGCGGTACTATCGGCGATCCTGTCGATTGTTGATGTGCACCTGGTGGTTGTTTATTACTTAAATCTTGTGGACAACACGCTAATTCGCCGGATCGTCGTCTCGGTCTCGCCTGTTTCCTTCTCGGTAAAGGACTCCCACATAACGGCGCATCCACATTCGACGTTGCGCTCGAAACCGGCAATGTTTCGTTGAAATTTAAGTGTGGCATGTGGGGTAATTTTGCGGGTGGTGTTTGGGTATCGCGTTCGTTGATTTCGTCGTCGATTTCATCGTGCGGTGGCGGAGATGACGGTTCATCTACGGCAGGTGTAGGGAGTGGTGTCGCACTCGACGCTCCTGTCGAATCCTGATGCGCTAAACCACGCACTTGAAGACTCTCCGCTGCTTTTATTAAAGCAGGGAGTTGATGTTGTCCGACGCTTATTTCGCCGCGGTACATGAAATCTACAATCGCTCTCAATTCCCAACCGTGGAAATCGTTTAAAACGACCACGGGATGTTCGCACGGCGTCTCTGCGAATAATCTTTGGAAGAACGGAGAACAAGCACTCAAAACAACTTTGTGTGCTCGTACACTTCCTTCTGCGCACACTAAACTCACATCTACGAGAGCGTCTGCTTGCCTCAGGGCCCCGAATGCTCGCAGTAAATGTGTTTGATGGTTGTTCCATCTTAATGAATAATGTGACTGTTCCGCTTGTGGACTACTTGTGTTGCTTCCACTATCGCTGCCCGTTCCATTATTCGTAACTCCCGTCGGTTCAGACATCGTCGAACTTTGGGTCGGTCTTGGAATTATAGGAGGAGGTCGGGTATGCTCGAACGGTCTACTCGGTACATACATTTTTTTAAACGTTTTTTAAATTATTTACGTATATAATAGATTTGATTTTGATTCGAACATGGGTAGTGTTGAACTTTTCTCACAGTGTTTCAATATATTTAATCTTTTGCTTTCTTATTTTTACTATTGTCATTTATATAGAACTATTCGATCAATATAATTATATAAATAAGATAATTTATTGTTGTATTTGATATAATCTAGATCATATATTTACTTATGTCGATTATGGAATTTTTGTGATTTTTCCTTTTGTAACTATATCTTGATTGTTTTGTTGTGTGAAACGGTGACCCTGTTTTATTTATTTATTTATTTTTACTGTATTTATATATAGCTTATTTTTCATTACAAACTGCACGAATATTTCATATTGGCGGGAATTCTATCGATGAATAATTATCTGAAACAGAAAATAAACGACACATTTTAATAAATTTATTATATAATCCGGGAAATACATTCTATCTATATTAATGGTGCAGAACATAGCAAAACTACCAAAAAAGAATTGCGGTTATTCATTATATATATACATACATACACACACATATATATATATATATATATATATATATATATATATATATTAATAGGTTTTTTGACATATTTTTCTTCATCTAATTAACTTTCAGTAAAAATATATAACTTTATACAGTCAAAAAAAAAAAAAAACAATTATCCTTGCATGAATTCGTTTATTAATAACTAATTACTGTATTTTAAAGGTCAATATTTTTGTGCAACAGAAATTATTCTTCATTTGATGAATAACTGTACTTATATAAAATAATTCGACAAAAAAGAAATATTTTCAATGGTTTATTTAATCTAATAACTAATTAAATTTTTCATACATGACAAATTATAACAATTTTAAAATTGTTTATTTTGAATTAGTACTAAATCCGATGAGTACATAATTAGAATAAAAAGAAAATTATCAATAAATAAAATAGTCTTCATGAAATAAATTCAAAAAACAGTAATTAACTAATATATATATATATATATATATATATATATATATATATATATATATATATATATATTTGTATGCATGTACAAGTTTTTGTTAAATTAGATTTATATTTTCTTTAAATAGCAATTATTTTACGAGCCCGTATAAAAAAAGTCTGATTTTTTTTAAGAAAACACTCTGAAAAATAAAAATAAACTTAATCTTCAATTTCTCAGTAATTTTTTCTCGGATTTAAAATCAAGAGATGGAAAAACACTTATTCCATTTTTATTTGATAACCAATACAATATAAAGTTTATATTTATTTGAATATGGTATTATTTTACACACACACACACACACACACACACACACACACACACACACATATATATATATATATATATATATATATATATATATATATATGTATGTATTTATATATATGTATGTATATAATGAAATTACATATTGTGTATAAATAATAATAGATTAAATTTTATTAAAAAATAGCCTAAATATAACTCTAACTATGATTCTATTTTTAATGTGCTTTTTTAAAAAAATCTTATACTCTATTTTAAATGACAAAGCAATAAATAAATAGTTTATATTATTTTTATCTGTACATAAAATAATATTAAATTATTAGCAATAAACTCATATTACAGAGAACATTTTATCATATTATATATTTATTCCTTTTTTAAAAAAAATTAAGAGTAGATCCAATTTGTTAGCTGTAAATGTTATAAATATTTTGAAGATTTTTTTATTAAATATTATTTTTGAATAAAGATATAACGTTTTATCATGATTTTTTTGACATCAATACATTAATTATTTGTATCTTAAATAAACTGTTTATTGTGTAGATGTTCACAATAAGGATTATACAATTGAATTTGTTAGTGTTTATATATATATATATATATATATATATATATATATATATATATATATGTATGTATGTGATTCTAGTTAAGGAATTAATGGAAACTTATTTATAAATAAAAAAATAGTAGACATAATAGTAACTTAATAGCTTCAATTACGTTGTTAGATTTCTATTTTAAATAAAATAATCACTGCCTTGAGCTTATGTACGATAATAAAACCAAAAGAGATAAATTTCATGGAAAAATTACTTAATATATTTAAATATATCAAACATATTTTTTTCCAATTATTACAGCATTTTAAGTTAAAGAAATGTTGTATGGATAAAGATTTAGAATGACTGATTACCACGTAGGTGGTAAAAATAATAAATTAAAAAAATTACTCATATGGTTGATTATACTAAAACTTTCTTTATTTAAAACCAATATTTTCAAATATAATAATTTTCCTTTTACAAGGAATTTTAAAATAATCGAGATTTATTTAAAAATACTGATATCAATCAACACCAGATATTTTTTTAAGATCAAAATTTAACAGAATTTTTGGAATTTTTTTTGGTCAAAAAAATGCGATATAACACAAAAATATAGAGAAAATGAAAATTGAGACATAGGTTGGTTAGGAAAAAACATAAAATTTAACTGAAAAAAATAAAACTGAGAAGAATAAAATTAAAATGATCAAAAGTGACAAAAAAAAACATATTTTTGATATTTTCAAAAATTTTATGTAGTTCTAAATTAATATATTTGGTAAAAATGTTAATTTTTGATATAAATGAATAATCACCACCAATAATTCAATATATTTGATAACAAAAAGGCTCTGAAGATGATGATAGAATGGTCATAAAAGTTCACATTAGCCCATTGTTGTTATAAATAATTTATTGAACACTTTATAACATTTTATGGGGTTAGGAGTGAAAATTAGTTTGTGTTAAAGTGAATAATTTGTGTTAAAGTCAATTTTAAAACGAACAGTGATAAAAGTGTTAATAATTTTAGAATGAATAAATAATTCAATTCTATGATTAACAAATTGATTAGTTATTTAAAATTTTAAAGGCGCTGAAGTCCTAAAAATATATTATTAATTATTTTATTTGTTTAAGAATCAATTTGTTTGTTTTAACGAGTTTTTCTTTTTGTGATATCTTCAATAAATAATATTTTTTAAAAATACAATAGATATTTTATTACAATTATTTTTTAAAATTAAATATTAATTTAAATGAAATTACATGTTAAGGGTTATTTTTAGAAGCATGAATAAACATATAGAAAATATATTTTAAAAAAATATTATATACTTTAAATAGTTATTGAATAAGAAATAATAATCAAGATTATTTTAAACTAATCACATGTTTTTTCTTAATTTTTATAGCTAATGAAATAATTGGTGATTTTAAATTAATTTTTTCTTATAGTACACAGAAATAAATTTTCAGTTATTTTATTTTCAATGTTATTTGATTTATTTATAAATAAAAATATAGTAAAAAATCAAATACTTTAATTATATAAAAATATAGAAGTTTTTTGTCAAATTGTTAATTTTTAAGTTTCAAACAATCATCTATGTAAAAATTCCGTCGGATTCAATACACAATTTTTAATTGAATATTGTTAATTTGGAATTTCGCTAAAAAAATATAACAGTTATTACTTTAATTGAGAAAATATTGAAATATATATTATAAAAAAATCGAATTAAATTTAAATTCAAAAAAATTTTAATGTCATATTAATAAAATTATTTTTTAATAAAAGTTAATTTTTATTATGTTCAAATTTGAAAGAACATTACCCAAATAAAAATAAATAATTTGGAATAATACATCTACTGAATCTTTTTTGATTATACGAAGAAATTTAAATATTCAAAAATAATTATGTTAATACTTTTTCATTTTATTATAAAGTAATTTTCATAAGACTATTATATTCTTCTTGAAAATAAAATAAGATACCACGAAGTTAATTCTGATAATATTAAATTAGAGAAAATTAAAATTTACAGAAATAAGAGTTTTCAAATCATTTTTTAAAATTATAATTTTCTGATTTTAATAAGTTTACTAGAATTGTTGACATTTTATATTAGTAATTACTAATTATAGTAGTTATTTGTGATCAAAAAAATTAATTTTTTTTATTTTATTATATTTTTTAATTTCTTATAACGATAATTACGATTGAAATATTATTCAGCCTAACAAATTTAAGAAGAGTATTTTTTTTTTGTAAAAGTTAAAAAATACAATTTTTAATTAAGAGTAATTTTAGATCAAAAAATGTTAATAAATATGTACTAGATATAATTTTCATTAAAATTGCTATGTACATCAATTTTATTTTTAATAAATGTGTAGTACTTTTGAATGTAGAAATGAAAACTAATATTTAAAAATAAATAGTTTTAAATCATTAATAAAATTTCATCTAAGAAATATTTTAGAATAATATTTGTTCTAAAAAAATATACATTATATTAGGTTGGCTAGTATCTCCCTTCCGCTTTTTTTTTTTTTTTTTTTTTGTACATAGCTGCGAAATTCAAAAGACCAGAAGGCGGAAGGGAGATATTTGCCAACCTAATATATATATATATATATATATATATATATATATAATGTATTTATATAAATACAGGATGTCCAAAAAAAATCATCTAGAAATCTAACATGAGATTTTTATATTCTTTTAGTGATTTGAAACATCTGTATGCATTTATGTATGGATATATATATATATATATATATATATATATATACATATATAATTAATATCTTTTTTTTATATTTTTATAAGAATACAAACTATTTTTTCAATTAATAAAATTAAAAAAACTAATATTCTAGTGTTTACTGATTTATTTTAAAAATTTAAAAAAATATATTATATTATATTTACATACTTTTTCAATATTTTAAAATAATTACAATATTGAGTCAATCTTTTAGAAATAATTTTACTGACGAATTAATAATTTGTAGTAGTAAAGTAGTAATTAAAAAGTTTATTTCTAACATAAACTCCTACTACAAGGTTTATTCCAATAAAGTATACATTATTAACAATAATAATTATACCGACAGTAATTTTATCAAATATATTTCTATAGAATTATATACTTACAGCAGAAGATTTTTCCTGACATAAAGAACATAAATATTTGATATATTTTTTTACTACTTGTTTGATATTACAATTATTCAGTTCTTTTTTAAACGAATTATTATTCACTATTGCATGATTTTATAAATTGATTAATAATTATTTATTGTTCACTTTTTTAGAATTATAATCTAAAGTTAATAACATGGCAATGAAAATGCATGTAATTTGTCAAACCATAAAAAATATCTGGCTAATGAAATTATTTTGAAAAAAATGTAACAAGTATTGACAATAATTTAATTAAGTAATAATGAATAATAAATAAATACAAAAATCCTTTCATTGCAATTTTTTTTAAAAAATATTTCCTATTGAAATTTTTGTTTTTTGTGAATAGAAAATTATGAAAATGTAATTGAATCATTAAAAAATTAGTAATTATTTTTAAAATTATTTTGTGTGATAAAAAATGTATTAAGTATTGACAATAAATAAATTTAATTATAATAAATAAGTACAGAAATCCTTTCATTGCATTTTTAATTTTTTAAAAAATAACTTTATTAAAATTTCCCTTTTCTGTTCATAGAAAATGATAAAGTTGTAATCAAACTATTAAAAAAAGTAATTGTTTTCAAAATGATTTTTGTGATATTTTAAAAATAATTATATATATATATATAATTTTTTAATTTATTTTTATTAAAAAATAAATAAAACTATTTTTTATATATAGATAATGAACAGAATTTCTTAATTTTCACTTTTATTTTCAAATTTAAATAAAAAATTTCTAAACTGAATTTAAATATTAATTATTTTTTAACAATGATTGAAATTTTTTCTTTCATTTTTCTAATGTTCTTAGATAATTTATACTTTATAATAATAATATAAAATAGATTCAAATACTTTCTTTATTTTTGCTTTTACTGTACATTATTTCATTAATAATAGAATTGATGACAAATATTAACATTAATAAATATTTAAAAAAATATACAGTTCTAGATTTCATTAAGTTCTCTTTTTATCTTTATGTATATATATATATATATTGAAATATTTTAAAAGAAACTAAACATATTTGTTAACATTTGAACAATTTTATTAAATTTTAAGTCATCGTTCACTTATTCTTTGATTTCCGTAATTGCTTGATGTTAAATCGTCGAAGTTTGAAATAAAATGAATATTTTATTTACAGTTTGAATTTTATTTGTGTTGAGAAATATCAAAAATGATTAATTTTTGCTATTCGAACGAGTATATATATTTTGTTTAAATTAAATTGTATTCGACAATTTGCAAATCTTCAATGTTTTATAGTTTTCAGAAAAAATATTATAAAGAAAAATGTTTGGAGGAAAATTTAATTTCGTAATAAATATACAAAGAACTACTACTGGTATTTTAAATATTTTTTTAAAATATTAATAAGATATTTGTATGATATAAATACTATTTTTTTTAATTAAATAATTATTAAAGATTTATCTTATGAACCTGTTTAGTGAAAATTAATTGAATTATACTTTTTATTCTCGGTTTTTTAGATTATCATTATAATTAAATTAAAAAGCTTATGAGAAGAAGTATTAATTTTAGAATGAATATTCTTGAGATCTAATATAAATTTTATATAGGTGATATAATTACGTATAATAATTTAAATTATTTAATACCTATGATAATATATATATAAATATTTTTATTAAGTAATTTATTACCATAAAAAATTAAAATTTAACAAAATATAATTTATGCAATATTTTTACAAAATAAAATAATGATATATAAAAATAATGATAATTTTTTTTATGAAATTTTTAAAACTGCTATCAATATTTTTATGAATAAAATTGAAAAAATAGTGCTATTAATTATGGTTTTTCATATTATTAATATATTCTTACATATATATGAATTACTATCCCAACATAATATTTCAATAGTGTTAAATAATCTCCTGTGGTTCACTTTATTCGCTGATACACATTTCGGTGGCAATGCCATCGAATCATATCAGTAATATTTAAATTCAATCAATGTTGTATTATAAAATTATAGATTTTATATTGTAATGATTATTGAATATTTTTATAAAATCTTATAGTTTTGG
>CP092092.1:35813255-35838255 GCA_029203775.1 Neoneuromus ignobilis | reverse complement strand
ATATTCTCAATGAAAAATATATTTATGCCATAAACTAATTTGTAAAATAATAGCGTATCAGTAAAATCGATGTATATCACTTTTATATTACTGTATTTAAACAGTGGACAAAATTTTATCATAGGTGGATTTCATTTTCTCTACGATGAAACAATATATATATAAAAAAGTAACGTTTTAAATAAAATTAAATTTTAACTAAATGGAAATTACATTTTAAATTAAAAGGAAAATACAATTTAATTTGACTAAAGAACTAGGGCATATTTTAAAACATTTTTTTTAACATTTATAAAATGTTCATATTTTGTGTTTAGAATATTTGTTTTATGAATCATTTAATCAGATTTAGTTGTAGATTTTTTTTTATAATATACAATTATATACACATCTATATATGTATATAAATATATATATATACACATATAAGTAATAATAAATGTATTTTTTTTTAATTTTTATAAAAACTTGGAATTGTCATTTTTTATTGACTATTTAATTATGAATTTTAATGGTGATTAAACAATTAATTTAATACAAAACCCGGATTATGTACGAATTTATTACTTATATTTAATGTTTTATAAATTATTATTTTCATATTCAGTAAAATTAATACATTTATTTTTCAATATTTATATATTTGTGTATATATATACATACATACATGTATATATATATATATATATATATATATATATATATATATATATATATATAAAATTTAAAAGGTAAATATTAAAAAGTATTTTAATATCAATTATTTATTTGGAGATTAACTTAAATAATTTCATGATCGTTTATTTAAACGTTCGTAACTTTTGAAGTTACTTCTAACGTTTGTTAAACTACTATTAAAGTAATGGATAATTTTGAATTACGTTCTTGATTATCTTTTATACACTATTCTTATATTTGTAACAATTATTTAATTTTGTTTATAAAATTGATTTTTAATTATTATTTCTTATTTATATGTCTATGTATTAATATATATAATCAAAAATTCTAAATTAAATTTTATTATTTTTTATATATTTTTAGTTTTTATATTTTTATATATATATATATATATATATATATATATATATATATACATACATACACACACACACATTTATAAATGTCTACGTACATATTGTGAACTGTTTTGAAATAATTTCTGGAATTATTGTGTTTTTTCAATATTTAATGATTTATACTAAATTTGTACAAATAAATCAGTATAATATATATATATATATATATATATATATATATATATATATATATATATATATATATATATATATATGTCTCTCTGTGTGTACAAAAGTAAATTTAAACTTTAGAAATATTGACATTTATGATTAATTTTAGTGAATAATTTAATAAATTCATTTTTAATTTTTTCATATCAATATTTTTGAAAATCACAGTGATATTAGTAAGTTTTCAAGTCGAATTCGAATCAACATATTTCACTATTAAAATTATTTTAAATGTACAAAATCCACTTTTGACTATTATTTTAATTTTAGGTACTATTTTTATTGTAACAAGAATAATTTATGTTCGATGAATCAAAAATGAACGAATTCTGTTTTCGATGTAGTTATTTTGAAATTTAAGTTTAATATATTTTTAACTTTATTTTAATGTAGGTTTATTCCATTTTATTAATATTTAAGTGTATGATTTAGTAAATTAATTTCTCCTATCAAAGATTTTAATATTGCTATTAGAGAATAAAACAGAAATTTTATTTTTAACTTGAATGTGAAATGAAAATATGATTTTTAGAATATGTAATTGAATGTATTAATATTTTTTCAGTGTTTTTAGAGAGAATTGATTTGCAATTTATATATATATATATATATATATATATATATATATATATATATATATTGATAGACACATAGATAAATGTAAGCAACTAGAAATGTGTGAAGAAAATTCTAAAGTGTAATTAAGAGAATCTGAATAATAACTCACATATTTTTTAGATAATAAAATGTCAGATACGAAACACATTAGATTCAATTCGATTTAGATCAACAATAGAACTCAAGTTATTTGCACTGCCAAACACCACACAATTCCATAAACGAGATAATCATCACACAAAACCATGTCAATTTTTCATCACTCGTCGAAAAAAACGCACCGGGAATAATGACATTTCGAAAACGTTAGAAGAGGCTTGTTGAAATTTCGCGCCAAAGTGAAAATGACATCGCTTTCGTCCGAAATAACTGAAAATCACATGTTCGTCGCGACAAGAATGACAAAATGAACGATATGGGGAAAAAATGACATGCGACGAACGAACGCGCGAGCGACGAGTCGGTTTCCCGCCAAAACTTACGAAAATCCAAAATAAGAGCGAAAAAACGCGCACATACACACAGTCACACGCACGTTCACACGTTTACACACGCGCGCGTCGTTCGACAAGCCGAGATATGAGACGATGATATTCGGCGAGAAAACCACGTGGTATGAAACAACTAGTCGTCGATTCAAAAACACCGTCTCCTAGCCCCTCGCCGCGCCGTCAACGGCAGACACGAGGCACACGGCTACCCTTTGATCCGACAACATGGTCTGTCTTACAAACAAGTCCATAAAAAAGTGTTTCGTATCGTGTGTTCGAACGCGCGCGTCGAAACGCGTCGAGCACGCACCCGCTGGAACAACAGATCGGCGACGCGGCGTACTTAAGGTCTGTCTCCAACCGACACGTCTTGAAAAAGTGTTAGCCCACGAATGGACGCATAATTCTAGGATCCCCTGTTAATGAATCCGATTAGACAAAGCTTGCAAGAACCAAGTATAACCTGAGACGTGCGCTCGATGTCGTTAATTAAACAGAGAGAGAGATATCGATACGCTGTACGATGGTCGTACGTGTGTCGTCGTTTTTTAAACGACTTCAAAACACACGCGTGGCAATAATAACGCAAGCGCGCCTTAGTCTTGGAAAGCATGCTACCAGCCATACACTAATGTTATGTGTGTACCGCCACGACATATCAATCTATTTCACTTTGCGCACATTAATTAGTATCGCTCCGACTCGCTCGTCCACATACGATATTCGTACGTGTTTTGTTCATCGCATACGTCTTACATATATCTGTCTCACTCGTCAAGTCAAACGCATGCAAATTTGTACATCAGTGTCTCAGTTCGGTACTTATAATTCGCGCTACGTTCTTTGTTTTACGTACGCGCTCGCCGGCCACCCATCTCTATCAAACGCACTGTTTTATATGCAAGAATATATATACATACATACATATGTATATATATATATATATATATATATATATATATATATATAAATATATGTATACATATATATGTATATATATAAAATTAAGGGGAAGTAAAAAGTGCTTCTTTTGGTAGTGCTGATGAGGATTGTTTTCTATCTCGCTCTTAGATGTATGTGTGATGCTATTGAGGGGATGGGGGTGAACTTTTTTAAGGGTGAGTTCAAGTGGGTGGTTTGACTCGGGTGGTATAGCGAGGTATACGTATGCACGTTTTAGTTTTTTTCTTTTGCCTCGTTTTGATTAAAATATATGTTTGCTAGAAATTCTGATAGATGGGTAAACGCTGACTGCCTAGTGCTTGGGGTTTCTTGAGGTAACTCTTCTTCGTACATACGTATATACGTACATACATACATACTTACGTACGTATGTACGTAAGTACGTACGTCTTTAGATTTCGCAGACGGTGCTTGTTTGGCTTTTATTTTTAGTTGTGCGGATTTCTTCTTTCGCGAAAGTTTTTTTTTCAGATATTCATTTGGTATGAGATATAAATCACAAGTCGTTCACTTATATCGAAAGGTGAGAATTGTACCTGTATTATTTGATATATTCAATATATAATTTGTATATCGATATATATATATATATATATATATATATATATATATATTAAATTCAGTATTAAATACAAGAAAATTATATGCTTCACATAACAAATGCATATATTTTATTCATTAGTCAACTTTTGAACGAAAACATTTTTACGATCTGCCTTATGTAGGGTCATCCAAATGTGACGCTGTGTTTTATTAAAAAGAAACATATTTTTTCCTTTACACATCTTTCTTTTTAATAAAAATCAAATCACAGTCACATTTGGATGACTTCATATAAATATAATAAAATTATGTACTAAATTATTTATTTAAAATGATAATTTCAAAAAAAAATTTTAAACACACATACAGAGAAAGAGAGACATATTTTTTCTCTCTCTTGTTCTCATATATATATATATATATATATATATATATATATATATCAACGTTATAAAAACCTACATCAGCTCATTGCTGGACGAAAAGCTAATCCAATATCATTTAGTTCAAATAGAGAGCAATTTTACCTCCAGAATATTTTATTACAAAAAAAGTCATATCATTCAATTGTTCAATAATTGGTCATACTCATCACGCCGACCAGGTGAGTTGATGAGGATATTTTATTAAGGAATTACTCCCTTATGTAGGTTGTCTTTATCTCGAATAAAAATTCTGACTATTCTATTGGAACAATTTTTTGATCTGATCTCTATCTTTCGACCTATTTAAATTGGAAAAACCTACCAATAGCTAGGTTATTATTGGTATCTTGTTTGAAACATACCACTCCAATCTAAATTTATTTGCTGATTATATTTAAGTTCAGATTCTGATAATTGACATCATTTAATTTTTTATGTTTTTTTCTAGATTTTCATGATGTTTGGCTAAGTCGAGAAAAATCATGGATCAATGTATTTTATTGAACTACCGATACTTACGCACAGTTAAAAGCCTGTTATCCGACAAAACTGGTAAATCAACTAAAAAATTAGTATTATAGTTCTTAAGATCCCCTGGGAATTTCCAAGTTCCGCCACCAGCCATAAAGTTTTATACTCTCAAGGCAAAATATTATATATATATATATATATATATATATATATATATATATATATATATAATAAATGAGAACCTTTTTTTAAAATTACATAACCTAGAATTTGAAATATACATATTGTTTTTAAAAGAATAATTCGATTTTTTATACAAATATATTTTTGATAATCAGGTGAAATTAATTTTTTAATAACATTATTTTTTAATCTCTCTCTCTCTCTCTCTCTCTCTCTATATATATATATATATATATATATATATATATATATATGATGTCCTATCAGGAACACACAAATTAATTTTTAAATAAAACCTATCTTTTTTTGAGGAAGGAATAAAGTTTCATATGAAATTCACTTGATATTTAAGTTGATTGTAATTAAAATACTAAGTAAGCAAATTAAAATTATTATCTAATCTCATTTAATTTTAAATTAGAAAAAAGAGAAATATTGGAAAAGGCGATACAAGTGAAATGAATTTTATTTGGAATTATAATTGTATAAAAGCATATAAAATATTTCTTTCTAAAGATTTTATATGGAAAATAAAAAAATATACTAAAAATAGAATTATTTCTATGAAGTCTTTAAAAATATATTTTCATTTGTATCATTTGTATGATTCAATTTATTTGATACTTTTTTCAATTTCCATCCACGTGTTTGTTTATAAAATATTATTAGAGATTTTAACAGAAAGGCTCTGAGGATGATGGCATCGCCATCGAAATGCATTAGCCGATATAATTATAGACTATATAATTATAAATAATAAGTGAACAATAAGTGATTATTGAACACTTTAAACTATTGTGGTGTTGGGGTTAAAATTCTTTTGTGAAAATATCATTGTTTAATTATAGTAGGAAAAAATTAAGTAAATTATAAGGATTTTTATTTAAGTGGAGTTATATTAACAATTGGGTTTTAATTTTTAATTAGTAATATTTTTTAGTTATTATAAATTTTTGTACAAAAATAGATTTGGTTTAAAATTTGAATGAATAAAACCTAAATGGAAAAAATATTTTTGTTAATTCTAAAGGATTTTTTTTTAACTAAGTTATATTTATTTTATTATCTACATTAAAAAATGTTATTTATTTTATTTAATTTAATTATAGTTCAACAAATATTTACTCCTTATATGTCTTATAATATACAAAAATACATATATATATATATATATATATATTGTTTTTTTAAGTGTGAGAGAAATTTAAATCAATTTCAATGTTTATTTATATTACGTTTACCCCCCCCCAAATATATGTTTGTGTGTATGTATGTATATAAGCACAGATATGTGATAAAAAGTACATAGATTGTAAGTGGACGACTAATTGGAAATGGAATAAAATTCAACATAGTTAGTAGCTCATTGTTTACAAGTCGCGTGCCGTTGAACGTATCTTGATAATTGTCTTTTATTCGAGGACTGTGAACATTTGTGTAGGGCAGATTTTGTTTGAAACATACTACTCCAATCTCTATTTATGTTAATCGAACTTAAATTCAGATTCTAGTGATCATTGATACTAGAATTTTAGTAATTTTCATCAATTACATTTTTTATCGTTTTTCTTAATTTTTTTTATGATGACCAATTAAGTGAAGAAGGATTATCGATTACTGTATTTTATTGTATTATTAGTACTTCTATACAGTTAAAAATGCTTATTATCTGATAAAAATGGTAAATTATTAATCGAAAAATTTTTTTTAAAAAACTATTTTTAAATCATAATCCAACCACTATGAAAAACTAAAAGAAAACGTACAATAAAAATATAGAAAGAGGGATGTATGTATTTAGGGATGATATAAGGAACAAGATGGAAGATATAAAACGAAGATTAACATAAATCTCTAACACTAACTTTTCTTACTTGTTATTAATTTCTAGAGAAGTATTTCGTTACCCTAATACCTCAACTACTTACTCTAATTCTAAATAAATATTTTGAATCGGTTAGGAGGTTAAATAAATTGAAAAGCATCTATGATGATCTAAAATCAATTATTAAGAACATTTTTAAAAGTAATAATGATTTTTTACAAATCGATTTAGATGAATTTTTGATAACAAATATTAGTAATATTACTTTAGATATTTTTAATGATCTGAAGTAATCTTATTAAAAATTTGAAAAATTATCACTAGTTAAATGGTACTTTATTATCTTATTTTCTAATCGACGAATTTGATGAAAAGTTAGAATTTGTTGTTATAAGCTTGAAATTTGATACTTAGTGAAAAGTCAATTGTACGCTTCAGAAACACACGAGCCAAATCTTAAACCCACCCACAATTAATTCAACCACACAACACTCATACATATTCGAGAGAGTACATACAGTTCAAATGTGTTTGATGGGGTGGCAGTCCGAAATAACTATTACATATAGTTAAAATATTCAGTTAATATTTTAAACAAAGTTATAAATAGTCAGATTATATATATAATATAGTAAATTATATTTTTCAAATTTAAATCTATTTCTGGTTTCATTTTTTTAGAAAATAATAATTCTATTTTATATAAAAAAGAAATTTTATATAATTTTAAATTCAATTGATATTAGTTTAAGGAATAAAATTATAAAATATACTGGATAGTATTTTTAAATTAAAATTTTATTGAATGCTTCAAAGAAAAATTTAAGTATGGAATTTGATTTTCTTACAATCAATGTAATTCAATAAATTGTACGAAATGATCTTATAAAATAAATATCAAGAAATCTTTTTAGAAAATAATTGCTTCTTAGAAATGATCACTTTTTATATTAAAAAAAATTCAGTAGAACTTTTTTAATCGATCGTTTCTATTTTTATATATATACATATTCATATACGTACAAACATACACACACACACATTTATATATATATATATATATATATATATATATATATGTGTGTGTGTGTGTGTGTGTGTGTGAAATTACATAATATATTACCTAAATGTATAAATAAACATAAAATTAAACTATAAAATAATTTAGGCATATAAACAAAATATAGAAATTGTAGAGAAGAAAGTTTTATGAAAGTTTAATAAACTGAGACATGACCTAGCTGTGAAGCGTCTGACGACGGGGAATTGGATAACAAAGCGGCCTAAAGGATTTAAGCTCCTATAAAATAATATTACATACATATTCTATAAATAATTGATATATATTTTTAACTAGATACGTTTTCTGTTCAAATAAATAGAATTTCAAGTGTTATCAACAATTAATTGAATTGTAAATATGAATTTTTTTTAAAAAAAATTCGATAAATATTTTTTAAAAGTATATGTCGATTTTTATAAGCCTATTCAACCACAAGAATAAAATAGTTCTGTAATATTGTTGTGTATGGTGTAATAAATAAATTATATTTATTTTTTATAAAAAAATAAATTTTACATTCTCGTTACTTTTTCTGATTTTTATATTTAATATTTATTTTTGATATAGAAAATAAATTAAACTTGTTTGTTATTATTTTTAACAAGAGTATATATTTTTAATATCTATGAGATAGAACTTTTACTATTCTCCTTTTTTTAATATACTTATTAATTTTAATACAGTCAAATTAAATGTTATTTTTAATTTATATTTTGTCATTTTAAATTACATTCAAAAAAATTTTGTAAAAAATCAATTTTTAACACAAATAATACAATACATTCATATAAAATTACCATTTTATATCTTTGGTAAAGTTTTTTATAAATTGAGTCTTTACAGTAATTTACAAGAATACATATTTTCAAATTGACTTAAAAATTATAAATTCAATCAGATATACAAATGAAATTATTATAAATAGAATAAATAAATCAAAACAATAATATACTAATTAGGAGATGAAGTGGTAATTGATATAAGATATTAATTAATTATTTTCAGTCTTTGTAGTAGAATTTGTTATAAAAGTTCCTTGAATTTTTCAAGTGTTGTATTTCTATGAACGACTTCAACGAAAATTAATGTTTATTGAAAATAATATACAACAATTTATAAATATAATATAACATATTGTTTAAAATAAAATAAATTTTAACAATAAAATTAACAAAAAGAATCAAATATTTATTTAAATATCGATTTATCATGATTGATTTTTGTATTGAGTTTGTAAAAATTAATGATGAGTTTTATATTTTTTTCTATAATCCATACATACATACAAATATATAGATATGTATATAAAAAAACTCTTGTTCAGAAAAATGTTTTATTTGATAAAAACTTAATGAAAAAACAATACTGTTACTTTTTTCACAGATTAAAATAATAACACCATTCTGATATAATAAAAAATATATATGACATTATCATAAACAAATATTCGATAATATTTAATTCAAAAATATTCCAGTAATCAATTTTTCCCCAAAAATATAAATATTACATTTATTGAATAAAAACGATTTGTCCAATATCATTGTCTACATCATGACAAAATAATTTACAGATAAATATTTTTTTATTAAATTTCTGTTTCCATATATTCCTTCGTGACATTCTCTACGTTCATTTTGAATTTTTTGCACGTTACAACTATGGGTTATAATTTATTTATACAGTGAAGATGTTTAATTATTTAGTTTTTGTATTCCTTTTTATTTCCATTTTTTTTTAAAAAAAAACAAGAATATGGTTGTTGACTTCAAATTCTCGGAGATAAATGTTTTATGACAATAAGAGATACTTCTTAAAGAGACTAATTATTCATACATGTTTTAATATTATATATATATATGGCAAAATAAACAGTGTTCAAAAATAAACATATTATATTACAAATATATATACACAAAACCATACCCAAAATTTACCTACCCAACCACCCACTCCTTCATATATATATATATAAATATATATATATATATATATATATATATATAAAGATTAAAAAAATCTATCTGTAAGATTTTTCATTCAATATAGAAATATTTATTATTTATTTCATATTAAAAAAAATTTTTTTTTAGAAATAAATATTTTATAAAACGATATTTGCTTACCATTGATTTCTTTAATGAGATAGTAAATTTATATACAATTATTTTTTTATGTATTTATTGCTGTTATACAATTTACTTGCATATAATTGCTTAATTAGATTTGTTTATTTTTTTGATAAAAAATAAAAATTAGTTTTTTTAAAAAATAATTTCAAGTATAAAAATTAAATTTAAGTACATAATAAATAATTATTGATACTTATTTCATTAGCCTATGGGACATTAATGATATGTTTTAAAATGCTTAGAGAAAATTATTGGTAGAAATTGATATGTTAAATATTAAATTATCTGAAAATAATTCTTTTTACATATTTTTATATTTAAATAGTACACTAATTCTCAAATAGTATTTGGAAATTTCAATATTTTAATTGTATTAATTTTTAGAAATGAGGAATATTTTAATTGAAAATTTGTATTGAATTATTTTTAAAATAAAAGATTCAGTAAGATAAGTATTTTGTAATAAACATATTTTATAAAATAATTACATATATTAACATTTCTTATAGTTTATTTTCGTTTTTCACAACTAAGTCTTTAGATATATTTGTTGTAAATAATTCGAAGAGATATCAATGCTTGTAGTTGTTATTATTGCACATTTGGAATAAATTAAATAATAACATTTTTATGAAAAAAATAAATTCGTAAATTGTTTTATTTTAAACAATTTATAAATTGAAATCATTGTTAAATTCTCTTATAAAAATATATACCAATATTTATATCTTAAATTGTATTTCGTTACTCAAATTTATTCTATATTTAATGAGTTAATTATGAATATTTAATATTTGAATATTTAATCATTATTTATAGACACAATAGCTTAAATTCTTAATTAAAAAAATCTTTTTCTGATTAAAAATATTTATTGATTATTTCTGATTCATTAAATTTATTATAAAATATATTATTTTTGTTAATTTTTAATTTATTACTGTTTGTGAAAAATAATATTTTTTAATATATATATATATATATATATATATATATATATATATATATTTGTATTTAAATCAAAAAATTGTATTAAATATTTTCATGTTTTTTTTTAAAAAAAATACTAATATTTACATATTTTATTTATATGTTATTAACAAACATATATATTTATATATATATATATATATATATATATATATATATATATATATATATATCTTTATACATAAATATATATTCTATAGTAAAATTTCTGAGAAAATGAGTATAGGAAAAACTTTAGCTTTATCTCCACTTAGAACTGGAAAAAATACAACGCTTAACGTCTGTTACATTCACAACACGTAGTTTTGTAGTCATCTATTGCATATTTATTTTCGCAAGCAATTATAGAGGAGTGAAAAACCATATGCAGAAAGAGCGATTTTTTCCCATAAGAGTTAATTTTTATCAACCATTAGCATGGTAGAAATAAGTTGTAATACAAAAATCATTATATATATATATATATATATATATATATATATATATATATATATATATATATAATTAAATAAATTCTTTATTTAGAACCTGACAAGTAATTTCAAAATATGTGGTTTCCATGTTTTCATTATTAGAGATTAATAAAAACTACATCATTATATCAATTTGGTATATATATATATATATATATATATATATATATTATATATATATATATATATTTGTTATTATATTGATTATATATTCCTTAATTATTTATTTTCTTTGCAAAATATGAGAAGAAGTGTTAAAATAAAAATAATTATTTACACACAAAAATAATTGTTTATTTATAAAATATTTTATTTTTAATTTAAAAATTGTAGCATTTTATGATTAAAATAAATTTTATTATTTTTTTATTAATACATACACAAACACACACACACACATACACACACACACATATATATATATATATACTAAAAATTGGAGAAACAATAAATATTATAAAGTAATTTTTATCAAGTATATATTTTATTAATTGATGATTTTTCTCTTTTATTAACTACAATTAAAATCAAATATTGTAGTATTTTTTTACCAAGTACCATATGAATCTATGAGGAACTGTAAAGGAGTTTTAGGAGATTTAAGAAGTCTTTATTTAATTTATATTTTTGCATACAACAATTCATTAAAAATTGATATATGGAAATGATATATTGTACAATATAAGTACTTAAAATAATATCATTTTTGAATAAATTATACGAATAAGTTTAGAACGAAGAAATAATACCAATTTCTCTATTATAATATTTTTTTGTGAAAACGTTTGAATAAATCACATACTAATAAAACTATTTTTGAAACGAAACTAAGTCCATTTTATGATTAACCAATAAAGATTATAGAATATAAACGTGACTTATTTTCAGTCAACAATGTAATAATAGTTGTGATTTATTAAAAAATATTTTAGTAAAAAATATTCTCCTATGAAACCAAATTATTGTTTATATATGTGTTTTTTTAAACGTGATAGAATTTTAAATTGAATTCCTATAGAAAGTTCCATCTAATGTAAAAAAAAACATTTATATATATACATACACACACATGTGTATATATAAAGATGTTTTTTTAGGTTCGATAGAAATTCAATTTAAAGTTCTATCACCTTTAAAAAACACCTATATATATTATATTATTGTATGTTACTATAAATTAATCATTTATTCTATAATAGAAATTTCATTTCTAGTTATAATCATCTATGACTGATTTTTAAAATTATCATTTAAAATATACAACCATTGAATTTAAAATTTTATTAACAATTACAGATATATAAAAATGATATTTTTTATCTAAAATTGACAACAATACAAACTAATACTTTTCGATTAAATTTCCAGCTACAATTTTAATTTTTATAAAAATTTCACATATTTGCTATTTTATTTCTTACAAAACAAAATAATAAATTTGAATATATAATTTTTGCTATATTACTTAACAGTTTTGAGACGTGTTAACAGTTAATATAGAAAAAGATTTTTCTACTTGTGAACTTCCTGCTACAATAAATTACAATATAACTATTTCCTCCGAACGTTATTAATTTGTAAATGCAAATCAAATGTAAAACGTGTGTATGTAAACTTTTCACGTTTAATTAACGTTTAAAAATCAATAACGTTCGAGTGACCTCTAAGAAATAGTTGTATAATAGTTTAATATAAAATAGTTAGTAGCAAAATCGGTGTAAAATTTCTATTGTACGTTTAATAAAAAGTTAATTTTTGATCGTGTAATTAAAACTGGTTTTTTTCAACAAACTTTATATTTATATATAATGAAGTTTTAAAATATGATTAAAATGAATTTTGGATTAAATAAAGTTAATATAATATGAAATATTCAGATATAAATAAATTATATACTTTTTTTTAAAAAAAACAGTTAAAATAAGTATAGTAGAATAATATGATAAATAAATTTAACTTATACATCAAAATTTAATCAATATAAAGTCAATGTTGGCAAATATATTTCGATCGAAATATAGCACAATTCTCAACTCCATATGTTACAAATCATCATAATTAGGCTATAAAATTTTATCTCATCCGCTTTATTCACAAGACCTTTCATCGATAAATTACCTATTTTTTCGTCATTAAGAGTTGTTTTTCAAAAATAAGTTTTTCAGAAACCAAGTGATTATAAATATAACTTTTTGTATAATATATTAATTTTAAAAATTTGATGTTATTAAAATATTTATATTTCTTTTAATATTTCATAATTATTATTTTACTAGTACAAACTGATTAAAATAAATTGAAATATTCTAGACAGAATATATTTTATATAAAATCACCTATTATTTCAACAATTTTTTTTGATATAAATTTATATTTTAAATTAATTAAAAGTTGATAAACGATAACAATTCGGTATTGAAAAATATTCTTTTTTTATATTAGATTATATTTTTATTTGTCAATTTTTAAATTTCATTTAACAAATAAAAATGAATTCATAAAAAAAATCCTAATATTTTTTTTTAAAGAAATATTTTAATAAAACTTTACTATAATTTTTATACATTTCAATTATATGATTATGAAATAAAACCAAAATTGTAAATTAATAAAAAATTAAATAATGTCTTTATAATAGAAAATAAACATAATAACACAAATGAATTTTCACCTCCAACAATAATTATTGGACATATTTTAAAATATTATGTTGTTGAAGATGAACATTTATTTGTGTTAAAGTGAAATTGTCATAGTTTCAAAACAAACATTCACAGTAATTTTATTTTATGAACATATATTTTTTATATTATTTTCTTGAAAATATTTCTTAAAAAATATGTAAACACATTCCCTTTTAAATTATCTTAAACATTTACTAAATTCCATTTTTATTTTAATTTCTGTCTATATTTTTCATATATTTATATTATTTCGGCATTCAGACATTTATAAATTTATACATACACACACAAATATTTTAAATTATCTATATTAGTATTCTGAAATAAATTTCAGTACATAATAAAATCTTTTTTCGAAATAAATAAAATTTGTAATATCGTTATTATTTTTTTGTTGCTATTTTTATCGATCGTTAATACTGTTTACTTGTTGTTATATTTTATTTATTTAAACTGACTGCAAAGAAGATAAGTTTTAGGAAATGGCAATAACAAAGAAAATATCATATATACGTATGCCTAAAGCTTTTATGTGAGCTTATGATATTCGTCAACAACCCGTCGTGAGAACCACGTGGCTACGACAACGTTTATGTATCTGATTTCATTTTCAATCAGAATACAACACATGATATGTATGTGTGTGTATGTATATATATATAATGTAGTAATCATATAATTTATTAAAAAAAATATAATTTTAAGAATTAATGTTTACCTAAAGAAAATTTATAGTATGAGATAAATGTTTATTTAATTTTATGGTTTTAAATATGAAATATTAATAAATGAATTTCCCATAATTTACATATGTTAATTAACAATCAATTAAGTGAATTTTTCTAATTTTTAATAAACTTTTAACAAAAATTTTAATTTATTAATTGTACAACTAAAATCTATCTCAAATAGAGAAAATGTCTATAGTTAAAGTGAATATTAATTGTTTAAGAAATTATCATTTTTTTGGAGTAATTGAACATAAAATTTAATAAACATATTGATAAGTATAGATATATAGGATGATCCAAATGTGACTGAAGGGTTTTGCTATACTTTCTTACTATCATTTACTATTATTTACTATCTTTCAGTCTTATTTAAGTCATCCGATAGATTTTATTCCAATGGAACGATTTTTAAATGTGTTTATTTATCGTAATATAGAAAAAACATAGTCTATACCATAATTATCCAGTTCAATAGAATCTGTTTGCATGTATCGATCATAATAAATAATCTGCAACACTACGCAAATAATAATAATAATCTAAATAATAATAAGCGAGTGAAGAGTAGAAAAAAATCAAATAATTGAAATAAAAAGAATCCGACGCGAAATCGAATAAAACATATTTTCTTGGAGCGGAGCTGTGTGCAACGTCATCGAGCATACACAATAACTAATAGAGAAAAGATACGGAGAGACTTATACGACTATCGCATTCTAAACCAAGAATCGTTAATTAATATAAAAGAAGATGGTGCTATGCAAAATCTTAAGAGCACGGATACCCACCAAACATATAGACACATACACACGTATGCATATAATATGACAAAAACATTGAAGTGCTGTGGAAAGGTAGAGAGGTAGTTACATGCTAGATAAAAGAAATACGAATATGTACGTCCGCGCCGTAATTATTGCGAGCTGGAGTGAGACGACACGGCAGCGTTGATTAAAATACTGCGGGGCGACGCGGGGGTCGGATGGGACGTCGGCGGGGGTGACGGCGACGGTGGCGGGGTGATACACAGTGGGTCGGTAGGTTGGTTCGGTCGTACGATGAGGGTAAGGCAATAGGCAGAATGTGTGTATGTATATACATACATACATATATGCGATGCGACGCCGGGGGTTGCGAGCGGCGGTTTTAAGGGGCGAAGTAAAAATCGCCGCGGAGAGTAAGAACAAGTAGGTAGTACGTTGAGGCGACGGCAGTTGTCGGACGGGGAGACGTCACGGATGGGGGCATCGTGGGGTGGTTTTTAGACGAACTGGTCCGACTCAACTATATGCTGATGTGGTGTGCTCTGTACGGTTGTTTAGTTTGACGTCGTTTGTTTGCGATTTCTTAATGTGTTCTTTGACGTCAAGTCAACATACATAACATACATACGTATATACGAACATATATTCACACATACATACATACATACATATATATATATATATATATATATATATATATATATATATATATATACGTATAAACAATAAAAAGATTATTTAAAAAAGTATGCGTATTGTTTAATGAAATTTTATCTGTCAAAAATAAAAAAATCGTTAAATACACTTCGTCTCTTTCTTTAATTCCTCGCAATCGTTTAACAAGCTTCAGACTATTTTTCTGAGAAAAATCTTGTGATTTTGACCTAAAAAAATATCAAGCATGTTTCATAACATTTCGTGAATTTATTTATAAATTTATTAAAGAGTGTAAATTATAATATGAATTTTTATCATATTAACTTTTGTAATTATAAACTATTAATTACGTTCTTTATTGCTTTGTTGCAATTGAATCAGAGCATAATAATTCTTAATTATGACATCATATATCGAGGAATAAAAAATACAATGGTTGCTATTTTTTTTAAAAAACTGTTATGAAAACTTAAATGTAATTTTAAATTTTCTTAATCTATATATATATATATATATATAAATATATATATATATATATATATATATATATATATATATAAATATATATGAAAAATCATCAAAATGGATTGAACAAAGAAATAATTAAATTGGTCAAAATGGAAATTTCTGAAAATGACTTTTATCCAGCAGTGGATATAAAAAAGCTGATATATAAATAGGTGTATTTTTAAGCGTGACAGAATTTTAAATTGGATTCCTATCGAAAATTCTATCTAACCTAAAAAACACCTTTTATATGTATGTGTGTGTATATATATATATATATATATATATATATATATATATATATATATATATATATATATAAGAGATTTTTTTATTTTAGAGAGAACTTTGGATAGTGATTTAATTTAAATTTCTATCACGCTTAAAAAACATATATATATATATATATATATATATATATATATATATATATATATATAATATGAAAATTTATAAATATGAGTGTATAAAAAACAATAATTATTTAAAAATATAAACATTGAATATTTTTTGACATTCACAAACGTTTTAATTACTTTATAGATAGAAATATAAAAATATTATATCGTCTTTAGTGTAAATAACATAATTTTTTGTTTGGATTAGTGTATATTTATTTAAAAATATTTTCAAAATGAAATATTTTTAAATAAATATACACCAATAAAATATCGAAATATTTTCTAAAACGAAATACAAGAATAAAACAATTTTCAAGATTTATTATGGAAGTATATGTTTTCATAAAATTTATGTTTCAAAAGAATCATAAATTTTAATAGTATTTGAATATAAACAATACTTTTATGATGTAGAAATATTATGACAATATTAATAGACGATTTATCTCAAAATACAATTGAAATATATTTTCATATGAAGTAATAATATTGAGAAATAAAATCTAATAAAATATTAATTACATAAAATGTTTATAAACATTGTTTTCTTTCATGAATTCCATATAATATGTCGATTGTATATTATAATTTTTGAATTGAATTATTAAAACGTTTTGTATACAAGTTAACATTAAAAAAAAATTTTATATGTATGTGATAAATTGAAAAAAATTAGTTATGTATTACAATAATTTAAATATATTTAATTGGACAGAAATATATGCAAAGGATTTTTTAAAAGAATACTTGTAATAGGCTTTGATTATTATATAAAAAGAAATATTTTTAAATTAAACAAATTTTTGGATATTTTTTATCTTGAAAAGTCTATTAAATTATATTTAATTGTAAATATTTTACAAGATTGTGTTATCATGAAATATTTAATAATATTAATCATGAAAATTAATTAATGCATCGTATGTAAAAATATTAATTCAGTATTCAAACAAAAAAAAAATAGTTATTAACTTTGATGAATCAAAAGCAAAATGAAAATATAGTTATTATTCTACATCAGTAATTAATTTTATATATATATATATATATATATATATATATATATATATATATATATATATATATATGCATATTGTATATACTTATATGTGTATTCACGTATACAATAACAAAGCACCAATACATTCTTGTAATGCAGTGAAGTAAACAATAGGCTGGCAATGCAGACGACTTTAAACGCCTAAGATCTATGTACATTTGCTGACGAGAATGACTTGTGTGTTCAGTAGGAAGAACGCTTTTCGTCTGGCTGTGGAGTGGGTAAGCTTTTCACTGATGGGGATATCACACAACGCTTTAGAAATAAGGGATGATAGTAAATTCATACATTGTTTAGGTGAATACATATGTGATATTGCATTTAGACTTATAAATATATTCAATATATTTTGTATGACTAAAATACCTCACACATTATATATATATATATATATATATATATATATATATATATATATATATATATATTAAATGAAAAATAATATAACCTATAAATATGATTAATATTTAAATTTTTAAAAAAATATCCATTTATTGAATGACAAATTTTTTTAATATTATTTTTTTAGGTCATTTTATTATTTAAAAACACGATTATTTTTAAAACCATTTAGTTAAGACCTTAAAATAAACTTATCGTGTTATTTTTTATTATTCACTTATAAATATTTTTAAAATAATTCGTTTTCAAATCAAAAATATATTAACGAATTCCAAATAAATTTTAAATTTTATTTTATTCTACTACAAATTTTAAAATTATTTAATTTCGATATTTGAAAAAAATAGTGTACCAAAAGAGTGAATTATAAAAATTATTTATTTTTGAATCTAATTAACTTTTATTTATTTAACATCACTAATGCTAAGATAAAATATCTAAAAATGTTATTTTCTGAAATACACAAGTTTTTTTCTACACGTTTTAAGTTATAGAATTGATCTTTGTTAGAAGACTCATGTCTTTTGGTTATTCACCGTACTTGGAACTATGAACCCTTCAATCGACTGATTTCTTTTTGGTTTTTCTTGAGTTTTCTGTTAATTGTTTTATTTCCTGGGTTTTTTATCTCAGAAAAAATTAAAAAAAAATTGAGTAATCTTTTTGTCACTGATTAATCCCCCCCTCTCTGCCTCCGACTGAAGTGCATATGTGTGTGTTTTGTAAGTATGTATGTACATATATATATATATATATATATATATATATATATATATATATATGTATTATATTATTGTGTGAAATATGTAATTAACAAAATTGCCAGGAAAAATAAAAAAATGAAAAAATGAATAATGATATATAAAAATGACCAAAAAATTTAAATGTACCAATATCAGTAAGAAAATATAAAGAAAAACAAGAATATGTAAAGAGAAAATAAAAATACTAATTGACAAAATAAAACATTAAATGAGAATAAAAAAATGGAAAAAATACAAAAATATCTAATAAATTACATCAATAAATCAAAAAAATTAAAGATGTGTATATGTCTGTGATTATTTAGTAGCAGATGCTGTTAATAATGTTTATAATTAAATTAAAATCATATTTTACAAACATTTTATTCCTAGGTAATTGAAAACCTTTTATATGATTAAAAGCTTTATACATGCATTTATATGTAGAACTTGGTCATTGATTACTATTATTCCATACAATTAGCGTGGTCACAATTACTTTTCTGTTAGCGCCTTGTGATGACATAAGTTGCCGGAAGCCGTAGTAACAGGTTTTCATATTTTATATACAGGAATACCTCTTTTTAAACTCTTTATATTTTGTACGATAGTTATATTAGTTATTAAAAAAAAATGTAATATTTATATATTATCAAAAAATTATTAATTCGAATTATTATATAGATAAAATAAAAACAATTCGTTCAATAAAATTGAATTTTAATAGATTTTATTTATTATAAAATATTTACAACTTTATTTAAAGTTACATTTAAATATATAGAGTCATCCAAATGTGACGCCTAGATTTGTGTTTTATTAAAAAGAAACTATACACATATTTCTTTTTAATAAAACATAAATCTAGGCGTCGCATTTAGATGACCCTGTGTATAAAAATTACTAAGAAGCTCGTTTTTTAACCTTTAAAATTTTAAAATATTTGATTACCAAAAATTCAATGAAAAATTTTGAATTAAAAATACAAGTCTGTTTTTGTATGAAAAATTATTAAAATTTTATTACAAATAGAAATATTAATTTTCTAAAGTAATTTTAATTTCGTTAATAAATACATCTTTTTATTTTATCGACTGATTTCATTTAAGAGATTTTTAAGAAGATTGTGATTATTTATAGTATTATATAATTTTATATATATATATATATATATATATATATATATATATAATGTGTGTGTGTGTATTATATATAAATATGAGATATTAAAAGAGAAAGTAAGATAAAAATCGAATAATTCTGACTGAATAACATGCCGAAAGCATTGATGACATCGAGTGATAAACGCGTGTAAAGAAATGATACGAAAAACAAGAAACTTTTTTAAAAATAAAATATTCGTGGCAAAATATCATATCCATAGTTAAAACTAAAAGATCACAACATAGGCAAAAGCGCGTCATATACAAAGGAATAATTTCCACTACATAGGCCTCAAAAAGAAGAAAAGTCAGATGAGATTTTTATCACGGTTTATCGTGCCGGCCACACCAAGGAAAAAATAAATATATGCAAATTTTCTTCTTCCAGTGTACATCTTAAGACTACTCCCGGCTTGCTTAATATCAGCCCCATTGCCACCCACAAGACCAAACCGACAGTCCTGTCTCCTTACACCCACACCTCTGATCCTATACAACACCCGACATATATACACCCTATAGCCAGTCTCCACAACCCTAAGAAATACACACACACATACATACACACATGCATATATATATATATATATATATATATATATATATATATATATATATATCCGCGACCAGCACACATCAAGTCCCAATATATACATATGTGTAAGAAAGAAAGAGATGTCATATGAATTGCGCGCGCATTCGGTTGAAATTAACACACAAGTTGTTGCAATAATTACCACTGTGTACGTATACTCGTCTCTGTCTTACGCACAGCCCCCCGTACGTCCGTTAGGGGATGAAAGTAACGGGTAAATGTCGTAGCTTGTCGAATTTTAAAATAAAAGCGAAAGTATTAGCAGAATAATAATGAACGAAGCAGTTTTAAATTCGTTGCTAGAGGTACAGTTGTCGAAGAAGTGGAGGTTGATTTTTTTTTCACCCTGTTCGAAATTTATCGCGATCACGACCGTGCATTTTAATAATTCACACTCTCGAACGTACATTTCCGATTGTATTAAGACGAACACTAGCTATCGTATCGTGTTCATAGATAAATTACATTCTTTTCGATTCGTACGTCTATTTATTTGTAAGCAAATAAAAATTATTTTGATTATCGTACAAATTGAACAGACAGTGAAGACGGTTTTCATCAATTTTTCTATCTAAGTAGTAAATCATTCATTTCATGGAAAATACAAGCAACTACCAAATTACTGAAATAAGATTCAGATATTAATAACACAAACGAATTTTCACCCCCAACACTACAATATGTTATAGTGTTTAATAATCATTAACTGCTCACTTTATTGTTTATAACAACAATTGGTTAATTTACATTTCGATGGCGATCATCAGAACCTTTTTATTATTAAAAAAATAATTATCATACTTTCAAATATTCAAATAATAATCATCGTTGAAAAAAAATTTTTAAAAAAAATCCCAAATTTGATTTTAATTAAAATCAAACTTTTGAAAAATTTTATAAAAGTATATTACTAACTCTAAAAATAATAAAAAACCCTTTCGATCTAAAATTTATCTTAAACAGACATATTATTTTTTTTTTAATAACTAAATATGTCTTTATGTATAACGTAAAATATTTTTAAAAATGATATGAAAATAAGAAATTTTTTAAAAGTTTAAATAAAAAGAAACTTTTGTCAATCAAAAATAATAAAATTATAATGAAAATAATTTAAATATTAATGAATTAATTAATAAATAAAATCAATTTTAATGTAGATAGAAAATATTTTTTGGATATTAATTTTGATTCAATTTTTTTTTTCAAAAATTTGTTTCTCTCAAGACAGTACAGTAATATATTTATTCATATATCAATTAAATTTAATAAATCATAAAGATATCATTTTTGGTTTTATATGAAAAATAACTAAATACAAAATTTCAAACGATAATGAAGGGATGTTTTTCGACTAAGACAATTATTTTATTCATTAAATACTGCAAAGTTCTTAGTTACGAATTCGAATTTATGATTCAATGGTCAACGGTTCTTCTTGTAAACTCTTAATGGCGATTATCTTTGTATGGTTACTATTTATGTTATATAAGTGGTAGAATAAGGGCAATAAATGTCTACCACTTATGTACTATATATGTAGCAATAAATTGTTCAGCTTATTATGATATGCACATATAATCTAATATATACAGGCAATAAATTGTTAATGCTTGTAATAGAGCTAGTAATATTATTTACTTAGTTACTTTTTTGAAAAAGACATTCATTACTTTTTCAATATTAATATTGTCATTAAAAATATGTATGTATTTGATTTTTATAAAATATAAACTCTCTCTCTCTCTCTCTCTCTCTCTCTATATATATATATATATATATATATATATATAAAGAGAGAGTTTTAATTGCAAAAGATATTCCTAACTTTTTTATTATTTAAAAATATTTCACAGTAACATTAAATTGAAAATCAATGAATAAGTTTTTAACCAGGAAACGTTTTTTTAAATTGTATTTAAATTATATATAGGATGGTTTTTAAGCATAATAGAACTTTAAATAGAATCCCTATCAAAAGTTCTATCAAACACAAAAAACACCTTTTTAAATTATACATGAGTGTGTGTATGTATATATAAAGGTATGATAAAATTGTTTTCTTAGGTTGGATAGAATTTTAGATAGGGATTCAATTTAAAGTTTTATCACACTTAAAAAACAATCTATAGTTTATAAATAAACAATAAATAATTATTAACACTTTTTATCACCATGTGATGATTTATTTGCGTGAAAGATAGTTTTTAATATTTTTACTTAGAATAGGAGTTAATGTTTCTATTTTCAAACAATATAAATATTTAAATTAATAAATGCAATTAAAATAATATTAATTTTATACAAAAATATGATTATTATTAGAAAATTAATTAACTGACAATTGAAATTAAAGAAATCAAACAAGACACAAATTTTTATCTAAATATATTTTTGTTCCAAATCAAAAATAGTTAATAAAATGTTTCTTAAATTCTAAAAATATTTCAAATTAATAATTTATAAAAAAAATGTTGTAATATAAAAATATACAATTGACTAGAAATATAAACAACAGAGACTACAAATTCGAAAATTTAATGTTATGAAATATATTGAACATATAAAGAGAGGGAGAATGGGGTGAAGGGGGTATTTAGAAAATATCATGTAATTAGTTATTTAGTTGACGATGAAATATTTTTTTTAAATATTAAAAAATATAATTATATATATTTTTTATTTACTGCCAAAATTTTCAATTACTTATTGAATTTGTATTTGTTTTGATTTATTGATCAAATTTTTTTTGTAATATTTCATACAAACAAAACTATTATTGTACTAGATTTAAAATTGAATCATAAATATTTAATAAACTTACCACAACTGTTTATACTCGAAGGAAGTCTCCTAAAATAAAATAAACTACATAAATATAGAATCGTTATTGAAAAATATTTTAACAAATATTGTTTAAAAAATAGTAAAAGGTAATTAAAACTACTTTCATAATTAAATAATTGAATTAAAGATGGTCATAATTGAAAAAATACCAATAATATACTTAGAGTTTGTACTTAAGTTCTTGGCATGTATTAAAAGATCAAATATTGGATAGATTTTGATAATATTTTTTTATTAATACTTTAATTAACTAAGTATTAGATAAAATTGAAATGCATCAATAGCAAAAAATATTTTTGTTGATTATGAGACTTTACCAAAATGAGCAATACTTAGAAGTCGTATTTATTTAAATGCTTCTTAAAAAAGATAATACATATTCGTAAGTGGCGAATAAATGATAAATGCAATTCTTTATTGAAAATGAGTTTTGAAATATATATATATATATATATATATATATATATATATGTATATACGTATGTGTAATATATTTACAGAACTAAGAACAATTCGAAGAAAAAAAATTGAGTCGTCCTTCTCGAAATCATAATGTCGACGAGCACAACCAATAAATACGAAGAAGAAGCAGAAGAAGAGAGGAGCGGATTTTAAACTCATCTACTGTACAATTATTCAAGTTATAACTGAAAATGTCTTTTTAATCCATTGTCGCGTCTTGTTCCACAACACATGTGTACGTAGGTGCTTCGCAGTCGCACTCACATGCGAGCAACTTTTAATAATCGCGTTGTACTTTATACTATACTCGTCGTCAGGTAAAACAAATATCCTTCTGAGCTTGCATACATACTTTAGTTGTTTGTGCAACATTGCTGTAAAAAGCAATAAGAATGTTTGCATGAGTTTTAAACAAAATTCTTTCAGTCTGATTTTGCTAGTCTATGGAATTATTTATGGATGAGTTAGTTTTTTGATTATAATTTAATTCATATTCAAATAATTTATAAACATAATTTTTATCGTTTTTATTAATATTTTATTGTACTGTCTGTATA
>CP092092.1:35783255-35810755 GCA_029203775.1 Neoneuromus ignobilis | reverse complement strand
CGACTACCCCCTTCGTTAAGAGACTCTCCTCATACCCGTTTTCTCACCCCTAAAAAATATATGTGTATGTATATACGTACATATATGTATATTACATATATATATATATATATATATATATATATATATATATATATATTTATATACACACATATATGTATATACATACACGAGTATTCATATATGCATATGTGATGTTGGAAAATTTTGTACGTTTCTGTATATGTTATGGATTTTTTTATACATTGTACGGATTTTCTTTACATATTTCATCTATACATTAGTATTAGACATAAACGTATATAAGTACAAACCTGGTAATATTTTTTGACTATATATATTTGTACACACTTGTATATACATATATACATACATACATACATATACATATATATATATATATATATATATATATATATATATATAAAATACTGTTGATTCATTATACATAAGAAGTGTGATGTTGAAGATAATCAGTAAACAATAATAAAATAGCAAAATAACGCCTATTATTACATTGTAAGAAAGTTTCGTCATGAATTCGCAACTTTGTCAGGGTGATAATGTATATAATTAACTATAATAGCACTCATGCATCTATTCTGTTTAAAGGCAGATCTTAATATTTTATTATATTGAAGAATATGTGTTAATAAATTATATACATACATACTTACACACACATATCCATTCATAAAGAGTAAATTTGTGAATTAATAATATTTTAAAGGTAATAAAAAAGTAGAAAATATTATGTGATGTATAGCTCAATAATAAACATTTAAAACATGAATATTCAGTGAAAAATAATACAATTTATAAGAAAGTTTGATCATATGGTATTGATTAAATAAATCTCATTTGATCTGTTTTTATACTCACCCTCTTATTTACCAATATGTGTGTGTGTGTACATACAAAAATATTAATACATTTTTAATCCAATTTAATTTTCTTCAAACTTTAATATTTTTTTCAAACATTATTTTTTTAATTCGGTTTGAATTTTATTACAAGGCTTATTTTTCCAACAAAAGTGAAATCATTTTTAAATATGTAATATGCTGATTAACTCATAGTTTTGATGGTTTTGTATTTAATAGTTCTAAAAATAGATATTTCATTATTACTTCATTTTTTTTTAGTTTATGCCAAAAAGCAATACTCTGATTAAGTTTACGATTGAATTATTTTATCGTAGTTGATAAGATTTGAATTACGATATAAGATAAAAGAAATCTAAAATGTTATTTATTTTATTTATGATTTTCTTTCTATATAAAAAATATATTCAACAATATTTTATATATATATATAAATATATATATGAAGGATACATTTCTCATACATTATCAATTGTCTCATTGTAGAATATAAGAAAGAATGGTTCTATTCCCAGTTTGCAACAAAACGGAACATTAGGTAGAGTATATGGAAGAATTTGCAATATACCTTCAACAACAATGTCTATTATAATGGCTTGAGAATAATACACTTGTTGTATAGTTATACGAAAATAAGTAAGGCACTTTGTGCTGTCTTAATTTTCAAAAGTGCACTTTTCAATACATACGTATGTTTATATATATATATATATATATATATATATATATATATATATATATATATATATAATTAGTTCGAGAAAAATACAAAAAGTCAATTAAATCCATATAATATTTTTTTAAATATTGAAATTAGGTTTTTGTAAAATAATTTTTTACAATAAGGAAGTATTTTTTTTTGTAAACATATATATGTATATATATATATATATATATTTACACACACACTTTTTCTACAAAAAAAATGATAAAAAACTTGCATATAAAATTTTTCTTTTATAGCCAGCAAAAATAAATTTCTTATAATATCATAAATTCTACCTATAATCATTTTAAAATATAGGGTCATTCAAATGTGACACCTTGATTTGTATTTTATTAAAAAAACATGTGTATAGAATAACGTATTGGGAAACATGTGTATAGTTTCTTGTGTTTTTTTTTTTTTTAATAAAACACAAATCTAGGCGTCATATTTGGATGGCCCTATATTTTATTAAAAGTTGAAAAAGATTTCATTTTGTTACATTAATAATCAAAATCAGTTTATTTTTTTTGAATACTTTAATGTCTAAAAGAAAGATATTTTTATAAATTTATATTTGTTAGAATATGAACTTTTATTTTATTTTTACAAATTATTGTTTAATCTTCGAAAAAGTGATTGTAGTTATTATATGTTTTTTGTAAATAATATTATATTTAGAAGAAATAATATTTAAGTGTTTATATATATTTGCGTGTGTGTGTGTGTGTGTATGTATATAAAAATAAATGGCCTTATATTACAAAATTCTTTTGTGCACTTACTTGGCGTCAGTGACAGACTTACATGGCGCCAATTGAATTCTTCTGCAGGTAAAAAATATTTTAGAATTCGCAACAATTTTATGATACTCTGTTTAAATATTTCATATTTGCTAATAATAACTTTGAAATTAATGATAATACTTTCACGAAGTAATTAAGAAAGTACGTGATTATAATTCATATTGTTGACAATTTTAATCAAAATTAATAGTATGATATTTCTATTTAATTATTTTCATATATTTTTCAGCTATGTATCTTGAATATATTTTTTAAATGATTTGAAAAACATCTTATAATTAAAAAAGAATATATATTACATATTAAGTAAACAAACCGATTAATTGGCTCATCAATCTAATGTTTCATTAATTCTTCATACTTCTTATTTCATCAATTATCGTATATATTTTCAACCATGTGTTTGTCAAGAGCATTCATTTTATTTTAACTGAAAATCTTTTTAATTAAAATTATATAACAGTATTCATTTTGTCAATTCAATATTGACATAAAGTGGAATTATACAACTTTAAAAAAATACGAGAGAAATAATTTAAATATAGCGAAAATAGACTGTTTTAGAGACTATAATGAAAAATGATCAATTAAGAAAAACTTGTATATTACTTCAAAATAAACCAATACAACGATCAACATTCTAACATTCTAGCTACCTGTCTGCACGTATCTTAACAATCTCAATAAAACTACAAGTTTATAAACAAACAAGTTCAATAATTTTATAGATTATTATTTTTTTTTTTTAATTAACTTTCTAGATTCCAGCGATAATATTGAAGAATATAATGATAATCTGAGTATTTTATTTTTTAATAAAATTAATATATTTAATATAAATGTACGAACAGGTGTCTTTTGTTGATCTTACAATAATTAAAATTGATAGTTATCAGCAGTCATCTATTATTATATTATTTCTCTATACGTTTTGTCATCAACGTATCTTATAATGTTTCAAATACTATCACAAATTCAGTAGGTCACCGATCGAATCCCGTCACCGATGTTTATCATATATATATATATATATATATATATATATATATATATATATATATATAAATGCAACTTATAAACAATGAGGATGCAGAAGATGAAATCGTTTCTATTGGTTGCGAACGGATGAGTGTTTGGAGGAGTACGCGTTCGTCCCGACATATACGATGAGGCTATTCGCGCATCACGATATGATACGCATCAATAATCGCGGCTGTAATTGCGCCCATTCTCTCGCTTTCCAAGTTCGAATCCCATTAAGAGCGTCACGCGACGTGCGTATGTAAACCTGATCTGACATCGATGATGCTAGACTTTCACGTATTGTCAAATGTCTCGGCGTATAAAGATCGGCGAACACTTTTTCTCATGCATAATAATTCACGGGATTATAAAATATATTCATATATATATATATATATATATATATATATATATATATATATATATATATAAAAGTGATTTAAAAGAGATTAAAGGATAGTAAAGAATAATAAATAAGAATAAGCAAGTAAATGTATGTCTGAACTCATCAATTTCATTAGGGTCATCCTATATATATATACAAGTATATTTTAAAACAATAAATTGAATAACAAAAAAATATATAGTAGAACAATTTTTTTTTATTACAAAATTTTTAGTTTTATTTTTTGATAAGTTTTATTGAAATATAACTATGATAAGACAGATAATTACATATAATTAATGATTTTAAAGTCTGTTATGAAAAATATTTGTTTATTAATTAATTTGTCCATTTAGTCTCTTTCTATAAAATGATGAGTTATCCTAAAAAAAAATTTTCTCAGTGAAATGAATTTTTAAATAATTCAGTAAAATTAAAAGTATTTTTTTTGATAATAATTCATTATAATTTTTATTAGTTACTGATACTATTTATTATTTTATATATAAATAATTCAGTAAAAATATAGTTTGGTTTTTGACAAAATAATATTTTTTTTATATTTAGAATTTTATTATCATTTTTTAAAATAATTACTATTTCAAATTTTAAATACAAAATCATCTTTTTTACTTAATTAAGTTTTTCTTTTAGTTCCTTGCTGAAAAATGATGAGTTGTCCCAAAATGTCATTTTTCTCATTTAAATAGATTTTTAAATAATAAAGAGAATTAAACATGATTTTTTCTTTCAATAATTATTCATTTTAACTCTGATTATTTACTAAAACTATTTATTATTTTATATAGAAAAAATTAGTAAAAATATAATTTGGTTTTTGACAAAATAATATTTTTTTTAAAATTTAGAATTTCATAACCATTTTTTTTAAATGATTACTATTTCAAATTTTAAATACAAAACCATCTTTTTCACTTAATTATTTTTTTCTTTTAGTTCCTTGCTATACAATGACGAGTTGTCTCAAAATTTCATTTTTCTCATTCAAATAGATTTTTAAATATTAAAACGAATTAATAGGTTATTTTTTCTTTCAACAATTATTCACTTCAACTCCTATTACTTACAAAATCTATTTGTTATTTTATATATAAATAACTCAAAGTATAATTTGTTTATTGACAAAGTATTTTTTTTATGTTTAGAAATTTACTACCATTTCTTAAAATGATTACTATTCCAATATTTAAACATAACATCGTCTCTCTTCACTTCCCTAATAATTGTAAATGCACTCACTTAGTTTCTAGAACTTGTTTTTTGTTAAATCGGTCGATGGTTGAGTGGGCAGCAATGTTGCTGTTTTTCAAAACACTTCATAATTTAATGTAGTCTAGTTTTATGACAACTTTTTCAACTGATAAATAAATTATTATTATAGTTATTTATATTATAAATAACAATATATTTTATTTGAAAAAAGTAATTGGTATTTTATTTAATTATTTAAGTAAGTTATTGGTAGAAAAATCATATTTTTCTATTTTTATTTCTTATGAGATGTAAAAATATATATAGAAAATATTTAGGTTTAATTTTTTTTAAATATGAATAACGATATAATTTTCTCAAATGAAATTTATATATTAATATACATATGAGCGTGTGTATAAATCTCAAGATATAAAATCCAATTCGCAAAGATAATCATAAACTTAATTCAAAACTATCACGCATAATACATTCAATACGGTGTGACGCCAACAAGTGTGGATATATGGTTCACAGGTTCGAATCCGAGATACAGTGAAATGAACGGACATCGTCGTCTGTACCGTTCCGCGTGTACCATTCAAAGACAATTATTTGCAGAACCGCAGTCATTGAGTGATTAGTTTGATTGACTTGTCAAACTGTGCTTCGGGAAACTAGTGCGTGAACGTAATAACATCTCTATTCGTGCCGTGGGGGTCGGTATGTCATCGAGATGGGGGTACGAGACGACGTTACCAACCACCGACTGCCCCGTTTTACAGGCATCGCCTTACACTGATCGCTCGAAACGGGAGGATGTCAGAGGCCAAGAAATGAACATAAAACGAAGAGGGAGGTGTGGTGGTTAACAGTGGTGTTGGCGGTGTTTTAGTACGTATGGAATATATATATATATGTATATATATATATATATATATATATATATATATATATATATATATATTGGTAAGTCTACGGGGGTATTACTAACGTCAACCTGATAATGGGATTGTTCTAATCGTTACTAAATCGAAATAGATTTCGTGGCATCTTGATTTCATTTCCTGTTCTGATGTTTATGTACGCGGTATGGAGTTAACGTTGTTTATATTATGGAATGAGGACCGGTGTGAACGTGTTCAGTGAATTTTGATTCGTATAGATTTTTCTATATATATATATATATAAATGTGTGTGTATATATAATTATGTATTCAAAATCTAAATGCTCATTTTCGGTTATTAGATTTATATCATTCTATAACAAAAAGGGACTGATGAAAGGGACTAAATTGAAGAATGAGATTTCATGAAGAAGTGCATTAGAAGTAAATGACTTATTCAATAAAATGTAACGTTTTATCAGATTTCGAAATATATCTTATGTGTCTGTTTGAAAATAGATTTAGATATACTTCATATACTATATTCATTATAATAATAATATATATTAGCAGAGTAAGGCAAAAATTATCCAACTGACGACTAATGACTAACATTTTATTATTCGTTAGTTCTGATTCATTTGTTAGTCGTTTCAAACGATTGATTTGAAATTAGTCGTTTTTAAATCAATCAGTGATTAACGATTAAAAAATTAATCGTTAGTCGTGATTTATTTTTAGTCATCAATCGTTTTAAGCGATTAAAAACTGATTGATTTGAATATTCAAAATTGTGCAATGTTAATTAAATTGAATATTAAATGAATACGAATATTAATTAAAGCATTATGAAAAATTATTTAACATTTAAAAATCAAATTTTTAAATAAAATTATTTTGTTTGAAAAATTACGAATAATTTTAAAGAAATTGAATTTTAAATAATTATTAATGAAATATAAAAATAATTTTTGGGAGTATGTAAAACAGTTAAAATAAAATATAAATAATGGTTTCGTTCACATTTTTCATCCCATCGAATCGGATAAATTTTGTTTAATAAAGAAATTCATTTCCAAAAAAGAATCAAAATGGGAAGAAAAAAATTAACTTGAGATTTTAGTCGTTTTTTATCAGACTACATTTTTATCCTCTCATTTTTTTAGTAATAAAATAACATTATTAACTTTTTAGCCGGGTGATTAATCAGATGAAAGTTTAGTCAATAGATTTTTAATCATTTTTACGACTAAGAAATTATGACTAAATTTTTAATCATATTTTTAATCGAGTAAAAATTCAGACAGAAGATGACATATCCTGTATATCAGTACTTAAGAATCTTAAGTACTAATATACATTTAATAAAATCTATTTTTCTACAACTCCTATTATCGATTTTATAATCTTAAGTTAAGATTATAAAATTGATAATGGGGGTTATAGTAAACAATAGGCTTTATTAAATATCATTTTCCATTTTATGATTAAGAAAATTCAAATATATCAAGATAAAAATTGAGTTATTATCAGAAATTATTCTCTCGTTGATTTAATCTTTGTTTATAACAAAAATCTTCCAAAAAAACATTTTTGGGAAATTATAGATTATTATTTTTTTCAAGAAATTAATCGTACTATAGAAAAAATTAAAATCAATGTTTTTTTTTAAAAAAAAATATATTACTTATATTACCTTCGTATAAAATCCCATTAAAATATTTTGTTCCTCATATGATTTTTCACTTCTCTGATATAATTGATAATTTTAAATTACTAAACTTCTTAAATAATTAAAATGAATAATAATTATCTAACTCCTGAAAACAGACATACATTTTTAGATTCGAATTTTAAAGTAAATATACATGTAGTTAAAAGTGTATAGTTATTTGGTTTAATATATATTTATATTCATTTATTTACACACATATCATTTACATACACAGATATATATATATATATATATAAAATATAAGGGAAATGAGATCAGTGAAGCAAAGTAAGCGGAATTGCGCCGGCTTCTTCATTGACAATAGACATAATCTTATCCATAGAAGATTCATGATGCTTTTGTAGATCTAACAGTATATGATAGAAAAAAGAAAGTTTATTTTTGTATGTTAAATTTAAAAAAGAAATGTCCTGATTTAATCGAATCAATATATGTGTATATATATATATATATATATATATATATATATAAATCTGTGAAAATTCATGTATTTTAATTAATAAAATTAAAAATAATTTCATATTTACTGAATTCATAGAACTAATTATTTTTGTATATTTTTAAATGACAGTTTTATATTAAATTATAATTTCTATTAGCAAGATTATAAATATAGTATATATTAATATGTATGTGTGTGTGTATATAAAGAAAATTATTTATCATTAATATAAAATTTAATTATCAAATTATTTCTAGAAATTATCCAAAACATTAAACATTTTCTATATATTATATTTACATTGTATGGCATACAGAAAACGTTTCATTTTAACATAAAACGAAATTGAAGTTAACAGAATCTAAAAAAAAACATTAATTATTGCTCAAACGATTTAATAAATTTAAAAAATTAGCACATTGTTAAAGACTCGTATACATTTAATATGATTTGCATTCATTAACTAAATTTCATCACTAAAAGTTACAGATTCGCATATTATTAAACTCATTATTCAAATATAAAATATGTAATTCAGTAAAGTGAAAGAGAACTGAGTAAGACAATCGCATGAGTAAAAGATATTCAACCTGTAATCACACCTGGCAGGTAATAATATTTTGATACGTACAGAACTTTGAACATAAAGCAACATCCATTAACTGTACGAGGAAAGTGTAACATATGTTTTATACACATGCATATATATATATATATATATATATATATATATATATATATATATATATATATATATATATATGTACATAAATTATACAAGCTTGTAAAGTCTACGATGAATGATTCTGACCAAGGTGGAGATCATATTGTGAGAATCAACTATTATGGTCAATGATTCTTAACTGTGCAGTTTGAGAACAATTTTATACTCTATAATTATTTACACAGTATTTCTCTTTTTCTACTTATAATCGTTCTTCGTATATTTAAACATATTTCAACAGCTATTATATTTTTTAATCAGTTTTCAATAAAAAAAACACGATTTTAAAACTGTTTTCTTTTTAATTTTTCATAATGAAATAATATCAATATAATAAATTTGAAAATATGAAAAGGTATAATAAAATATTAAATCTAGAAATTAAATCAATTTATATTATTTTTTATTCAATTAAAACAGATAAATTGAATTTGTATATCAATTGATTTTTTTTAAATCGAAATTTTAAATAAAGTATTTTTTTAAAACTGTGATATCCTTATAATCTTTCTTCGTATATATAAACATATTTATAATTATATTTGAACAGCCATTATATTTTAAATCATCTCACAATGAAAAAAAAAGATTTTAAAACTGATTTTTATTTTTAGTTTTGCATAGAGAAATAATATAAATATATTAAATTTAGAATTTGAAAAAGATATGAATGTAATGTTAAATCTAGAAGTAAAATTAAATTGTTATTTTCCACTTCATCAAAATAGATAAATTTAATTTGTGTATCAATTGATTTTTTTTAAAAAATCACATTTTTGAATATTTTTTTTTAAATTGAAATCTCTTTATAATCTTTCTTTGTATATATAAAATATATTTACAATCATATTTGATCAGTTAATTAATTTTAAATCAATTTACAATGAAAAAAAATTAAAACTGATTTCTATTTTTAGTTTTGCATAGAAAAATAATATAAATATATTAAATTTAAAATTAGAAAATGGTATAAATGTAATATTAAATCTAGAAATAAAATCAATTTATATTATTTTTTACTCAATCAAAAGAGATAAATTTAATTTGTGTATCAATTGATTTTTTTAAGAAAATAAATTTTTGAATATGTTTTTTTATTAAAATCTCTTTATAATTTTTCTTTGTATATATAAAATATATTTACAATCATATTTGATCAGCTATTAAATTTTAAATCAATTTAGAATGAAAAAAAAATTAAAACTGATTTCTATTTTTAGTTTTGCATAGAAAAATAATATAAATATATTAAATTTAAAATTAGAAAATGGAATAAATGTAATACTAAATCTAGAAATAAAATCAATTTATATTATTTTTTACTTAATCAAAACAAATAAATTTAATTTGTGTATTAATGGATTTTTTAAAAATTATAATTTTGAATAAAGTGAGATTGTCTGCTTATAATCTTTCTTCGCATATATAAATATATTTACCATATTTGAACATTCATTATATTTTAAATTGATTCACAATGAAAAGAACACAATTTTGAAAATGATTTTTATTATAAATATATTAAATTTATAATTATGAAAAGATATAATTGGAATATTAAATTTATAAGTTAAGTCAAATTATATTATTTTTTTACTTAATCAAAACAGATAAATTTAATTTAATCCTAACTGATTTTTTTTTTGAAAAATTAAATTCTCAAAGTGTTTTTTTAAACTTAAATGTGATACAAGGTGTGATTGTATATGAACAAAAAATTAGTTTTATAAAACAAGTTCATTATTAGGAAATAATTTTTACTCTATCAATATATTCGATGCTCTCAGTTTTTACAATTTTTTTTAAAAAAAAGTTCTTCCATTTTTATTTTATTAAGACGTTTAATATACATATATATTGATTAAGATTTTTATTTTAATGAAATCTTGTAAAATGAAGATAAATAAGATGAATCTTTTAAACGTACTTAATTATTTTCTGGATAATCACAATATTATTAAAAACTATTACTAGACATTTGTATTGTATTGATATAGAGTTTGTCTATTTTCTAGCAATAGCAATCAAATTATATGACTTTTATATATCATTGTCTATATAAATATATTTCTAGTTTATTTATTTTTTTAGAAAAAAACAAGTATCTTTTATAACATTAATTTTTTTTAAAAAAAAGTATTAAAGTTTTACAAAATTAAAATATAACAGAATATTTACACTCGTATTTACGCTGTAATTCAAATTTTGTATTTTCTCTTTTAACATGAATGAATTTTAAAATACTAATTTAACATATATATATATATATATATATATATATATATATATATATATATATATATATATATATAATGTACATTGAGTTGAATGTGTGTATAATAACGTTCAAGTTTAGTTTTTTGCTCAAGACGAAGTTTAACGGTTGAGTATCGACATGAAAACCGCAACGTTTTGAATGAAGAAAGTGTTTCTCGCATATATCTGGAGACTAGAGTGGTTTTCTTGCCAGACATGAATTTGATGGTCAAGAGATGAATCATTCAATGTTTGTTTTTGATCAGATTTAATCAATTCATTTGATAAAAAGTATTAATAAAAGTTCTCTAAACTAAAATATTATCAAATATGTTTAAAAATATATAATTATTATTTTCCTTCATTTTCTTTACATACATATATACACAAACACATACAATAGTTAATTTATGATTTATTTATTTTTTATTATTATTTATAATAGTAATAATATTTGCAGTGTGAAGAATTCTGAAAGAAATTTAACTGTAGAACCAAAAAAGGTTAAAAAGTTTAATTTATGAAGTTGACGACGATGACAGTTATAGAATTAATATATATTTTAATATTATTTAATTTATTCTATAATTTTAATATTAATTAAAATAGAAATGTTAGACAATCACAATTTTATATATACATACACAACAAATATATACATATATGTGTGTGCGTATAGAATAAGGAATCTAATTACTAAAACAAATAAGTTAGTAAAAAACGTGATCAAAGTTAAATAATTACACTTGCGTAACGCTCGATAAAGCATTGAAAATGTCGATGTGTTGAAATTTAAGTAAATCTTTTCAAAATTTCTATTGGCTAGTAAATACGTATATACATGTTTTATATTAATATATAACCATCGATTTTTTTGGGGAATTCCCAACTAAACGTGGTTAATATAGAAAAAAAAATTAAACAGACCGACTGCTAGGACAAGTCTATTTCATTTATATTCACAAAGAAAATCCAACTACATTGATATAATTTGAATACAGCTATCTGATTATATTGTACGATGAAATATATTTTCACTTATTTGTATTTCTTTGTTTAGTTTATTACTATATTGATTATTTAAATCTTTAATTTGTTCGCATATATATATATATATATATATATATATATATATATATATATGTTAGGTTTTCAATACGGACTTTTGATTGAAAATATAAAAAAATATATTAGTATTTCTTGTATGAAATATTTTTAAAAAATTTGTAGATTATTATCACTTGATTAATTATTGATTGAAAATTAAGCAATATAATTTAGTTAAATATAAATTGGAATTATTTTTTTTTTAGTAATTTAATATAAACAATAATAATTATACACACACACACACAAATACATACATATATATATATATATATATATATATATATATATAATGTTATAATTTTTTATAACATTCTAATTTTAATATTTTGGAAATTATCAACATCAAATTAATAACGATGATAATTTTTTTTATCTTTAAAAATCCCTATTTTAATTTTATATTACATTTTTTTCTAAGAAAAATATGATGGTATTTTTTTTAAATCAAGCTTCATATTATTGAATATGTAATTATATTAAACCATTTTTCGTTAAAAAATTAAAATTAAATGTATTTAAATACAACTTTATAGGATTTGATTTGAATGTTATTTTCTACTAAGACTAAATAAATTATAGAAAAATCTTTTATGGATGGCTGGTAAGATTTATATTGACATTATAAGTTCTAAGTGAATTGAAAAAAAGAATAATCTTTTTTATTAAATAATTGATTAAGTACGTTTACATTAGGGGTTGAAAATTAAAACTGACAGCTATGTTTATGTATAAAAAAACTTACTAATGGTGTAATTGCCAACAATGGATTTACGAAAGTTAATATTGTTTTAAATAAATTACTGAAATTGAAGGTGATATTAACACAATAATAATAATTAATAATTTATAGAAGTTATTGACAAAAGGTTAAAGAAATATTTACAAGGTAATTATTTTAATATTTTGAAAATAAATAAAATAATCTGTAATAAGTTTTATATGTAGAAATATTTTTCCAAAAATATTCATTATTAAAAATAATTGAGAAAAGAAATTGATTTATGATTTTTTTAATAAAAATAAGTGATTAATAAGTACAATACTGTTTTTAATAAATTATAAGTGAAAGATAAATTGTTAATTAATTTGTTTAGTTTTTATTTTTAATTTAGTTGAAATGTAATTTTTTTTTATAAAAATGGGTAGATTGGATAAAGGCATAATAAGATTCTTCAGAATGGACTAAAAGAGAAAGATATTATTTTAATTTTGAATATTTTTCATAATAATGTTACTAGGGAATGAAAATACTTTATATGACAATACTTAATTTATTTATATCACATACATAAATAAATATAAACGTAATATGTATTTTCATTATCCAATTAATATTACTAATTATTCAATATTTTCATTAAAAATCTAACAGCAATATTAAAAATCGTTCTGAGTATAAAAATTTCAATATAATCACTGATTAGCTATATTTTGTAGTCGATAATTGATTTTCGATTATAAAAATCTATTTTCTAAGATGATGATTTTTTATGAAATTTTCCATACTATAGGTCATGGTTTTTTGAGGTCAAAAATTGAATTTTTTTAAAATTTACAACGAACCATTTTTTAATAGTAAAAATCAATTCTTTTAGTAATAAATAGTATCTTTCCAATAAAATAATCATTAGTTTTTATAAAATAGTTATTTTATAACCGAAATTTCATTTTCAGTGTTTTTTCATTTTTGTTCGAAATTTAAAAAAATCCTAATAAGTAGTTTAAAATTTTAATTTAAATGTTAGATTTTGATCTGAACTATATATTTTTGTTTCAATAAATGTAATTAGAGAAAAAATTAGAACTTTTATATAAGAAACCAATTCAAAAATGAAAATAATGAATTTTCCACTGAATACAACAACCGTTTGGTTAAATTTGACTATTAATGAAATAAAATATTTTGTGTGTTCAAATATATGATTTTAATCATTGATTCTTCTTATTTTTGAGTCAATCAATGATTTTAGGTTAAAAAAAATGATTTTAGTAAATGTTGATTTTTCATGAAATTTTCCATACTATAGGTCGTGGTTTTTTTGAGGTCAAAAATTGAAAATTTTAAAATTTAAAATGAAACTTTTTTTATTATTAAAAATCGATTATTTTAGTAAAAAATAGTATTTTTCCAGCAAAAATATCATTAGTTTTTAGAAAATAAAATTTTTATAAGAGAAAATCAGTTTTGGTTGTTTTTCTTCATTACTCGAAATTAAAAAATCAAAATAAATTGTTTAAAATTTCAATTTTACTATTAGATTTTGATTTATATTTTATCATTTTGTTCTAAATAATTGTAATTAAAGTAAAAATTAAAACTTTTATATAAGAATTTAGTCAAAAATTAAAATAATAAATTTTTAATTGAATACAAAAACTATTTGATTAAATTTGACTTTTATCGAAATAAAATATTTTGTATGTTCAAAAATACTGTTTTAATCATCAGGTCATATTATTTTAGAGTATATCTATGATTTTCAATGAAGAAATTCGATTTTGGAAAATGTTGATTTTTCATGAAATTTTCCATACTATAGGTCGTGGTTTTTTTGAGGTCAAAAATTGAAAATTTTAAAATTCATTTTAAATGAACAAAATTGAATAAAAATCGAATATTCTACCAAAAAATAACACATTTTTACTAAAAATAATATTCGCTATTAAAAATTATTATTCTGGTAACCTGAAAACGATTTTTAGTCATTTTTCTTCTTTTATCTAAAAACTTAAAATTGATTAAATAATATTAAAATAAATATTATTACATCATTTTATTATCATTTATTAGCAAAATTTTTCATGTGTTTTTTTTTAATTTATTACTAATGATACATACGATATTTTGAAAAATAGTTTTCAATATTTTTCAAAAATAAATAAAAAAGTACTTGGTAATTAAATACAACAATGTTTCATCACACGTTTGATTATTGTTAGATATTTTTGTGAACAAAATTTATTTTCTTAATGATAAAAAAGTATTTTTGTTAAATTTGACTTGATTAAAGAAATTTAAATTAACTATTAAATTCAGTACAATTCTTTATAATCAACTATTGATTAATCTATTATCTATATATTGATTTATATATATATATATATATATATATAGAGAGAGAGAGAGAGAGAGAGAGATGTATTAGGAAAACTTGTTTAACGAAATAGAAACACAAATTTTCATATAAAAATTTTATAATAAAGTTAAAATGTTTCAAATTATAATTCATTATTGTACTAAAATTAATTTTTATTAATTATGTACTACTCTAAACAACATAAATTTTTCATTAGTAAATATTAAATAATTGTTATTTGTTCACTTTTATTCAAGTTTGTGAATATTAATTGCAAAAGTACTGTCTTTAAATGGTTTCATAAAAATTAATTACATGTTTTCGTCAAGAGGAATAGATTTTTTGTACTTATATTTGATGATGATGCTATTGTTTTCTGAATACACATAAGTAAATTACAATGAACAATAAATAATTTTTGATCAATTTATTAGAAAAAAAAATTATGAAATTTGAATTAATAATTTATAAGAGAGAGTTAAAAAAATGATGTAAATATTAATATTTCAATGTTTAAAGAAAATAGAAATGTGTAATAATGACTACACTCTATTTTCAAAATGTTATTCTAAAATGTCTAAAAAAAATTTATATCCAACTGAAGTTTATTTATTTATTTTCTTTTTCGAACGACTGATATTTCTAGTATAATTGTAACTGATTATCATGTGTTGAATTATTCACGAATGTGAAATTATCTTGTAATCGGGTTACAGCTAATGGTAATTTTCTAATAGTAGCAACGTGCAATCTAAAAAATTATTACGTGTCTTTATATGGGTACTTTAATTAATTACCGAAGGATACATTTCGCTTGTTGTTTTCATGTTCATTTGTGTATGTAAAGTAATTAAAATAAATATTTTCAGGTGTTAATCGAATAATCCATGCACAAACCTAAACATTACACAATTGGAAACGCTATCCACATGTTAAGAATCCATTCTGCGAGTGTAGTTGGGTATGACCACGGGGTCGTTTCGCATGGACGATTCTTTCTCGTTTCGTACATGTTTCGAACAAACAACAAGATAACACGTCCACCAGATAATAAAGAATAGACTAATTCGTATGCGCTCTTTACGTATTGTCTACGTCTCGTTCGTACAGGACAATTTTCGTACGAAACACATAACACACGTTCAGTCTTCCAGTGTATGTTTAACCAATCTGTCTAAGGTTAGTATTCTTAAGAGTTGACGCATGAAATATCATGACACTAAATACATTCGAATATGTGTGTTTGTGGGCGTCTCGTTCTCTATGTATATGTGTGAAATAGCTATGTGTATGTGTGTCTATATGAATCGGTTTTACTCGTTACGGATAATGACTTTTCGGGCTTTGTTTATTTTTGCAGAAAAATTGCTGTAAAGGTAATTTATACGACCAGTGAATCATGCATTTATATAAGTTTTACTGGCTTTTTTGTACTTAGATTGGTTCTTAATTGATTACTTTCCATTTTTTTATTACACACAGATATATATATATATATATATATATATATATATATATATAAATGATGCAAACCAAATCATTGACGTCAGACTTCTCTTTTATAGACATAAAGGCAATTTTATGAACGTTACAATAAACTGTAAATATTGTACATATGTGTATATTGATGAATATTAAATTATACATTATACAATTTCAATTTTAATTATTAATCAAAAAAAGAAACTTTGTTCGTTACAAAATATTTCTATAAATAAAATTAGAACTGATTTTAAATTTTTAAAACATCTCAATTTCAAATAGTGTTAGACTTGAAATTTTTACTATAATCATTCAAATAAGTGTAACAAAATGAAAATAATTTGTTGAAAAAATTAAGAAATACGTACGATTTAATTTTAATTAGTAATCAAAAATAAACATTGTTTTTTACAAAAATTTCTATAAATAAGATATGAATTATTTTTAAATTTTTAAAATGTTTCAATATCAAATAGTGTTAAAAACTTTAATTTTTAACGAAATATGAAAAACTTAAAATATGTAACGAAATAAAAATTATTTGATGGAAAATTTAATAAATACATACAATTTCAATTATTAATAAAAAAAAGAAACATTGTTTCTTACCAAATTTTAATAATATATGAATTAATTGTAAATTTTAAAAATGTCTTAATTTCAAATAGAGTTAAATACCTGATTTTTTACTATAATCATTTAAGTACGTATAACAAAATGAAAATAATTTGAAAAATTTAATAAATACGTTGAATGTGAATTCGAAAATGATGAAATATACATAGTTATATTCTTTGTCAACTATAAAAGAGTGAAGGTAAGAAACGTGAAATATTAATTAAATATTATTTTATTACTTCATTTATTGTTTAATTATTTTAAAATATTTAAGATAAAAAATATTATACACAAATGTTTATATTATCTAAGTGTATTAAAAAAGTTTTATTTTTTTTATTAGAATATTTATTTATTCTGTATTAAAATTTAAAGTCTTATGAAGTTTATGAACTCTATTATTAACAGTTTTTGTTGAAAATAGATGAATTGAAATTAATCCTAGTTTATTTGCACTAATTTATATTCATCTTTAGATTTTAGTGGTATTATTGATATTTTACTAATACAAGTTTATTTTATCTACACACATATATATGTGTGTGTATAAATATATATATTTGTAATATAAATAATTTACATATATATTTGTAATATTATAAATAATACTAGCTATTAATATTGAAATTCTATTTACTATTGAATTATATTTTTTATGTTTTAATAACAGAACTTAAAGTCTTATAAAGTTCTTAATCTACACAAAAGATATTTTTTGCACAACGTATATGAATTGAAATTAATATTAAAAGATTTATAATCCTTGGATATTGTATTCTTTTAAAATAATATTTTGGTTAATTGTAAAATTATAAAAAAATATTTTTTTTTATTTATTAAGATATACACATTTAAATATCCATACATTTTTTCTGATACCATTTTTTATTTTATATAGGGTAGTCCAAATTAGATCGAAAGATAATTAGGAATAGTCAATTATAGTAAACAAATAAATAAATATCTAAATGCTTCAATCTCACTTGAGCCATCCTATTTATCTATTTTTTTTTGAATTTATGAATCATTCAATTTCAATTTTAAATAAATATATTATTTAATTGTTAATTTAATAATTTATTGATTATAGAATAATAAATTCTTTGGTTCATAAACAATATTTATTTATTTTAATAACACAAATTTATAATTAAGTTTAAAATCAATTTAATTTTTATTTATTTTTTTACATCTCGTACAAATTTAACAGTTTATAGTTTATATACTGATATGTAAAATAATAAAAAATAATTGATGGATTTAAATTTCGAAAAAATAATATTTAGTTATGGTAAATATACAGATTTTGCACAGAGTTTTTTTTTTTGAAAAATGTACATATTCTATAAACTCATATTCGAAACTCAAACGTCAATAGTTATTGTAAAATCTATATGGTAATAAACGCATTTTCAACGAACAGAATATATCCATGCTAATAGTAGCAAAACAATTATAAACATTAGTTAAAAACATTACCAGAAACAATCAAAACCTCTTCACGGATTTCATTTCAATTTGCAAGTGAGCCAAAGCCACTGTTTTTAAATTGCTAATAAAATTACTTCATTTATACTCACCCTCCGACACTGGGGATGGTACAACCCTTCCAGTCTGATGTAACGGTGAGCATATTTAATGCCTATTATGACCTCATCCCTTCGTTAAGAAGAAAAGTTCAAAAACTCTGTATTTTTCAACAATGTATACAATTAGCGTTTTATTTCCAGAATAATTTCGCGTTGTATTTGAACGTGAACTTCGAAAGCTATTAATATTAATATGGCGAATTTTGAAAGCTGATATGTATATAATTGGTTGATAATGTAAAAGAGAATGGAATCAACGATCGAAATAAAAGAGGAAAATATGATTGTTTTCAAGTATGGTTAATTATATCTTTATTTTCATTCTCAATATAAAAATATATATTCACAGTATTTTAATCAGGTTCGAAATTTTTGAAATTTATTCAGCTATAGATAAAAATATGTAAACTTTTGGAAATTTCAAATTATTTATAAATTTACAACAATGCTTTTATTTGATTAATCAAATTTTATCTATCTATTTTTCACTACGTCTTTGATTTCTTTTGGGTAAATATAGTAGAATTCGAAATAAAGGTAATTTTAATATTTCATATATACTGAATTTAAAAATCTTGAAAAATATATAGCGTCATCCAAATGTGACGCATAATTTGTGTTTAATTCAAAAGAAACATGTGCATAATTTATTTTTAATAAAACACAAATCTAGGCATCACATTTGGATGATCCTATATAATATTTTTTTAAATACTGTTACTAGAAATATATATATATATATATATATATATATATATATATATATATATACAAAAGTGAGTATGTATATGTATTTAATAATTTATGATCATTTGAAATAAAATATAATTTTGTACAAATAAATAATATTAAAAAAATTCTTAAAGAAAAAATAGAATAAAATAATTATGAATGAATTTTTCCTAAATAATTAATTACAACAAAAAAGTTGTTTTATAGTTTATTATTAAAGAATGTAGATATAATTCTATGTAATAATTTCTATTGTCTTAATTAATCTAATTATTAAAAATATTTATTTCATGATATATAGAGTGATCTAAATAAGACTAAAAGATAATAAATGATAGTAAGGAAGTAAATGCATATCTAAATCTTTCAGTCTCATTTAAGCCACCCTATAGTTTAATTAATATCTTACCATTCAAAAGTATTACCCCTTCTTAATCTATTAAATGGATTGAAATATTTTTGATAATAAAAATCACTTTACTATCAAATTTTTTTCAGTGACATCTTTGTGACTTTACAGGATAATTTCTAAATTAATTCTTGTATCCTACTATTATTTTAAGTCCATATTTTATCTTCATTGCTTAAAGATTCAAAATTTATCTTTGTTTAATTTTCTAGATAAAAAAAATATTTGTTGATCAATCCATTTTTTTTTTTGATTCATAAATGGTGATTTAGTTGGTAATACTTTAATATTATATTAGTACTCAAGTTTTAAAATTCTGAAATATATTAAAAGTTTTAATGTGTAAAAGTTTTATTGAATTACTGATGACCAATTTTCTATTAATCTTTTAAATTTATATATTTATATACAGTTAATTTTATACATAATCATCAAACTCGTTAAAACAGTCAGATTGTGGTTTACCAAATAGGACACAATTATTTGTTCAGAATTTTGAAAATTAGTCTGATTTTTTTAATTTCCCTACACACTTTATTTATATAAGATGGTATTAATAAGATTGGAAGATAGTAAATGATAGTAATCAAGTAAATATATTTCTAAATACTTCTGTTTCGTTTAGACCACACTATATTTTGTAATTACTAAAATATATTTTTTTCAAAATCAGAATAAAGCATGAAATATTAAAAATTAATTTTTTGTACTCATTTTCGTTATTTATTTAAATTAACCTATCATTAATTAATATTATTAAATAAGTAATTAGTTAAAATTAATAGAAAAAATCATTTTGTGTACTTATAAAAGTAAAATTCAATAATAGATTTTAAATTGTAATATATTTTTTAAATAAGTATAATATAATATCTAATGAGGATTGGATAAGTTTTTATAATTATGTGATATTAAGATATTTGAATATTTTATTTTAAGAAAAAAAATATATTCAAAAAAAAATTTGAAATTATTTTTTTAATAATTGATGAATTAATCAATTCAAATCTTGTCATTGCTCATTTACCGAAATTCTTCAAACACAAAGCGGTCAATCACCTGAACTATAAACGAACACATATAGTCAGACCTTTTGTCTACAATACAAAGGAGATGAATTGCTGGTCATGGGAAACAATTAAAAGCGTATTTATTTTCTGTTTAATGAATTCTTAAAGTAGGCAATAAACCTGAGAATGGACAAAACGACGATCATTACAACGTATGCAAATCTCTTTGCTTGTAGTACACAGTAATTATTTTATATGGTGTTGCATTTATTCTCTGTACACATTACGTTCATAAATACGATTACGAATGTGTGTGAAACATATATGTACGTACGTATGAATGTGTACAATATATTATATGAACGTTTTATGTGCGCCTACATACATCATTCGTATGTACAGTAATAGCATGTGTAAAATAACTATTAAAACATTAATTAGTAACAATTTTTGCACAGATTGTATCTGAATTTTTTTTAAGTATACTTTATAGTACTTTTAATTATTTAATTATATATATATATATATATGCATATTTACATACATACATACATAAGCATACATAATTTTATAGACTAGAATTTCCGCGTGTCAATTACACATTTTACAAGTTAATTGACTAGTCTTTTAAATTACGCTTTAATGTTGAAAAAATTGTTTATATGCATTTAACAAATCTTTATTACTCATTTGAAATGTATATTTCATTCATGCAATATTTTATATTAAATGTCTTTATATTCTTCACATTTATGTTATAAATTCTATATATGTATAAAATGAATAAAAAAAATATTTGATTTATACACTGATTAAATCAACTTTTTGATGATGTTAAAAGTGATATTATCATTAAAATATTTATTAACAAAAATAGTTATATTAGAATTTTTGAAATGTTAGTTAATTTTTATTTATATGTATTTTAGAATGAAGGAAAAATATATGCCTATCTTATATACAAATAAAATAAAATTTTTGATGATATTAACAATGATATTAACATTAAAATATTTACTGAAGATATTTATTAGTTATATCAAAATATATATACTATAAAATATTAGGTGTACCCATTATATAATGTCGTTTTTTAAAATTTAAAAAACATTGCCATCTACTTATTAAATAAAATGAAATGTTGTACAGTATCAAAAAACGATATTACATAATGGGTACACCTAATATTAGAATATTTAAAATGTAACTAATTTCGTACTGTCATCAATTCACTTTAACACATATGAATTTTCACCACCAATACCTCAATATTTATAAAAAAAAAAAATATGGTAAAAAACAGTCTGACGATGATGGCATCGTCGTTGAATTACGAATTAGCAAATTATTGTTATAGAAAACAATGTGAACAATAAGTGATTATTAAACACTTTATAACATTAGTGTGGTGTTGGGGGTGAAAATTAATTTATGTTAAAATTTGAAATGTCAGTTAATTTTTATTTATATATATATTTAAATAGATTTTCGTCGACTCGTTAAAACGTTTCTACAAGATTTTATAAAACTGTTTAAAAATAAATTATTGTTCAATTTTTTTTTATGTTTTATTTTTTCCAATACATTATTAACTACCACTTTCTTAGATAAAATCTAACTGATGAATGAGGATTTTTTTTTAAACTAAACTCTAACCTATGATTTGTTTGTCACTTAAAATTCATTGAAAGTATAGATTTAGAAAATTATATCATAATACAAAACTGCAATTCATTTATGGTTTTTACGTCCTTTAATTAAATACACGATTTTATTAATTTTGTATCATTGGATGATATTGAATAAAAAAAATGGAAAATTTCAAGCTAGGAGGTTATATAAAAATAACATTATAAATAGTAACAATGAGTTCCTATTATGTGAGTGGAACAAATTAGGATGTGATTTTTGGATAAACTAAGAATAACATGAACTAAAAAAGGAAATTTCGAAAATTTCTTGCATAAAATACATTCTTAATTCGAATTAATAAAAAATATAAAAATATATGAAACTAGAAATAGATTATGAAATTTGAAACAATAAAATTAAATAAAAATATAGCTGAATAAATCAGATCTTTTCTAATAAAATTTTTTTTAATAAAATAAAATTTAGTAAAACAAAAATTTAACTTTTTTTACCGAATAAATAAATTTTGATAAAAAGATAAATTTATTAAAATGTAATTAACTCAATTATAAATTTCATTTTTTTATTTGTTACTAATTTAAGTAAAATATAGATTTTTATTTTTTTTATATTTATATGCATTTTTAGGTTGTCTTTTTTAAAAAAATATTAAATGAATTTATATATTATGTGAATGGAACAAATCAGGATACTATTTTTGAAGAGACTAAGAATTACATAAACTAAAAAAGAAAGTTTTAAATTCTTGTATGAAATTAATTTTAAGTGCAAAAACTAAAATTAAAAAATAAAAAACTAAAAATGGATTATTATATTTGAAACAACACAATTAAATAAAAATTTAGCTGAGTAAATCAGATCTCAATTATTTTTTATTAGTAAAACTAAATTGAGTCAAGAAATGAAAATAATAACTTGTTTTACTGGATAAATAAATTTTGATAAAAAAATAGAATTATTAAAATTTAATTAATTACAATAGCAAATTTCATTTTCTTTATTTGTTACTAAATTATGTAAAACTAGATAAATTTTTATATGTTTTATATTTTTGGGTTAATTTTTTTAAAAAAAGGACATTAACTAATAAATTGTACTAATATTTTAATAGATTTTTAAAATCTCGAGTATTAATTCTAATTTGGAAATTTGGCAAATTATTTCTGTGGTTTTATTTGAATATTATCTTCATTAATTATCAAAACAAAATGATCTTTCACTTTATTATTTTTTATTTTCATATATATGTATATATACACACACTTATATCTATGAATATGTGTGTGATTGAATGAACACATAATAAAGTAATGCATTTATAAGACAATACATATTTAATACAAGTTTATGACAACGAAAATAATTTATATATATTTATATATATATATGATTTCAAGTATGTGTATGTGTAAATATATATGAATTTATAAAACAATACAAGACAAGCATCAATATATTTTTTGTGTTAATAAAAACAACTAACAGGATATTGTTTAATACTTGGAAATATTACATGCTTATTGTTTTCAATAAAAATATTAACGTTTAAATTATATTCATTACTTACACTTTTTGTGTCTTTTTTTCATTTGGTTACAATCGAAATCAAAACTAAATCTTTAATATTTTAAAATTACCTAATAATAATTGGTCACTGTTCTGAACTTTTTATGTAAAAAATAGATATGAATAAATACTAATTTAAGATCGTATATAAAGATAATTATTTGTGTTAAAATACTAATAGTTTTTTTTTAAATTTATAGATTAGAATATTGATATACGTTTATAAAATAAATATTTTCAAGCTATTTGTTAGGATAGTGAAAAAATTAGTAAGACTATAATATTTATTTCTTATAATAACAAAAATAGTATTAAATAAACATCAAAATGTAAACAGAAAAATAAATTACGATTTTCATACCTGTTTTGAAAAAAACTTCGGGAAATATTTATAATGTAAGTAGATATACATGTATGCATTTTGTATGTTGTATATAAAATGCAGTTCTATACGTGAATCTTAATTTCTTCTAGCAAATCACATACGTCATAAAAAACTGCATTGGCGCATGCATTACTGCATTACTGCATTAGACGATGCATGTCAGTAAATAACATCATAGGTTATACTACCTGATGTTGGGGTGAGGTTAACATTTTACATTCAAAAGGTTACTGATCTTGGAAATTTTAAATTTTTCGATTCAATAATAAAATCTTCAACGCCATAAGATAATTAATAAATGTTTATTTGAAATTTATTTTTTATACCAGGAATATTTGTAATAAAAACCAATAATATTTCAAAAATATACTAGAAATAAATTTTATTGAATCATTTATTCTCGACTATATTTTTTATATAATAAGATACTTCAATTTAAAACATTCTCCTCACTCAATTCATTATTTATAATTGAAATCATTTACTCATTTCATTTTTCTTCAAAGTCTTAATAATGGGTAAAGAAACGGTTCATCGTTTAAACTAAGAGTCAGTTACTCTTGCACCGTGGTGTTAATAAGTGTTTAGGAGTTGTTACAGTTTCTAGTTATAGTTTTTATATTGTTATGCTTTACAGTTTATAGCTGTAAATGTTCAGGATTTTTATGATATACGTGAAACAAAGGTAATAAGTAACTATGAAAACATCGTGAAGTACTTATATTAGACAAGTTGAATATTATGTTAACAATGAATAAGAAAAAGAAAGTTACAATATTTTTTTTGCACATGATATCAAGTTTTATAGCATGTGAATTTAGAGTTATATCAAAATATTATACAATAATTATTCTATTATAAAACATATAGCAGTTATTATTTTTATATTAATTAATATGAATAATTTAAACATGAATTGCAAGTGAAATCTGTGAATAAACCGAAATGTTACTTAAAATTTGAAAAAAACAATCAGATAATAACATTAAATTAAAATTTAAAGATTTAGTTTGGTCAATTCTATTTTTTCAATCTTTATTTTTTTAAGATTCAGAATATATTATAATCGAAAATATTGTTTCTTGATTCGAAATATTTACTGATAAAAATACAATATAAACCTTTTCGATTCATTCGATTGTGATTTTATTTTATTATATAAGGTCATCCAAATGTGACACCTAGATTTGTGTTTTATTAAAAAGAAACATTTGTATAGAGTGGTATATAGAGAAATGTATATATAATTTCTTTTATTTCTTTTTAATAAAACACAAATCTAGTCAACACATTTGAATGACTCTATATATATTTTAATACATTATTACATCTTCAGAAAATTGATTTAGTAAAAACTTTTAAAAATTAAATAAAACAAGAATTGTGAAATCAAAAAATATTTTACATACTTTTCTTCAAATTGTTATATAGTAAAATAGTTATAGTTTAATGTGAATTTGGCAAATATCAAACATGTTACAATTGTAATTAAGGTATTTTTATTGATATTAAATTTTATGCATACAAAATACAGTTTAAATAACTAGAAAGATTTTTTAAATAACATACAGATACTTAAATTAAAAAAAATTATAGAAAACTATACCAAAAAATATATAAACAATGTGTATATAAGTTTAAATCTGTTTATTAAATTACAATATGAAAGAGAGTTTTTAGAATTTAATAGTTTTCGAACGAGATGGAAAATAATTGAATAAAAAATTGATATTAAATTTTTATTAACACTTGAAATATTCTATTAAAATTTTTCATATATTACAAAATGTTTATGAAGATTCTTGTATTTCTTATACAAATATATTTAAATAATATCGAAATTCTAATGAAAGTAGAGAAGAATGAATCGTGAATAATCTAGTCAATCTTTTAAATCAAAAAATATTGTCATCCAAATGTGATGCCCAGTTTTTTTTATTAAAAAGAAACATGTGTATAGTTTTCTTTTTTCTTTTTAATAAAAAAAAATTTAGGCGTCACATTTGGATGGCCCTATATATCTAATTTATATTGATATTCAAGTAAAACTAAGATTGATAAGAAAATCAAAATCATGACCAAAATTGGATCTGAATTAAGGCAATGTACTTGTTTATAAATTATTTTTATCGAGAGTTTATCAGTAATAAATAAGTAATTGTTCGATTATTTGTCTCATATATCGAAGTTGTATTATTTATTTACATAAAATAAAAAATGAAAATTCTTTCTTGGAATATTGAGATGATTTAAATAAATATATATATTTTTTAAGACGACGATTATTGAATAATTTTTTCCTTACTTGGTATATAAAAAGAGAAAGAGATTTTTATTTTATTGTGAGAAGTCATTTATGTTTTTGTTACAATAAAACTAATTTAAATAATTAGTTTTTTTTAGCCACGTTATATATATATATATATATATATATATATATATATATATATACACACTCAAATATATGTAAAACATATAATGAACAAACTGAGAATTCATAGTTCTGACCCGATATTCCCAGTACATAGATGAGGTCAACAGGCTTCGTATTTTGTCTAAGAACAAGCGAAGGAATATACGGAGCGCGCCTCGAAAGCTTCATATACAAATTAACATGCTTTAAATATCTATAAAACATGCAATTATCATAGTACTGAAGTAAATCGTATAGTGCTGTTGGTTCCTTTCGGAACCTGGTACAATCAGTGACGTCATAAACACATGTTTTAATATCGCATATACCACGAATATACATACACACAAAAAAGCTAATATATATATATATATATATATATATATATATATATAT